>OZ012680.1:27301619-27699087 GCA_963942445.1 Argyra leucocephala
AAAAACAAAAAACCCTCTAAAAATCTCATTTTCTGACCGATTGCTAAGATTTTTCATGTTTTTTTCTTGTTTTAAAAATATTATTAAAGTAAACTACAAAATATTATAAATTTGTAAAATTCGAAATTTTCAATTTTTTTCCAATTTTTGTACTGCGGGGGACCACAGTAAAATTTTTAAATTTTAAAAAACAAAAAACCCTCTAAAAACCTCATTTTCTGACCGATTCCTAAGATTTTTGATGTTTGTTTCTTGTTTTTAAGAATATTATTAAACTAAGTTACAAAATATTATAAATTTGTAAAATTCGAAATTTTCAATTTTTTTCCAATTTTTGTACTGCGGGGGCCACAGTAAAATTTTTAAAATTTCAAAAAACAAAAAACCCTCTAAAAACCTCATTTTCTGACCGATTGCTAAGATTTTTCATTTTTTTTTCTTGTTTTTAAGAATATTATTAAACTAAGTTACAAAATATTATAAATTTGTAAAATTCGAAATTTTCAATTTTTTTCCAATTTTTGTACTGCGGGGGCCACAGTAAAATTTTTAAAATTTCAAAAAACAAAAAACCCTCTAAAAACCTCATTTTCTGACCGATTGCTAAGATTTTTCATTTTTTTTTCTTGTTTTTAAGAATATTATTAAACTAAGTTACAAAATATTATAAATTTGTAAAATTCGAAATTTTCAATTTTTTTCCAATTTTTGTACTGCGGGGGACCACAGTAAAATTTTTAAAATTTTAAAAAACAAAAAACCCTCTAAAAACCTCATTTCTGACACGATTCCTAAGATTTTCGATGTTTGTTTCTTGTTTTTAAGAATATTATTAAACTAAGTAACAAAATATTCTAAATTTGTAAAATTCGAAATTTTCAATTTTTTTGCCAATTTTGTACTGCGGGGGCCACAGTAAAATTTTTTAAAACTTCAAAAAACAAAAACCCCTCTAAAAACCTCATTTTCTGACCGATTGCTAAGATTTTTCATTTTTTTTTCTTGTTTTAAGAATATTATTAAACTAAGTTACAAAATTTTATAAATTTGTAAAATTCGAAATTTTCAATTTTTTTCCAATTTTTGTACTGCGGGGACCACAGTAAAATTTTAAAATTTTAAAAAACAAAAAACCTCTAAAAACCTCATTTTCTGACCGATTCCTAAGATTTTTGATGTTTGTTTCTTGTTTTAAGAATATTATTAAACTAAGTTACAAAATATTATAAATTTGTAAAATTCGAATTTTCAATTTTTTTCCAATTTTTGTACTGCGGGGCCACAGTAAAATTTTTAAAATTTCAAAAAACAAAAAACCCTCTAAAAATCTCATTTTCTGACCGATTGCTAAGATTTTTCATGTTTTTTTCTTGTTTTTAAAAATATTATTAAAGTAAACTACAAAATATTATAAATTTGTAAAATTCGAAATTTTCAATTTTTTTCCAATTTTTGTACTGCGGGGGACCACAGTAAAATTTTTAAAATTTTAAAAAACAAAAAACCCTCTAAAAACCTCATTTTCTGACCGATTCCTAAGATTTTTGATGTTTGTTTCTTGTTTTTAAGAATATTATTAAACTAAGTTACAAAATATTCTAAATTGTAAAATTCGAAATTTTCAATTTTTTTGCCAATTTTTGTACTGCGGGGGGCCACAGTAAAATTTTTAAAACTTCAAAAAACAAAAAACCCTCTAAAAACCTCATTTTCTGACCGATTGCTAAGATTTTTCATTTTTTTTTCTTGTTTTAAGAATATTATTTAAACTAAGTTACAAAATTTTATAAATTTGTAAAATTCGAAATTTTCAATTTTTTCCAATTTTTGTACTGCGGGGGACCACAGTAAAATTTTTAAAATTTTAAAAAACAAAAAACCCTCTAAAAACCTCATTTTCTGACCGATTGCTAAGATTTTTGATGTTTTTTTCTTGTTTTAAGAATATTATTAAACTAAGTTACAAAATATTATAAATTTGTAAAATTCGAAATTTTCAATTTTTTTTCCAATTTTTGTACTGCGGGGACCACAGTAAAATTTTTAAAATTTTAAAAAACAAAAAACCCTCTAAAAACCTCATTTTCTGACCGATTCCTAAGATTTTTGATGTTTGTTTCTTGTTTTTAAGAATATTATTAACTAAGTTACAAAATATTATAAATTTGTAAAATTCGAAATTTTCAATTTTTTTCCAATTTTTGTACTGCGGGGACCACAGTAAAATTTTTAAAATTTTAAAAACAAAAAACCCCTCTAAAAAACCTCATTTTCTGACCGATTGCTAATTTTTTGATGTTTTTTTCTTGTTTTTAAGAATATTATTAAACTAAGTTACAAAATATTATAAATTTGTAAAATTCGAAATTTTCAATTTTTTTCCAATTTTTGTACTGCGGGGACCACAGTAAAATTTTTAAAATTTTAAAAAACAAAAAACCCTCTAAAAACCTCATTTTCTGACCGATTGCTAAGATTTTGATGTTTTTTTCTTGTTTTTAAGAATATTATTAAATTAAGTTACAAAATATTATAAATTTGTAAAATTCGAAATTTTCAATTTTTTTCCAATTTTTGTACTGCGGGGGACCACAGTAAAATTTTTAAAATTTTAAAAAACAAAAAACCCTCTAAAAACCTCATTTTCTGACCGATTCCTAAGATTTTTGATGTTTGTTTCTTGTTTTAAGAATATTATTAAACTAAGTTACAAAATATTATAAATTTGTAAAATTCGAAATTTTCAATTTTTTTCCAATTTTTGTACTGCGGGGACCACAGTAAAATTTTTAAAATTTTAAAAAACAAAAAACCCTCTAAAAACCTCATTTTCTGACCGATTCCTAAGATTTTTGATGTTTGTTTCTTGTTTTTAAGAATATTATTAAACTAAGTTACAAAATATTATAAATTTGTAAAATTCGAAATTTTCAATTTTTTTCCAATTTTTGTACTGCGGGGGACTACAGTAAAATTTTTAAAATTTTAAAAAACAAAAAACCCTCTAAAAACCTCATTTTCTGACCGATTGCTAAGATTTTTGATGTTTTTTTCTTGTTTTTAAGAATATTATTAAACTAAGTTACAAAATTTTATAAATTTGTAAAATTCGAAATTTTCAATTTTTTTCCAATTTTTGTACTGCGGGGGAGCACAGTAAAATTTTTAAAATTTCAAAAAACAAAAAACCCTCTAAAAACCTCATTTTCTGACCGATTGCTTAGTTTTTTCATGTTTTTTTCTTGTTTTTAAGAATATTATTAAAGTAAACTACAAAATATTATAAATTTGTAAAATTCGAAATTTTCAATTTTTTTCCAATTTTTGTACTGCGGGGGGCCACAGTAAAATTTTTAAAATTTTAAAAAACAAAAAACCCTCTAAAAACCTCATTTTCTGACCGATTGCTAAGATTTTTGATGTTTTTTTCTTGTTTTTAAGAATATTATTAAACTAAGTTACAAAATATTATAAATTTGTAAAATTCGAAATTTTCAATTTTTTTCCAATTTTTGTACTGCACAGTAAAATTTTTAAAATTTTAAAAAACAAAAAACCCTCTAAAAATCTCATTTTCTGACCGATTGCTAAGATTTTTCATGTTTTTTTCTTGTTTTTAAAAATATTATTAAAGTAAACTACAAAATATTATAAATTTGTAAAATTCGAAATTTTCAATTTTTTTACCAATTTTTGTACCGCGGGGGACCACAGTAAAATTTTTAAAATTTTAAAAAACAAAAAACCCTCTAAAAATCTCATTTTCTGACCGATTGCTAAGATTTTTCATGTTTTTTTCTTGTTTTTAAAAATATTATTAAAGTAAATTACAAAATTTTATAAATTTGTAAAATTCGAAATTTTCAATTTTTTTACCAATTTTTGTACCGCGGGGGACCACAGTAAAATTTTTAAAATTTTAAAAAACAAAAAACCCTCTAAAACCCTCACTTTCTGACCGATTGCTAAGATTTTTGATGTTTTTTTCTTGTTTTTAAGAATATTATTAAACTAAGTTACAAAATTTTATAAATTTGTAAAATTCGAAATTTTCAATTTTTTTCCAATTTTTGTATTGCGGGGGACCACAGTAAAATTTTTAAAATTTTAAAAAACAAAAAACCCTCTAAAAATCTCATTTTCTGACCGATTGCTAAGATTTTTCATGTTTTTTTCTTGTTTTTAAAAATATTATTAAAGTAAATTACAAAATTTTATAAATTTGTAAAATTCGAAATTTTCAATTTTTTTACCAATTTTTGTACCGCGGGGGACCACAGTAAAATTTTTAAAATTTTAAAAAACAAAAAACCCTTTAAAACCCTCACTTTCTGACCGATTGCTAAGATTTTTGATGTTTTTTTCTTGTTTTTAAGAATATTATTAAACTAAGTTACAAAATTTTATAAATTTGTAAAATTCGAAATTTTCAATTTTTTTCCAATTTTTGTACTGCGGGGGAGCACAGTAAAATTTTTAAAATTTCAAAAAACAAAAAACCCTCTAAAAATCTCATTTTCTGACCGATTGCTAAGATTTTTCATGTTTTTTTCTTGTTTTTAAAAATATTATTAAAGTAAACTACAAAATATTATAAATTTGTAAAATTCGAAATTTTCAATTTTTTTCCAATTTTTGTACTGCGGGGGGCCACAGTAAAATTTTTAAAATTTTAAAAAACAAAAAACCCTCTAAAAATCTCATTTTCTGACCGATTGCTAAGATTTTTCATGTTTTTTTCTTGTTTTTAAAAATATTATTAAAGTAAACTACAAAATATTATAAATTTGTAAAATTCGAAATTTTCAATTTTTTTACCAATTTTTGTACCGCGGGGGACCACAGTAAAATTTTTAAAATTTTAAAAAACAAAAAACCCTCTAAAAATCTCATTTTCTGACCGATTCCTAAGATTTTTGATGTTTGTTTCTTGTTTTTAAGAATATTATTAAACTAAGTTACAAAATATTATAAATTTGTAAAATTCGAAATTTTCAATTTTTTTCCAATTTTTGTACTGCGGGGGGCCACAGTAAAATTTTTAAAATTTTAAAAAACAAAAAAGCCTCTAAAAACCTCATTTTCTGACCGATTCCTAAGATTTTTGATGTTTGTTTCTTGTTTTTAAGAATATTATTAAACTAAGTTACAAAATATTATAAATTTGTAAAATTCGAAATTTTCAATTTTTTTCCAATTTTTGTACTGCGAGGGGCCACAGTAAAATTTTTAAAATTTTAAAAAACAAAAAACCCTCTAAAAACCTCATTTTCTGACCGATTGCTAAGATTTTTGATGTTTTTTTCTTGTTTTTAAGAATATTATTAAACTAAGTTACAAAATATTATAAATTTGTAAAATTCGAAATTTTCAATTTTTTTCCAATTTTTGTACTGCGGGGGACCACAGTAAAATTTTTAAAATTTTAAAAAACAAAAAACCCTCTAAAAACCTCATTTTCTGACCGATTCCTAAGATTTTTGATGTTTGTTTCTTGTTTTTAAGAATATTATTAAACTAAGTTACAAAATTTTATAAATTTGTAAAATTCGAAATTTTCAATTTTTTTCCAATTTTTGTACTGCGGGGGGCCACAGTAAAATTTTTAAAATTTTAAAAAACAAAAAACCCTCTAAAAACCTCATTTTTTGACCGATTGCTAAGATTTTTGATGTTTTTTTCTTGTTTTTAAGAATATTATTAAACTAAGTTACAAAATATTATAAATTTGTAAAATTCGAAATTTTCAATTTTTTTCCAATTTTTGTACTGCGGGGGGCCACAGTAAAATTTTTAAAATTTCAAAAAACAAAAAACCCTCTAAAAACCTCATTTTCTGACCGATTCCTAAGATTTTTGATGTTTGTTTCTTGTTTTTAAGAATATTATTAAACTAAGTTACAAAATTTTATAAATTTGTAAAATTCGAAATTTTCAATTTTTTTCCAATTTTTGTACTGCGGGGGAGCACAGTAAAATTTTTAAAATTTCAAAAAACAAAAAACCCTCTAAAAATCTCATTTTCTGACCGATTGCTAAGATTTTTCATGTTTTTTTCTTGTTTTTAAAAATATTATTAAAGTAAACTACAAAATATTATAAATTTGTAAAATTCGAAATTTTCAATTTTTTTCCAATTTTTGTACTGCGGGGGACCACAGTAAAATTTTTAAAATTTTAAAAAACAAAAAACCCTCTAAAAACCTCATTTTCTGACCGATTGCTAAGATTTTTGATGTTTTTTTCTTTTTTTCAAGAATATTATTAAACTAAGTTACAAAATTTTATAAATTTGTAAAATTCGAAATTTTCAATTTTTTTCCAATTTTTGTACTGCGGGGGAGCACAGTAAAATTTTTAAAATTTCAAAAAACAAAAAACCCTCTAAAAACCTCATTTTCTGACCGATTGTTAAGATTTTTGATGTTTTTTTCTTGTTTTTAAGAATATTATTAAACTAAGTTACAAAATTTTATAAATTTGTAAAATTCGAAATTTTCAATTTTTTTCCAATTTTTGTACTGCGGGGGAGCACAGTAAAATTTTTAAAATTTCAAAAAACAAAAAACCCTCTAAAAACCTCATTTTCTGACCGATTGCTTAGTTTTTTCATGTTTTTTTCTTGTTTTTAAAAATATTATTAAAGTAAATTACAAAATTTTATAAATTTGTAAAATTCGAAATTTTCAATTTTTTTACCAATTTTTGTACCGCGGGGGACCACAGTAAAATTTTTAAAATTTTAAAAAACAAAAAACCCTCTAAAACCCTCACTTTCTGACCGATTGCTAAGATTTTTGATGTTTTTTTTTGTTTTTAAGAATATTATTAAACTAAGTTACAAAATTTTATAAATTTGTAAAATTCGAAATTTTCACTTTTTTTCCAATTTTTGTACTGCGGGGGACCACAGTAAAATTTTTAAAATTTCAAAAAACAAAAAACCCTCTAAAAATCTTTTTTAAGAATATTATTAAAGTAAACTACAAAATATTATAAATTTGTAAAATTCGAAATTTTCAATTTTTTTGCCAATTTTTGTACTGCGGGGGACCACAGTAAAATTTTTAAAATTTTAAAAACAAAAAACCCTCTAAAAACCTCATTTTCTGACCGATTCCTAAGATTTTTGATGTTTTTTTCTTGTTTTTAAGAATATTATTAAACTAAGTTACAAAATATTATAAATTTGTAAAATTCGAAATTTTCAATTTTTTTCCAATTTTTGTACTGCGGGGGACCACAATAAAATTTTTAAAATTTTAAAAAACAAAAAACCCTCTAAAAACCTCATTTTCTGACCGATTGTTAAGATTTTTGATGTTTTTTTCTTGTTTTTAAGAATATTATTAAACTAAGTTACAAAATTTTATAAATTTGTAAAATTCGAAATTTTCAATTTTTTTACCAATTTTTGTACTGCGGGGGACCACAGTAAAATTTTTAAAATCTTAAAAAACAAAAAACCCTCTAAAAACCTCATTTTCTGACCGATTGCTAAGATTTTTGATGTTTTTTTCTTTTTTTCAAGAATATTATTAAACTAAGTTACAAAATTTTATAAATTTGTAAAATTCGAAATTTTCAATTTTTTTCCAATTTTTGTACTGCGGGGGACCACAATAAAATTTTTAAAATTTTAAAAAACAAAAAACCCTGTAAAAACCTCATTTTTTGACCGATTGTTAAGATTTTTGATGTTTTTTCTTGTTTTTAAGAATATTATTAAACTAAGTTACAAAATTTTATAAATTTGTAAAATTCGAAATTTTCAATTTTTTTCCAATTTTTGTACTGCGGGGGAGCACAGTAAAATTTTTAAAATTTCAAAAAACAAAAAACCCTCTAAAAACCTCATTTTCTGACCGATTGCTTAGTTTTTTCATGTTTTTTTCTTGTTTTTAAAAATATTATTAAAGTAAATTACAAAATTTTATAAATTTGTAAAATTCGAAATTTTCAATTTTTTTACCAATTTTTGTACCGCGGGGGACCACAGTAAAATTTTTAAAATTTTAAAAAACAAAAAACCCTCTAAAACCCTCACTTTCTGACCGATTGCTAAGATTTTTGATGTTTTTTTCTTGTTTTTAAGAATATTATTAAACTAAGTTACAAAATTTTATAAATTTGTAAAATTCGAAATTTTCAATTTTTTTCCAATTTTTGTACTGCGGGGGACCACAGTAAAATTTTTAAAATTTCAAAAAACAAAAAACCCTCTAAAAATCTCATTTTCTGACCGATTGCTAAGATTTTTCATGTTTTTTTCTTGTTTTTAAAAATATTATTAAAGTGAACTACAAAATATTATAAATTTGTAAAATTCGAAATTTTCAATTTTTTTCCAATTTTTGTACTGCGGGGGACCACAGTAAAATTTTTAAAATTTTAAAAAACAAAAAACCCTCTAAAAACCTCATTTTCTGACCGATTGCTAAGATTTTTGATGTTTTTTTTCTTGTTTTTAAGAATATTATTAAAGTAAACTACAAAATATTATAAAATTGTAAAATTCGAAATTTTCAATTTTTTTACCAATTTGTGTACTGGGGGGGACCACAGTAAAATTTTTAAAATTTCAAAAAACAAAAAACCCTCTAAAAATCTCATTTTCTGACCGATTGCTAAGATTTTTCATGTTTTTTTCTTGTTTTTAAAAATATTATTAAAGTAAACTACAAAATATTATAAATTTGTAAAATTCGACATTTTGAATTTTTTTACCAATTTTTGTACTGCGGGGGACCACAGTAAAATTTTTAAAATTTTAAAAAAACAAAAAACCCTCTAAAAACGTCATTTTCTGACCGATTGCTTAGATTTTTTATGTTTTTTTCTTGTTTTTAAGAGGGAAAACGTAAATTATAAATAGCTATTTTGTTTTTGTTTTTTTTTTTTCAAATTTAATTATATAATTAACTATAGATATATTATATAAGAAATACCTAAATTCATAAATCAGTTTCAAAACAATAAATTACATTTATTAAGTCAGTCATGCATTAAACAAATTTTCAAAATAATATTCAAATTATTATTTTAATTATATATCAAAACTAAAAATCAATATAAATTAATGAATATTTCATTTGAATTAATTTAGATTTATGGAACATTGTACTTCATAAAATGTAAATTTGAGTGAATGAAATAACTCCCAATTAAAAAAAAAATAAAAAATATTATTAACTTCTTCTAGAAAATACTCCAAAAAATTGATTTTATTGCATAACTTGCAGCTATGGAAATAATTTCCATATGGAAAATTTTGTTTTTCAAGTTTACAGAAATTTGAAGAATAACAGTTTCAAATGAATCGAATGCTTAAACGATGGAAAAATGTTGTTTCCGCCTTCTGACACACTGACCGGCCTACCAACAAAATAACCATCAAAACTACAGCATTATTTAAGATAACAGCTACGGCGAGCGGTATATTTGGAGCTAATGCGTGAGAGTCAAATTTAGAAAACAATGGAAAAATTTCGATTCCGCACTCCTGACAGACTGATCGGCTTGGACGATATTAAAAAAAAAAAATTTAACACTTTGGCATAATATATATGTATATGTTTTGTAGCGAATCTAATATATTTTAATGTTAAGTAAATAAAGTTAGTGGTAAGAAAAATAATAAAAAAAAGTTTTCAAATTTATAAGGTTTTCCAGCAAGGGTACTTAGAGCAATTTAGAGAGAAATCAAAGCGCTTCAAATGTGTTCGAAACATATTATGTGAAACAAGTAAAATTTTTTGGAGCCGATTACACCCAAATGCAGTTGTGTGAAAATTAATACGCAACCAGGTGGTACATCTAAGAAGATTAAAACGCTTCTCAGCAACGGACTTCATGTCAAGGCTAATCACTTAAATTTAGTTTAGCTTTCCGAAATCAGTTTCGGGTATTTTCACGATGTAGAAACTGAAGCTTGAAGCCACCCTAATGTTTAGCTAGAATTGCTTGAAAGGAGGCATCATTCATTTTATTTCAATAGCACAGGTGTCATTTTCAATAATTTATATATAAAAGAGGAGATAGCGCCAACGATATCAGCGATATTAGCGTATGGTTTCGTTTATTTTTATATTATAAAGAGCCACATTCCGAAAGGGATCAATCTATAGGTCCACTGTTAAATAAATAAATAAAATAAGATGAGTTAGCGCCAACGTTTCGACGTGCGTGAAGAGTAACCCTTACTCCTCTTGGATGTTAGAGTCGGTATAGAGCACAATTTTGCATTTTGTCCAGGTAACCCAGTGAAGCTTGGGGTTCTCAGAATTGTCAGAATTTTTTTCCACCTAAGGCCAAATATAAGCTTTATAGATATTGGACAGAAAAAAAGTATGCCTTATATGGGGAAAGAAAACCCAAATAATTGCCGTCTATAACAAAAATATGCTAATTTTACTCAATTTTTTTCTTTACCAGCATGCCTAAAATATTTAGATTTTCAGACCGCCATAGATTTTTCCCTTGGAATTTCAGAGTTTTGATTGATTGATCTCTTTCACAAGAGATCTAACACCATTGGGTTTTGATCATATTTAACTCAACTCAACTTTCAATACCCTTGTGAATTATTTATCCTAGATCATGGTTAAGTAAACTAGTCATAATATCGCTTAGAAGTTCTTTTTTTTTTGTTAAACTTCTAAAACATTATGATAGCGAATAAACGTACTCAGAAGTGATAAAAAATATATATATATATCTATACTTATAAAAGGGAAAGTTTGTTTGTTTGTTGGTTTGTTTGTTTGTTTATTTGTTTGTTTGTTTGTTTGTTCGCTATACACGCCCACAGTTTTAAAGATAGAGTTCTGAAATTTTGCACAGTTATTCATGGTACCGGTATGCAAATAACGCGGCACTTTACAGAGCCATCAGATGACAGGTTCGGGTTGCTGCCGTACAGCTCCTAGCACGTACGTTTCAGGAATATTTCAAAAACCAATTGTGTTACAGGCATGAAAAGTTACACTTAGATACTTTTTCACAAATACAGAAATTCGACTGTTACCGATTTCAAAAATTTGGACTGGTTCGGGTTGCTGCCGTACAACTCTTAGCATGTATGTCTCAGGAATAAAAACCAATAGTGTTACAGGCATGAAAATTTACACTTACATACTCTATCAGAAATGTTTCAAAAAAAAAATTGTGTTACAGACTTGAAAATGTATTCATAGGTATTCTATGAAAAATAAAAAAACATGTATTGTCCTGAAAAAGTATTTTCGAATTTAGGAATCAGTATAAAATTTTTACATGACTATGTGTAGTGGCTATGTAAATTAGCCACAAAAATGTGACGATTCATTTTATTAATCAGAAAATACTGCAGAGTGTTCCAGGGGGTCCATGTGTACAAATCGATAGATACAGTTATCGATGAAAATGAAGTTGCTCCTCCTCATCAAATGGAATTAAAAGTAGTAGCTTCAATATTGCTTCTACGAAACTTGAAGAAGCCAAAACTACGGTACTAGATTAAGAATAAGAACTTGGCATCCTAATTTCATTTAAGTACAAATTCCAATTGATTGTGGAAAAAACGAACATTTCTTTATTTCAAGAATACCTCAACAGCAAGGAGCGTATTTGCTTATACTTCATCAGAAAAGACCACCAAAATATTGTTTACAAAGAAATAATTATAATATAAGTATAGCTTAAGTTGGAGTACTGTTGATATTTTTTTATCGTAGTGAAAAAAAATATTAGAATATTTTTGATATACCAATTTTTTTCAATTCGATTCATAAATAAAACTTCATTGAAATAAATTCGATTCATTTTGTGGTCGACCCGGACAACGTCGGGTAACTTTGCTAGTATATATATAAATTTATTCTATTGCAGAGTACAATCATATTTACGTTGGATAATTTTGTTTAACCATTTTTCTAATTACTTCTTATTTTATTTCGAGGACGCTATCTACTTTCAACATTCTGGATGTGGCTCAATTATGTTCTACACTGTTGTGAGCAATTTTTTTCATATTGAAGTCCTGAGATTTTGTCATGACCATGGACGTTTTATCTTACAAATGAAGGAAAATCAAAGCATCCGAAATTTTTTATAGTTTCGAAGCAGATTTTTAACCAACTGCTCAACATGGTTTAGCCAGTAAGACAATTTTAATATAACTTTTTTTTGGTTTATTGATTTATTTAATTTTTAGTTTAAACGGCTCTAATTATATGGACTTATTTCATTATTACATAGAAAATTTATTAACATTTACAAAATATATGAATTGCTCCTATCCATGAATTGATATTTGGAACGTATTAATTAAAATGATGAACAAAATAACTCACTCCACCCATTTGTGTATACATTTATAAAATATTTTGTTAAAAATTTTCATATCCCCAATTTTTAATTTTATTTTAAATAATTACTAACACAACAAAATTAATTTCATTGATAATAAATCGATATTTTATGAAAATCACTACCAAAAATAACAAAACTATGTTCAATAAATAGAATAAAACTAATTTTAAACAAGTTCAAAATACAAAACAAAAAAAATAAAAAAAAAAATAATAAATTCAAAAATAAATTTAATCCTGTACCTAATCAGAAAATTTTGAAAATCTCTAGATAGCTGTACAATGGCATTTATACTTATAGATATATGTAAATGTGAATATGAATAAATTATTGCTACTCTAGCTTCCAATACAATCGACAAAAATATTTTTTTAATAGAAAATGTTTCCTGAATGCATCCCTTAAAAATAACTAGGTTAAAGTTATTTATGACTTCCGTGTTATTTTTTTTTTGCTTATTTTGTTTTTGATATTTTTGTACTGAATGTGGCACATGAAAAAGGATATTACCAGAATATTTCATAGGAATTAATTAAATTCAAACTAATGCGATAATTAATCAATCAATTTCTTGCAAAATCTTTTTCTAGCTTATATAATTTTATTTTTTATTTTTTGATGTTCTCAAAACATGTGCAATTTTATATTCTTGATAAAAATCTATATTTTTATGAAAGAACATTTGCCACGATGTATCCGTTACAAAATACTGTAGGTAAGTATATAAAAGAAAGGTGTTACAGATTTCAAGATGTTATCTTAAAAAAACTCAGATAGTCTATAAAACACTGCACACCCTATATTCTACCCTACCCACCCTATATTCTTTTGCACGTTTATTCATTTTGTTTTAGAACCACTTTTGTGCATATATTCAGGCGGAAGAAAAGGTGAATTCTAATATGCGTGCAGTATATTTTGTGCACGTTAACTCATATATTTAGATATCAATCTGTCTCTATTATTTTATACTTAAATTTCAGGTTAAGTTAAAAAAATTATACTACTCGGGTGTGCAGACTCTAAATTGCACGTGGTGAAATAGAATTAGCTAATGATATACAAGACAAAAACAAAAAATAAATGTGACAATGAAAAGTGAATAAATAAGTAAGACGAGAAAATATAGTTAGAATAATAAATTAATATTCTTAAATTCTTGTTACACATTAATTTGTTTTCGCTTAAAAACAAGTACCTATTAATTTTCAAGTAAGACATTTATTAATTGATCATATTGATTAATATTAACAGTTTATGGTAAATTTATTTTTTATATTTTTCGTTCATTGTTGCCCGCATGTGCTTAATTTAGTGTTGTCACAGTCTGTATCATATATACAAAAATGTAAGTTATTTTTCGCAACAGTTTCTACAATTTCATCATTTTCCTCCGGATCAACAAAAAGGAACTACATATTACATTAAAGTATTAAAAAAAAATTTTCAAAGTTGGCTACAACTAGATGAAATTATTCTTCTCGATTGATAAATACAATCAGTTCCGAAAAAGAACTCTTAGTTCAATTATTTGAAAATATTCTTGATGATCCTAACTATTGGGACAATGAAACTATCAATATGGCCAAAGATTTCTGTATTTTTTTTTAACAATTTCAAAATCAATTTCTTCTGGCTATATATAGTAAAATATTTAGCTATACTGACGTTTTGTTTGATATATTGCAAAAATCAAGTTTAGATATTATTTATTCTTTAGAAAAAGTTAATGAAACGAAAGCTGTCATTCATAATATGAGAAATACTAATAATTTTGAAAATATATATCAAGATATTGTGTCTTCTGCAAGACCAACAATTAAAAAAAGACGTGACATGGTAACCAATGATCCAAAATTAATATATAAGCAATTATTTCAATTTATTTTTTTTATAAATATCAAAAAGAATTTCCGGTTGAAGGTTTAAGCTCATTGAAGGAAAATTATGAAAAATATTTTGATTTTGTACGTCTTAATAATGAACTTTGCGCGATCCAGTCACAATCTATAAATAACATGACTGTAACTCAAATAATTCAGTACATTAAAGATCATGAGCTGACTGAAGCATTGAGTGAAGTCAATAAATTGGCTCATTTAATTGTTACAATTCCTTTTTCAACAGAATCGGTTGAAAGATCTTTTTCAGCTTTGAAAAGAATAAAAACGTATTCTCGTAATACAATGGCGCAAAATAGATTAAGTAATTTATCTTTGATTGCAATTCAAAAAGAACTGCTGATTTATTTGCAGTCAAAGGTAGATTTTTATGAAAATGTAATTGATGATTTTGTTATTAAGATAGATAGACGGAGGGATTTTATTTATAAGTAATTAAGTATATTTAATTATGTTATTTTTTATGTTTTTATTTATGTTTTAGTTTTCAAGTTAATGTTTTTCTCGATTCCATATGTGAATTAAATTATATGTATATTTGTTTTCCGAATACATGTGTTTTAATTTTGTTGCACACCTTATGACAAAACCCACCGCACGCTACTGGAAAATCTCTAGATAGCTGTACAATGGCATTTATACTTATAGATATATGTAAATGTGAATATGAATAAATTATTGCTACTCTAGCTGCCAATACAATCGACAAAAATATTTTTTTAATAGAAAATGTTTCCTGAATGCATCCCTTAAAAATAACTAGGTTAAAGTTATTTATGACTTCCGTGTTATTTTTTTTTTGCTTATTTTGTTTTTGATATTTTTTTACTGAATGTGGCACATGAAAAAGGATATTACCAGAATATTTCATAGGAATTAATTAAATTCAAACTAATGCGATAATTAATCAATCAATTTCTTGCAAAATCTTTTTCTAGCTTATATAATTTTATTTTTTATTTTTTTATGTTCTCAAAACATGTGCAATTTTCTATTCTTGATAAAAATCTATATTTTTATGAAAGAACATTTGCCACGATGTATCCGTTACAAAATACTGTAGGTAAGTATATAAAAGAAAGGTGTTACAGATTTCAAGATGTTATCTTAAAAAAACTCAGATAGTCTAAACATTTTAGATATAGGTATGATGAAGCAACTTATTTTTTGTAATAATAATATTTTTGCCAGTCCTTGAGTTCGAAACTCTTTAATATCTATAAAACGTTTTTACGACCAAAATAAAATATATAATGACTCACTTACATCACTAGGCTACTTTGACCGTGTTAAAAATTTGTCTAATGGACAGTCTAACTGCAACTTGATTGTCGTATAGTATATTATCGTATATATCGTATAGTGTATAGTTGGGCCTATAATATGTCTGCAAAATAGAGCCTCCAACTATTTTACAGACACTTCGTAGATGATGACATCGTCCCCTCAATGGCAAACTCGCGAATGTGTAAATTTTACAATTTTCAGGAGGACAAAAACAAACTTTAACCTTTCGTGTAAAATCAGGTTTTATACTTTTCGCATTGATTTTTTCGGCATAGGCTTCATTATTAATAGATGTTTATTAATTTATTTTTAAAGTATTCAAAATATTTGAGTAAAGCAAAGATTTACGAAAAAGACGAAAAGCAATTGCAGTTTCGTTAGTTTGCTGTTGTTAGTTTGTCAGAGTTCCTAAAAATTTCGGGTTAAATTTTTTGCATAAAGTAGCGAATCTACATATAATTTTTGAAAAACTTGAAATTAATATTTAAAAAATTAGTAAAAAGTATATAAGTAATAGAATGTAATAGAATTTATTTTGTATTGTAATAGAAAATACAAAATAAATTTTATTCCAAAACATTTTAAATAAAAATAAATAAAAACAACAATTAAAATTTCTATCTCTAATAACGAATAATAAACAAAACATAACAATTCATTTTATTAAGTATACAAGTTAAATAAGTTTATTTATGCAAAGGCTTCAATTTTGAAGCTGTTCATAATCAGATTCTTCAGAAATATCTGGTATTGCAAAAGCATCTCTTACTGAACCAGAGGGCGTCAAATTCTCATAAAAGGCGTGATAGGCTGGAATTTGCAATTCATCGCACAGTTTTTCTAAATCCCATTTTTTACCATCAGATATTGAAAATCTTATCAAACAAATACGAGCCTATCATATTTGTTGTAAGTTCGTAGGGTATAAAAACTTGCTCATAATCACTTTTTATATGCAATTTATCCGGGGGTGACCTTCGAATACTGAAACCAAACAAAAATTTTGAAAGGGAATATGTTGTTTTGGTCTCCTATAAAAAAAACTTTCTCTGAATTATACATAGTCTATAAAATCTGTGTGTAGTAGCGAAGAAACGCTATACGGAGATGGATTTTTCCATGCATTTCTTATTTCCTAAACCCATTCTTCTGGAGTATACACCGGAAGTCATTTTGCCGTCATAAAATTTATTTGATGTATTGAATCGCATTGTATGAAGCTATGTCCTGATTCAAAATATATGTTATTTATTATTTTAACGTACAACGTGGGGGTCTCTTAACTAACTCTAAACACATACACACAAATTTAGTATTTTTCTGTTGTACTCCAAAATTATCAGACATCACAGTTTCTACTTCAGGATACTGCATAATATATTTATATATGCTGGTAGAAATTTCAATGCTTCCTCTTTTTCCTTCGGTCTCATTCCAGAAAAAGCATATTACAGAAGCATCCCCTAAATTATATACTGTTAAATTATATACTGCTCTCTTTCTGATGTAGAAAAATGGACTAGTAGTTCCCTTAGGGGTACTCAAAACGGCTTGTAAATCAAATTCAAACGCCAAAAGTGAATGTATTTTAAATTACGAGCAGCTTCTTTTCTTTTTATGTGAATGTCAAGTTGGTATTTTTCTTTAGCTGTCTTCACCTGTTTTTCGGTAAACTTAATGAATAAAAATTTCTAAAATTTTTAATCGGAATAAATTTCACTCAAACGTTTAAAATTTATAAATTTTCACTTGACATTTAATTATAACTCGATCACAATCGATTACAATTCAATTTTATAAATTGAATACCGAAAAAACACGCAAAACATCTATTTATAATGTTCATTATTCTTTGCAAATCACAATTTTTAACGTGACATTTTTCATGCTGTAACAAAATCTTTTCATTCTGGTTCTCTATTTAAAATCAACTAAACATTTTAAAACAATTTTTAAATACATAAATAAGATAAAAGATATAATAATAGCTATTTATTATGCATAAATAGGGATTATTGTAGAAATATTATAATAATTAAAAGATTCGTCACTTTACTGAGAGTAGATTAAGTAAATTTTAAGTTTAAATTAAAAATTCACAACGACAAAGACACTAATCTGACACTTTCGCTACTTTTTCAAAGTGAACATTAGAATTTTAAAAAATAATAACAAAAGTAAATTAACGCAAAAACACATTCGACAGTTTGTTGTAGAGACATGTACTTTCACCAAATTACAACACGCAATTACATCGATTTAGAGACAAGATATAGATTCGGGACTTTGTCACAGTAAAGAACTTAAATAAACATGTAAAACTACGATGTCAGATCAAATTCGCTGATTTTGCAGATTCGATAGTTTGTCATTGCGGGAACGATATTATCGATTGAGTTTAAGTGAAGAAGAAGAGCTGAAAATGCCCACCCCTATTTCATGATGACAACAATATAATTCCTGTCGTTTTTCCTACAAGAAGCATTTTTAGCAAATCTAGTGACTTTTTAAAGGTGGCGAAGTAAGATTTACCACAATGGCAACAAAAGAAATATTTTGTTTCTGATTGCCAATATTGTGCTTTACAAAATAAATATTTATTTGAGCTTGAAAGTGTGCGTGTGCTTGGTCAATTAAATATATTTCGAGGTGGCTAAATCAAAGACACAAACCAAATACACACATTTTTTAATAAGTCCTTTATTGTTTGGTTTGGATCCCTTTAATTGTTTTTATGACTTTACAAAATACTAGATTTTATGATATTTTGCTATTTGGTTCTTGTATTAAATATTTAGTTTAATTATATGAGTTTAGAACTTAGATATTTCTATTTATTTGAAAGGTGGGTACAAAAATTAGTACCTTTTACTTTTTTTATTTTTTAATAGTTAATTTTTGCGCTAATATTTTTAGAAAGCTTTACAGACATTTTTGGTGGAAAGGAAAAGCGGTGAAAAGTTTTAGAGACATTATTAGCGTAATAATATAATAGATAATATTTATCGTAAATGCTTATTTTTCTTTAATATTTTTATTTCTAATCAAAATTTCTACTAATTTTTATAGACTATGGTCTATAGCTGTATCGAGATAAGGATATTCAACGTCTTAAATGTCTTTAACGATCAATATTAGAAGCTCAACGATTAATAACGCTATATGTAGCTATATAACTATCAATATAGCTATATCGAGATAAGATATTCAACAATTTTAGTTTTAAATATCTTTAAAGATCAATATCAAAGAACAACGGTTAATAACGCTATATGTAGGTATATAACTATCTTTGCTTTTTTATTCGTTTTGGACCATCTTTATATTTTTTTATATTTTTACACCGATGGGTACTTCTATACACACAGAACCTTTATATGATATTTTCTTATGCAAAAATAGACATGCGCACGGTTACCCAGTGCGCACAGTTACCTAGCACATAACTTTCCCCTACATATTTTAAATTTTAATTATGAATAAAATTTCGTTATAGAATTATGTCGTTCCAAGATTACACTGGTCACCTATTTTTGACATAAGACTTATTTGTTCTTACAGTGACTTAACGTTACTTAAAGCAATTTGACGTTATATAAATAAATTGTTATCCGTCGATGTTAAAAGATTATTTGTTTAAGATATGTAATTATGAGATAGAAGTTATACAAGTCCTATAGACTAGGTCAATGTAAGCAGAACTAGTAAGTGTAAGGTCGATGGTTCGAGTCTCAATCCCGCCAAAATCAAGTAAGTTTATTTGAAGTATTATTTATATGAAAAATAAATTAATCCATATTAAATAAAGCATTCATGATTATAACATATCGAAATTGAAATTTGTAAATCAAATAATAATTAAAAATAAAAAAAGTTAATACAAAAAAAAATTAATAAACAAAAATTGTTCAAAAAATTAATTTTTTTTATTTTTGTAAAAAAAATTATTAAAACTCGTTATCGAATTTTTATAGCTTTCGTTAACGATTTATACAGGCTTCGTAAAGGAATATCTATAAAGATCTACCTATAGATATTCTATAAAGAATCTCCTCAGATAACTTTATAGCGTTATATATAGTTTTCTTTAAGTACAGGAACTAATTTCGATATCGATCTTTAGCCCCATCGTAATTATTTTTTATAACGAGCTTCACATGGGTATCTCAATATCGTTGAAGAATTCTTTATAACTTGATTGATCGGGATATTCAACCCACTTTACTCTTTTATCGATAACCTACCTATAGATTAATACCTAAGCTTGTCTACAACTTCTGTATTTTTAGACTTGAAAGCGAAGCTATTATCTTTGTTTAGTTATAATTTAAATAAAATATATTTTTGCAAATTTATTCATTATTATTTTACAATTAATAAAATACTTGTTTTATTCTTAGAAGCCACATAGAATTTATTAAACTGCGGTGCCGCAGTGACCACATAGTGATATCCAAGGAATCAAAAATTGTTTTCTTACCTGAAAAAAATAAAAATAGAAAATTATATTAGTTAAATTTTCATAAATAAAATAGAAAAAGGTATATAAGTTAAAATTTTAATCAATTTCATAAATTAAAACAAACTAGTTAAATATCCGTTACTATGTAACTTTTTGCTACCGTTATATATAGTGAAAAAACAAAATTAGAGCGTTCTAGGTTGTACTACATTATAAATTATCAAAATCAAAAATTCCCCTATCAACAATATTTTAGTTAAATTAGTAGATTAGCAGACAGACTATATAATTGGATTGATATAGATTGAAATATTCAATCAACTAATATTTCATTAAAAACTATATTTCTAACAGTTCTATTCTCTTCGGTGACAATTTTCAAATGATTTATATTCCCAGTAGTGCGCGAAATCCCGACATATAGTTGTCCATTTGAAAACCCTGGTGCATCAAGTAAAATACCAACATTATTGAGAGTTTGACCTTGCGCTTTGTTGATGGTCATTGCAAAGGAAGCTCGGACGGGAAACTTGCGTCTTACTGTTTCTTTTTTTTTTATAAATTAGGAAAACCAAAAAATTAAAAACTACTGTTTTTTTTTTATTTTAAAATACAAAAGACTACAATATCAAATATCAATAAATAGATAAAGGATATATTCATATATTACATAGCTACATTTATTATTTATCTATACTGTTTATTTTTTTTTTTAAAGTAAACTTAATATAGCTATTGTTTTTTATTTACAAATAAAAAACCGCTAAAATTAGGTACTAACGGTTAAGTAACGTTTAGACATCAAGATTTAGTTTGTACTATTGAAAGTTTGACTGTCCTGTAAACGTTGTTCCACAAATTTTGATATCAGACTTTGTTTAATGAAAAAATAGAATATTATCCTATTATCATCAAACATTTTTGAAACAAAAAATGCTGGAAACTAATTTTTTCCTTTAAATAGAAATCGACTTTTGTCATTTGTTAAACTTTTTGTTTAATGTTTGTTGTGTTTGATTATTTTTGTTGTTATATTGATTGTTATAAATAATAGTAATGATAATAACAATTAGTAGTAACTAAACTACCTACATTTATAAGATTTTTTCAACTTTTTCTTAATTGTATTTTTTATTTATTTAAAAATTTAATAGGTAAATTTTTTTTTTCATTTTCTTGTATTTTTTATTTTATTTGTGTATAAATTTTAATTTCTATATATTTAAAATCATTGTTTTTTATTTGAGACAAACAAACCTTAAATAAATAAATAAGTAACTTTTATCAAATAAAATCTTATGTGTAAACGTTGCTCTAAATGCTAACACTTATGCCAACACTTATGTAGGTGATTATATAAATTGATTAAAGTTTTTTTGATTATTTTTCATAAAAAAATACGTAATAACTTAGGCTAATCAATATAGTCAAAAAATTATTTTAAATATGTTTTTGAAACCAATATTATGTTTTGTAGGTACCTGTAAAAAATCAATCATTCAAAATTTCTTTACTCTCATACCCTAATAAATTTAATACGTTGATTTCAGACGACCAGGTACATTAGAAATCTCTTCTCCTGTGGCCCGGGGGTTATTTAAAATTAAATTTCAAAAATTAAATGGCTTTTTAAATCATTTATATCGCACTCTTTCTTTCTCACAACTTATTACATAAGAAAAACAATAGTTTTTTGCTTCTTTAACTAATGGAGTTTTTTTGTAAATGGAATCTTGACTTCCCCAGTGCATATCTTCTTATTAAAGAATATTCTTTTCTACTATGATGTATTAAGAAGAAAAACAACAAAAGAAAATAACAAAAAATGTGTACAGTATATTCCGTTCCATTTAAATCAATTTGAGTAAAATTTGATTTTTTTTTCTCCTATATTAAAGGCGTTCTTGATGAGGTGTAAGAAAGAAAGAAAAAAATCTCTTCCAATTTGATTGCAAAGAAATTCTCTTCTTCATTTATGTTAAAAACAAAATGTATGCATGAAACAGAAACAATATTTCTCTTTCAAACAAAAAATTATAACGGTACATGCTGACACCGGCGAAGAATCTATAATTATAATTGACAAGCATTTAAGGTCCTGCGCAGTAGACACCTTTTCATTTTATTTCGATTCTTCTACTCCTTAATGAACTTCTAATATACATAATATATAAGATTATATATAAAACAAAAATGCGCACACAGTTGAAAATTTTGTACTCATATGATTTTATTATTTAGCAAATACATTATGCATATCTGAGAACTTATTAAAATAATAAACAAAAGCAAACAATTCAGTTTTTATAATTTACATTATATACTTGCAAATGAATCTATGTACATATGCAAAAAAAAAAACAAAAAAACAAATTCATCTAAAATAAAAAATATAAAAACAACAAAAAAACAAATCACTTGAATTCTTCATTTTTATCTTTTTAAGTAACTGTTTCTAAATTTTGGTTATTTGTAGTAATAATATACTTTTATTAAACACGAGTGGTTTCTGCTATATCGTGCGAAGTCTATGTCAGTACGTAAATTACTGTTTTTTTAAAAACTTTAAATTTGACTTCAACTTGAAATATAATTACTCAACAGGGGCCCCTAGTTAATATATAATAATATAAAAATAATATAGATAATAAAGTAACAACAAAAAAACTATGAAAATTTCTGAGAATAAAGTGCTGTTAGAAATCTAGAATAGAATTTGAAATGTACAATTTGGATTTGGCTTATACAGAATGTAGACCTCTGTATATAGAAATTTAAAGATGCTAATAATGCCGACGAAAAGATTAAATAATCAGGATGAATGAAGACAATTAATAGTGTTGATGCTTCGAAACCGTTAGATCAAATAAATTTGATTAGAAGCCTGGAAAGCAGTCTGGACTCAAGTAATTTGAGTTGATCTAAGAAGTAAGATATTTGAAAAATATTATATTTATTATGATATGTATGCAAAGCCCCATTTTTACAACATTTCCCTGATTTTCCGGAAAAGTCATAGGTCGTTTTTATTACAGAAAACAAAGACTTATTCAAAAATAATTTTATCATTACGAAAAAAAAATCATGCAACGAAAGGTTAACTTTAAGTACCAACAACATTTCAACCCTTGAAAAGCAGCAAAACGAATGCTACAAGCTTTTAGAATAAAACAAGCAAAAATAGTTGGAAAAATCGATTAAATAATGTAGTTTTTTATTTTTGTGTTTATAAATCTGTTTAAGATATAGCTATATAAAAAATGGAAATGGAACTACTTCTATGGAACCCTTGCTTTGCACGTGCTCATCGTTCGCTAAAGCAAGGTATTAGACTATAAACGAGGCCTACCTAACATTATACAACTTAGTGGAAGGGAGTAACATTGGTGATCTACTTTCTTAATCGCACAGGGTGGCTGTAGTACCTACTAAGTTTATTGAACGAGGGATTTCCTAAAACAACCAACAATAAAAAATCGGTCGTGATTTTTAATAGAACAGGACCACTGTAATATCCTACCTAGGTGGGTAGAAGTGATATTTGCATAGAAGTAATCGTAAGCATTGTGCTTATCACATACATTTTATATTCATGTGTTAATTCACTTTTTCTTCTATGTAGGCTGGAATTTTCTAATAAGTCATAAATTTGGTTCAAAAGGCTTTGAATCAAAGCAGAAATGACTGCAGAAGAAAAAATAATAGTATCGATTTAAATCAGATTTTGTAAGAAGTCATAAATTTTGTATAAAGTTTTTCAGATATGAGCAAGTGTACAATGAATTGAATCTAGTATTATCTACTTCTAAGGCGGCGTTGATTTCAATCGCCAAAAGATTCTCAGATCGTCTAAGTGGTATATAGTCTTATGTGACACTTGGCATTCTGGATAATATAGACATATTCTACTTCTTGGATAATCAACTGAAATTGTTTGACTTTAGACTATTTTCCAGACTTCTAACAAACTTATTTGATTATTTAGTAGTTTCGAAGTATTAATATTTTTTTACTGATGCTTTATATATCGTCGCCTGAATTCTCTTTTTCCGCATACGCTCAAAAGTATATTCCGAGATAATCGTAAAATTAAGTTTGGACGTTAAAAGAAAAAAACTGAAAAAATATAGTCGAAATTTTAACTTTAAGTTTATTGATTATTTAACTAGTTATATACTAAATTTTAGGGATGTCACTCAAATACTTTTCAAGATATTTGATATTTTATCATAAAAATCATAGTGGACAGTTTGCTCCATACCATACAAATCGATCACAGAATTGTTTTCAATGTGCATTGAGCTTCTTTTACTATGAAGCAAATAAGAATTAAAAAGTTTGTTAGGTTAAAATAGACATTAATGTTAAGTACATGGAGCAAATTATTTAAAAATATGATTAACAATAACAGACATTTCATCAGAATTAAAAAGGATTACGCTTATTATGAGAAAAAAAAATTAAAAATTTTAAGTTTTTTTTGCTTCTTTATTTTAATTTTATTTTGTAATTCATTCATTATATTATTTGGATATAAGTATATAATAACATGATAGCCATTTCACAACATTTTCAACTGAACCAAGAAACAAGAAATTTCAATTAATTTGAAATTTTTAATATGGTTTTAAAATAGTTTTGATCTACTGGAAGTAAAAAAGGTATATTAATTTATTTTAAATCCTCTGTCTTTTCTTTGGTCAACAACGATCGCTTCTGCAGAACTGGGAATTTAGAAGGAAACAGATTTAAAGGTGTACCCAACACTTTTTTATATCTTATTTTTTTATATTAATTTTTAAAGTCCAAGTTTGAAAAAGAATCTATATTCGACTAGAAAAGGTCCGGATTTTTGATATCGAATAATTTTAGTTTTTGAAAATGGAAATTTCATATAACATAATTTTGTTGCAGGTGCAGTATGTGTTACGCGATCTTTTTCTACCCTTTGAAAAATTTGTAACTTAGTTTTAGAAGTTTAAATTTAATAGAAATTTGAATAAATGAACTGGACTATGTATATCAAGATTATTTAAATATTTCTCTATCAATGAATGCACACAGTCAACTTCTTGCAACAGTGAGAGACCCGGTTCAAAGAATTTTCGGATCAATTTACCGATTTTTTTTTTTTTTTTTTTTTTTATATTATAGCCAAAACTTAGGTTTTGAACCTTTTAGTACTTGCGTACCGTTGACCATTTGAAAAAGGAAAGGATAGCTAAAGGAAAGGAAAGAAAAAGGAAGAAGAATAGTTTTGTGGGAAAGAGCGAACAATGTTGTTAATATTCGTCTTAAATTTCTGTAAATCGTAAATAAAAAATCCTTCTCTCATTGGGAATGCTTCGATTGGGACGCGATTCCACAATCGAGATGTTCTTACTATAAAAGAATTTCCATAGCCGGACTTAAACCATCTCGGAATTTCCACTGTGAAAGGGTGTGCACTTGATGCCTCTCGTGTTATGCGACAGAATTGCTTGAGAGGAGGAAGAAGTGACTTTAGTTCCTCGGAACAAGTGCCAACACCAAGTAGATATCTATAAAATAGAGAAAGTGCTCCAACAATACGACGATGACCAAGTGGTATAAGGGATGAGGTCACATTTATGTCGCCTATAAGACGAATGGCGCGGTTTTGAACTTTGTCCAAAAAATTTAAAGCAGCTTTTGGTGCACCTGCCCATAAATGTGAGTTATACTCGAGCTTGGGTCGTATATATGCTTTATAGATTTTTAAGAGGTCTGGAGATGAAAAATAAGCTTTGCAGCGACTTAAAAAGCCCAAACATTTGGCGGCGCTTTTCGCAATATCGAAAATATGCTCATTCCAGTGCATATTTTGATTCACTCGCATCCCGAGAATGTTCAAGTCTTTGAGTCGCTGAATAACTTCATTTTGAAGTCGGAGAATTGGTTCGAATGTTGTTAGCTTGTTACTAACAAGACAGCTTTGAGTTTTTGAAGTGTTAAACTCGACTCTGTTTGCTCTACCCCAGTCGACAATTTTGGCTAGGTCGTGATTGAGTGCACCAGCCATCATTGTTTTTTTGGAGTTGACTGCTGAAGCTGTAGCATTATTTGTTTTAAGAAAATCATATGATGCTACTAGAATGCTGTCATTAGCAAAACTATGGATTGGATTGAAAGTTAATCTGAGAAGGTCATTAATGAAAATGAGAAATAGGGTGGGTGAAAGGACGGAGCCTTGTGGAACACCAGTATATAATATTATTAGAGTTTTGTAAAAAATATTTTAAGGCGATCGCGAAAGTATTTTGTTTCGATTTTATGGAATACAATTATCACTCCCAAAAAAAAATTTTCTCAAATTTGAATTATCGAGAAAAATTTTATTCAAAAATTTGATTAGAACGTCAGCCAGATCTTGTCCTGTTTGTGCCTCCGTCCATATGGCACAATATGTAATCTTTTCTTGTCCAGGTACAATTGACATCGCAGTTAAGTTGTATGCATTTAATTTGCGTTTGTAAAAAAATAGGAGGAATTACCTTTTGGTACAGTAATTACATTCTGTCCCGATAAACAAAATGTGTCGTAGAAAGATGAAGGAACACAATGTGTTCCTATTTGTGTACCCTGGAGAAGAGAAAAATAATAAAAATATTTTTTTTTTATTTTTCTTTTACTTGATTTTTTATTTCTATAATAATTATCCAATAAATATCTATGTAGAACATAATTTTCAAATCCTAGCAACAGCAAATAGCTAGGTAACTATGACGACCGAATGCAATAAAGTTTAATAGGATTCGGTTGACAAATTATTTTTTTATTGCGTTAGTTTGTTTTTGTTATTGTTTCTTGTAAGTACTAAGCTAAGTGTGAATTATTCTTATAATTTTTAAAATAAAAAAATAAATAAGTTGTGAATTGGATTGCAATAAAAGTTTAAAATACCAGGTATGTTACCAAGATTAATGTAAATGTGGACTAAAAAAAATTAGTTGTACCAACTTTTCTTTGCAGTGTCCCTAAAGTTTTTCTGTTGTGTCCGTATTTTTACTCTTACAACTTTACTTATTTTATCGACTTTTCTTTGCAGTGTCCGTAAAGTGTTTTCACTGTGTCTGTATTTTGATTCTTAGAAAATCGGAATTTGAATCAAGTTTTTTAGAAAATTCAAGGTTTGTTAAAATTAGAATTTTAAGCAATATTTATAAATTAGTAAAAATCAATGTTATGTTACTTTTTTATAGAATTAGAAAACGTTTGATTCTCCCAACTCATCAATAAAGGACCAAATATTTAAAAAAAAAGAGATAAAAAGTTTAAACCTAAATAGTTTAAAACTTTCAGCACCCAAATTATGAAACAGTTTGCAGAAATTAAAAATCAACTTGATTAAAAAACAGTGCAAGAATTTAAAGGAAGAAAATATTCAATAAAATATCAAAATCTGAAATTACTACAATATCTAGAGAATTTGGTTCAGCTATGAAATCTTTGGAACCAGAGAAATCTTTGGAACACGAGGGGCAAAAACAAAAAAAGCCAAAATTATTATTGTATATTCAAAAAATTATATAATATAAATTATTTAAATTAAATAATTAAAACAATTAATACGCTAAAAGTTATTGTTTCTACTTTTTCCATTTTTTTATCCTCTATTCTAGCTGGAAATATGGTACAGTAATCATGCACTTGGCACAAGAATTGAATTTTGTTTAATTTTTGGAAAATATTATAAGAGAATACGAAATGTGTCGACATTTTATCGACTAAATTTGCCGTAAATAGGAGCACATGTGTGTGAAGTTTGTCGACACTTCCTCGACACTTGTGTTGTTAATATCAAGAAACACATGTGTCCAAAATGTGTCGACACTTTATCGATTAAATTTACTATAAATATGAGGAAGACATGTGTGCGAAGAGTGTCGACGATTGCTTGACACATGTGCTTTAAATATCATGAAACACATGTGTCCGAAAAGTGTCGACATATATGCGACACTGTATTACAATGAGAGACACATGTGCCTGGACATTTGCGACCATTTGCACCATTTTTATCCCTACTTGTGTCGTGAATGTGTTCCATGGCCATGGAGCACATTCACGACTTTTTAGGAACACTTTTGTCAAAATTGTTTACCGGGTGTAAATCGATGATACTGCAATTGATACAGTGACTTGGATCCATATTTTTACGATCGAAATCTCTTTCGGCTTTCACCATAATTTTTTCTGTCTTGTGTAAATCATTAGAATGAATCTGATCAGCCGTAACATTGGAATTTATTTTGAACAAAACACATTTATTACATAAATCTTTTTTTGGCACCCAAAACGACAAACTTCATCAAAAACTTTGCGATATATATTTATTTTTAATGGCATAGATGTTACCACCGAATAATAATTGTATATTTTTGGTCAACGATAAATCGGCAGTAGTGAAAATCCACTAGAGGAAACTTTTTATGTGCCTCCGAATTTCATCCAACTTTTCTTCAGGGTTAAATGTTTTCTTATGTTTTCCCTCTTTACGAGTGATAGGTTTTTTAGAATCAGGTTGACATAAATTGCTAAAACTAAACTTCAAAGATATATGTAAATTTAATGGTTATAATGATAATCTTAAATACCTATGAAGCAAATAAGTACTCAATATAATTCTAATTATGTATGCCTCATAGCGCATGGTAATGCATATGGAGCAAAAGAGAATTAACAATATAAACACTGATTTTTTCATATAATGCCCGGTTTTCATGTAACCGATATATCGGCGAATTGTTAGAGCATAGGCAGAAGATACAAAAATTTCATAAGTGCGATAGAGAAACAATGATAAAATATCGGGAGAACGACAATAATATCGGGAGAAATATCGAGAGAGTCGCCATAAATATCGGAGAATCGCCATAAATATCGGAGAATATTTAAAAAAACATATCTTCGCAAAGATATGTTTCCTATAATTATCGCCGATATTTTTAACACTAACATAAAGTAATGTGTAATTACGCAAAAAAAATTCGCACACTACCAACACATTTTATGGATACGGAACGACATTTAAATTTTTGAATTTGAGTAAAAACAATAACAAAAATTAATTTTTTGTATTGAATATTTGAATGCATATGTAAATAAAAAATAATATTTTAGCTTTTAGGTATAATATATTTATACTAAAATTATACATATTCTATTTATCTTATACATAAACTAACTATTTAACACATTTAAAAAATTTACTTTTAATTACAATTGTAACTTTAATTTTTTTTATCTGAATGAATATTTTAAATTTTGTTGAATGAATTTCAGAATGTATGTATGTATACATTTTTTTTCTTAATTCATTATGTAGTATAATACAAAAAAATAATATTTTAATTCTAATTAATACTTATGTAAAAATGAAAAACATAATAAATACAAGTGAATTTAAAATTTAAAAAAACCAAATAAAAATTCCACAGATGAAAATCACATCATATTTCACTTTTCTTCACTTTATTTACTTTGTTTATATACTTTCGCGAAATTTTAAACAATTCTAAGGAAGATTGCTTAAATTAAATAACCTTTATTTTGTTTACATTTTGAATATTTTAAGGTTATGTATATAGATTTTAGATTTAAAATCATCTATAAAAGTTACTATAAAAATAATATAATTTTACTCCCTCATACACATTAACGGTATACTATACTCTTCTCTTTCTAAACTCCAATTTATCAGCTAAAAATTCATCATGAAAACCGGCCTTAAAAGTTGCTCCATAAACCAGAAATTAGTTTATGGAGCAAAGGAGCACTACAAAATGAAAAAAATGTGGCTTATAGAGCAAAGTGCGCACTCTATATCTCGAAAACTAAAACAGATAGGATAATTCTGACAACAGCATTAGAAAGAGAATTTTTCAAAACCTATAGAACAACTTATAAGTCAAAAAGTCAAAAATTGACGTATGGAGCAAAAGAGAATTCAGGCGACGATATAGCTTTTACAGGTTAAAGTTCATTTAAGCTTACTTTCAAAGTAATTTAAACCATGATTTTCTAGATCTTTCATTTGGCTTGCCAGAAAATAGGTACACACTAAATGGGAACAATTTTAAATTCATAATGAATGAATTGAGAAAAGAAATCAAATTTGATGATATGAAATTGACTCCTTCGTGAATCAAAAATTATATTTTAGACATTTTTCACCCTTATTTTAATCTAACTTCATTTTCTGCAATAAAATAATTTTTTTAAACATATTTTAGAAAAAAAACATAAACAATTTTTTCATTTAATTTAGATAAACCAAACTTTTAAACGAATACTAAATGTTTTGTTTTGTTTTTTGTTTTTCCATTGTTATAATTCCAGTTCACAGAATTACCATTACGCCATAAAATAATTCTAAGGTTCTTTCATTATTTTACGTCATTCATGCTTTCATTGGTCTTTTTATAAATTATATTATTACAAATTATCATGAGTTCATATTCATTAAATTTATTTTACTTGTTTTGTTCACCTGAGAACATTTTTTAAACTCTTCCCCCACATATACTATACACACAAACCAATAAAAACCTTATATAACAGGGAATTATATGAAAGCAAAAAATATAAAAAAAAAATAATAATGAAAAATAACGAACACAGGTGAAACGATTTCACGCTCCACTACAATTTTGCGTTTAACAGTGGATATAAGTATATTGTAGTTTATACATTTTTTTATTTTATCTAATTTTCAGTAAAATGGAGATTTAATGTTAATTTCATGTTCTTCGCACAAAACTAAAAAAAAAAACAAAAAAAAAAAATAAATAAAAAAATTAAAAATAATATTTACAAAGAAAGAGATAGAAAGAGCTAAAGAAGGTCGATTACTAAACGACGATATATATACACTTGGTTGTTTCTAGTCATTTGGTTTTTATTCATTTTTTTTTTCTAAAGCATTAAAATTAACGCAAATAAATTCAACTGAAAATATTATGTTAGTAGGTAGGTATCTGTTATCCTGTTTAAAAAACTAGAAAATATGGCGTTTCCTTTTAAGAATAAACATGATAATTTAGTATGATCGTGTATATATAATATGTGTAAGCGTTCTTTTTTTTAAATATGCTAAGATTTTCTTCAAAAAAAAAGTTTCAATTATTTATATATAATCCTTTTAAAGTGGTACATAAGGTAATTGAATATAATAGTATTTATAACATCAGGATGCTACTATATTAAATCATTTTAGAATTTTATTTACAATTTTAAAAAAATTAAAAATTTAAATGAAAATCTTTTTAGTTCTTGTTATTCTGTTTTTCTAAAATTTACACAGTTTTTTTTAGAATATCTAAATTTGCGCTTAGTAAGTTTATTAACATTTTGTTTTAATAAAAATGTACAATACATAACCATAAACGTGCATAACCATCAACTCTCAGTATTCTTATCTTCTATATATAATTCTTCGACGGTATCAGCATGTACCGTTATAATTTTTTGTTTTAAAGAGAAATATTGTTTCTGTTTCATGCATACATTTTGTTTTTAACATAAATGAAGAAGAGAATTTATTTGCAATCAAATTGGAAGAAATTTTTTTCTTTCTTTCTTCAAATCAAGAACGCCTTTAATATAGGAGAAAAAAAATCAAACTTTACTCAAATTGATTTAAATGAAATCGGTACACATTTTTTGTTATTTGCTTTTGTTGTTTTTCTTCTTAAAACATCATAATAGGAAAGAATATTCATTAATAAGAAGATATGCACTGGGGTGGGGAAGTCAAGATATTTTTACTACGCCTTTTACAAAAAAAACTCATTAGTTAAAGAAGCAAAGAACTATTATTTTCGTTAGGTAATCAGTTGTGAGAAAAAAAGAGTGCGAAAAAAACCATTTAAAAAACCACTTAATTTTTGCAATGTAATTTTAAATAGCCCACGGGAGAAGAGATTTTTCATGGTCGTCTGAAATTTTGTGTTCGATTTTTTAAAAATTAACGCATTAAATTTATTAGGGTATGAGAGTAAGGAAATTTTGAATGATTGATTTTTTACAGGTACCTACATAACATAATATTGGTTTCAAATACATATCTAATTTCTTAAACATCATATTATTTTCTTTTATTATCTTATAAGGGAAGTAAAATTTTTTTTTATTTCAAACAGATTATAATTGATGTATTTTCAATATAAACATTTTTTCAGTTATTGAAACAGGTAGTTAAAAAGAATACCAAGAACCAATCGTTTTTTTTATGAATGACTCGATGAATTTTTATTTCCTTTAAAATTAAATTTTGCCATTTCATAATCAATGATAATTTATTAATTATTAATAATATTAGAATTTATAAATAGGAAGAAAATTTGAATATTAATAATGTTTTTTATTGCTATGCATTTTTAAGTGTAACACATACATCCTTAATTATTGATAATTAAGAATAAATACAACAATATATCTTTGAGACACTTTGAAAAAGTCGTTCGATAATTTTTTCCCACTTTGTCTTTTGAATTTTTATCTCTCTCTCACAAAGAAAAATTCTTATTACTATATATTTCTTACAATTTTGGAAATCGACTAGAAAAATGGTAACCAAAAATTGACAAATTATAAAATTTCATTCCAATGCACTTTCTTATTAATGAATCCTTTATCTACTATCCTTTGATAGTAGATGCGTGTGCGGCTTTATATTATATAATAATTTATGTACATAATCTTTCCCCTTTTTATTTCAATCTACTGAGAATTGTTTTTGTTTTATGGATACATCTCTTTAACCCAAACGAAAGAGAAAAGAAAAAATAACAACAAAAAAAAAAAAATAAATGTCGATTGAGCATGTAATTCTTGCTGTTTCCTCCCCTTCTAAAACAAAATGGATTAAAAATATTTAGAATAATAATTTCAAAGCTATTGAATACATTCTTATTTACTTGAAAAATATATTTTAAAATATTTTTTTGACTTTATTAATTAGCGTAAGCAATTAGGTATTTTTTTATGAAAAATAATCAAAAAAACTCTAATCAATTTATATAATCAACTACATAAGTGTTGGCATAAGTGTTAGCATTTAGAGCAACGTTTACACATAAGATTTTATTTGATAAAAGTTACTTATTTATTTATTTAAGGTTTGTTTGGCTCAAATAAAAAACAATGATTTTAAATAAATAGAAATTAAAAATTATAAACAAATAAAATAAAAAATAAAAAATACAACAAAAGGAAAAAAAAAATTTACCTATTAAATTTTTAAATAAATAAAAAATACAATTAAGAAAGAGTTGAAAAAATCTTATAAATGTAGGTAGTTTAGTATCTACTAAGTGTTATTATCAATACTATTATTTATGACAATCAATATTTTTTTTTTTTTTTTTTTTTTTTTTTTTCCCGATAGTAGTAAGTCATCGAAAGAGGCTTCAGGGACTACCTATTACCGGGGAAGGAAGTTTGAAGGACTGTGTGACTTTAGCCCACTAAAAACTCCTATAATTATTGCAACATTAAAACTAGTCTTATAGACTAACCATTAATTTACATTTAATTCAAAGAAACTAAGATACCTTTGATCTACCAAAATCCGATAAGGTTTCGATACCATGGAGCATTGACTATGTTGCGCAGTACCTTATTTTGGAACGTTTGGATAGTTTGAATATGGATTTGTTTAGCACATCCCCATATTTGAATACCGTATGCCCAGACTGGCTTCAATATTTGATTATACATCAAAACTTTGTTATAGGTCGAGACCGTAGAATTCCGACCAATCAGCCAGTATATTTCTCTATATTTGAACTGGAGTTCTTGTTTTTTGATTTTCACATGCTCTTTCCATTTCAGTTTTGCATCCAAGGTCATGCCAAAATATTTAGCTTTATTCTCGTATGGAATCACGACATCATTAATTTTAACTGAGAGAGGAGTTACTATGTTTTTATAGGTGAAGTTTACATGACTAGATTTGGCTTCATTTAATTTAATTTTCCATTTTTTGCACCAGTTGGAAATTTCGTCATTAGCTTTTTGCAGTTTGTTTGTAGCTTCTTCTATAGTAGAACCAACTGCCATCAACGCTGTGTCATCTGCAAAGGTTGCTATTTTTATATTTTCTACATCGGGTATATCACAGGTGTATAACAAATATAAAATTGGACCCAGTATACTACCTTGCGGTACTCCAGCTTTTATATCTCTTAGAGAGGAGTATTCATTCTCATTTTTAACTCGAAAAACTCTATTTGAGAGATATGATGAAAATAATTGAACATAATTTTTAGGGAGCAAACAACTTAGCTTTTTGATGAGTCCTTCATGCCAAACTTTATCAAAAGCTTGGCCTACATCTAGAAATACTGAAGAACAAATTTGTTTATTTTCCAGTGCCCTTTCTATAATGTCTGTTATTCGATGTACTTGATCTGTTGTTGAGTGTTTTTGCCTAAACCCAAATTGGTGATTAGGTATTATATTCCTGTTTTCTATGAGGGGTTGAATCCTTCTCAATAACAATCAATATAACAACAAAAATAATCAAACACAACAAACATTAAACAAAAAGTTTAACAAATGACAAGAGTCGATTTCGATTTAAAGGAAAAAATTAGTTTCCAGCATTTTTTGTTTCAAAAATGTTTGATGATAATAGGATAATATTCTATTTTTTCATTAAACAAAGTCGGATGTCAAAATTTGTGGAACAACGTTTACAGGACAGTCAAACTTTCAATAGTATAAACTAAATCTTGATGTCTAAACGTGACCTAATCATTAGTACTTAATTTTAGCGGTTTTTTATTTGTAAATAGTATAAAAAGTAAACTTAATATACTTTATTTCTAATATTTTAGTGTTTTTTATTTAAAAAAAAAATAAACAGTAGGTATAGATAAATAATAAATGTACCTATGTAATATATAAATATATCCTATATCTATTTATTGATAATTGATATTGCAGTCTTTTGTATTTTAAAATAAAAAAAACAGTAGTTTTTAATTTTTTGGTTTTCCTAATTTATAAAAAAAAATAAACAGGAAGACGCCAGTTTCCCGTCCGAGCTGCCTTTGCAATGACCATCAACAAAGCGCAAGGTCAAACTCTCAACAAGGTTGGTATTTTACTTGATGCACCAGGGTTTTCACATGGACAACTATATGTCGGGATTTCGCACACTACTGGGAATATAAATCATTTGAAAATTGTCACCGAAGCGTAATAGAACTGTTAGAAATATAGTTTTTAATGAAATATTAGTTGATTAAATATTTCAATCTATATCAATCCAAATATATAGTCTGTCTGACTAATCTACTAATTTAACTAAAGTATTACATATTACTAAAATATTGTTGATAGGGAAATTTTTGATTTCGATAACTTATAATGCAGTACAACCTAGAATGCTCTAATTTTGATTTTGCATTATATATAATGGTAGCAAAAAGTTACGTAGTAACGGGTATTTAACTAGTATTCATAAATTTTCATCTCAGAAAAATTAACATTCCGGCAAATGGTAACTTCATTTATTTCACAATATGTTAGGTATGTAGAAATGACCCCTCAGTTTCTCCTCGAAAACAACTTAACACTTAATTGTGATTTTTTAATACCACAACTCGATTTACCTTTTTGTTGTTTATGGTTGTTTTACGGGATAGCTCTTACAATTTTAATCTCCTAGGAAACCATAGTAGTAGTAGAGTCACCCTGTGCAAAGGTTGAAAAGATTGATCAAATTGACAATTTTGCTTTACGCGGGACCTGGCTTATAGTTTTTAGTTTTGTTAATGTTATACGAGTGCCATTTTTTCCTAAAGATCGAACAGGTATTTATTCTATGCCAGCTTTCATTCAATAGATTTTATATTTCAATGAATATGCTTAAAATCACAATTTTTTTCTTATGAAATTGTATAATTCAGTTTAAAATACATTCCTCACTTGTGATCATATAAAACTGTTTGTCATGATGTTTTTTGGAAGTCATGGTTTGTCTAGATAATGGCAAAAATAGTTGAAAAGACTTTACTATTTTGTAATACTTAACACTGTCACTGTATATCGACCTATCCAAAGTAAAGTATGACAACTCGACTTATCTGTAAATTGAGTTATGGTATACATCTGATTGCCCATACTCCTATCTATAACCTGTCAAAATTTCACAGCGATCGCCCTAAAATTAAGGAAGTTATGCTCATAAACATATTTTAACAAAAACTAAAAACTGAAAAATCTTCCGAGCAAAAGTAATCTAAGTCCAGTTGTAATAATTCTCGTTAAATTAAACATAAAAAACAATCAGACAAGGCGATATATAATACTTTAAGGTAATTTTTTTTTTTTTTTAGGTCGATTTGTCAGACTTTTAATTATAACATATGTTTCAATTCATCTATGATATTTACCGTTTGTATTTTTTTTACTGATTGTGGAGAATGTTTTTTTTACGTCAAATTCGGGTTGTCTCTTTCTTACATGGATATTTTGGCGCGACTTGCTACTTGTCATAAACAATTCTCATAAATAAATGAAGCTTTTCCAGATCAATGAGAAAGAAATAAGTCTAAAAAAGCGTTAAATTTTTGTTTAGAATATAAGTGAACTGAAGGAAAAATTAGAGCTACTCGACTCTTAAAGGATAGTTGTTCCTGCCAATTGAAGTGTTATAAAATTTTTTATTTTGATGAATGTCTTAAGATTTTTGATAGTTTTTGGAAATTAGGTAGTAAGATGATGCAGTGGCAATTTATTTTAGAGCGTACAAAAACATTTGACAAATATACCTGCACACTAAATCCAAGAATAAATACAAAATTTATAAGAAACTATTTTTAAAAAAGAGAAACAGTGAAAACATAGAGGAGATTTGGGTTTGCGAGCTAATGTTTATGAATACTTTGAATACTAATAAGCAGTGGATAACAACAGCTTTCAAGAAACTTGAGAACCATCTTGGAATTTTATTACCTATTCAAGAGGAAGACATAAAAGAACTGTAAATGAGGCCAATGAGATTGCAAAACCGTATAATATAAATATAACACACCGTTTTTTAGAGCAAGGCCATGCATAAAACGGAAGCTGATAGTGCTCATGCCAATATAGAAAGAGAAAAAAAGGGAAGCAAATATATAAATTCTAACTATAATAAGGTTGTTTGGGTTTTCGGAGATTCTGAGAGAGATGTTATTGTACTTAGTATTTTAAGTACAATATATATTGGTGACTTAGTTATATATTGTGACTACTAGTGTATTTTAAGTACTAAATCTATATCTATAATTATAATTGGCAAGCATTTAAGGACCTGCGCAGTAGACAAATTTTCATTTTGTTTCGCTTCTCTTTAATGAACTCCTAATATATAAATAAGTTGTATATAAAACAATAATGCGCACATAGTTGAAAATTTTTTACTCATATGGTTTTATTATTCAGCAAATACATTATGCATATGTGAGTTCTTATTAAAATAAAAAAAAAAAAAACAAACAAATCAGTTATTATAATTTACATATGTACTTGCAAATGAATCTATGTCCGATGATATTAAATATCTTGGTATACATTTGGACAAAAAATTACTGTTTAAAGCACATATAACTAAGACAGTCAATAAAATAGATCTATATATAAAAATGTTGTATACAATTATAAATAAAAAATCCGGGCTAACTGTAGAAAACAAACTAATAATATTTAAAGCCATTTTTCGCAGTATTCTTTTATACAGATTCCCTATATGGAAGAACGCTGAGAGAACAAACTTAAATGTGCTACAAAGAAAACAATATGAAATCCTAAAATTAATCTTGGCTGAACCTTTTTATTTTTCCACCAGCAGATTGCATAGCATAGCAAATATCAATACTGTTTCCGAACAAATAGCAAAGATATCGCCTGCCTTTCTAGAGAACTGTCTAAATTCAGTAAATCCGCTAATAAGAGCGATTGTAGATTAAGCTTTTACCAATTAGGTTTTTTTTTTTATAATTAAAATAGTTTTTAAGTTTTAGGATAAAAATAAATTGATCAAAAAGGTTTTTACTTGCCATTTTTCCTTAAAAAATATATATATTTAAAAATTCAGATTAGTCTAAGTAAATTAAGAGTCAACGTTGTAAATACATTGGTATAAGCTCTTAATTATTAAAATTAGAAATAATGAAAATTGCAAAATGAAATTAAGGCATAATAAAATAATAATAATAATAAAACAAACAAATCAGTTATTATAAAATTACTTGAAGTGAACTAATGTACATTGTACATAATGTGAAATAAAAACAAAAAAAAAACAAATTCATCTGAAATAAAAAATACAAAAACAACAAAAAAAAAAAAATCAGTTGGATTGCACATGGACTGGCAAATTCATCTTTATATAATAGAGTTATAGCATCTATAATTCTATAATTATAATTGACAAGCATTTAAGGACCTGCGCAATTCATTTTATTTCGCTTCATCTTAATGAACTCTTAATATGTAAATAAGTTGTATATACAACCTTAATGTGCATACGGGTCAAAAAAAATTCTATTTGGTTTTATAATATTCAAACTTTTAAATAAAATATAGCCATTTTGTGTCATTCAACATCTTATTATTTTTATACATAATTAAAGGAAATTTATTCTATTAATTTTTTTAAGTAACTTTCTCAAATTATTCTTTTTTATATTTTGGTTATTTGTAGTAATCATATAGTTTTGGTTAAAAATATATATAAGATGTTTATACCTCTTTAATTACAAAAATATTTTATTTTTAGTGATTTTATCCATTAAATGCCACTTAGTACAGGAATATGTCAAAACCAGGGTTTAAAAAACTTCGCAGTTATTTCAAGCTTTTACTATTTTTTTACTCTTGCTTTCTAACATCGATTCAGCAAAGGCATAGCAAAAGCTTTTTTTTCGTAATTGTTTTGCTTCCGCTTTGCTGGGCATTTTTATATCAAAAAGTAATATGCAGTAAAAGCTTTTTCATTATTTTTTTAAATAGTTACAGCAAAATGAGTTGAATACAGCTAAACAGCATTTGCTGTTGCTTTGAATTACTATTCAGCATTTACAGCACTTTACAATACACTTTTGTTTTACTTAGAGTTACTGTGCTTTTTTGTTCCTTGTTCGTTATCTTGTTGTGTTGTGATTTGATTTTGTAAAATATATAATAAATATTAATTTTGTTAAAAATAAAAAGTAAAAATGTCACGAAGAAAAACTAATTGTATTTGGAGATATTTTGATGAGAATGTTGATCTTGGTAATGCGTCCTGTAAAATATGTAAAGCTATCCTAAAAAACAATAGAAATTTTAATTTAAAACAGCATATGATAAACATCCACAATTATAATAGAAATCAGTTATCAGAAGGAAACATTATTAGTATCAATAATCTAAGTAGTAAAACAAAAACAAAAAGTATTAAAATAGAAATAAGTAAAAAAGTACTTGTTTTTTTATTTACCACGAAATTTAGATTCATTCAACACAACCACTCTGCATGAATAAATCAGAATACTAATACGCTAATACTATACAATGTATTTGCTTAGAGAAACCAACACAGTATAGCTTTAACAGTTTACTCAGCACAGCAAATAGCTTTTTTTTTACTTTGACTTAAAATATTGAAAAGCATTCAGCAAAATTCTACTGTTACTATTATGTTTTGAAAAGCAAAAGCACATGCGTAGTATTTGTATGTGTAAAAAGCATAAAACTATTACTTTACTTCGGTTAAGTTGTAACAGCAAAGCGCAGTAATAGTTTTTTTTTAAATTTGAAATGCTGTGATAGTCAGCAACAGCAATAATTTAAGTGCTTTTACTATTTCTGCTGTAGTTTTTTAAACCCTCAAAACGAAACAGTATATGGGGGAGCAGTATTTATGTTTCCTAAATAAAACTTACTAACCTCTAAATTTTTATTAAAATATGAGCGTTTTCTACTATAACGTGAGAAGTGTATGTCAGTACATAAATTGATGTTCTGCTAAAAACTTTAAATTTGGCTTCAACTTAAATTATAATTACTCAGCAGGGGCCCCTAGTATATATCTAATAGGTAAACAGATATAACGGTTTATATACAAAAACATCAAAACAACAAGAATACTTGCAAATGTCCTTTTCGTCCTTAAAGAATAAGATGGACCATTATAGATATATATTTTTGGAAAGCTATAGGGACACTAGGTATCCTTAGAATATCATAGTCATAGTTCTGCTATTCAGTATCTTTCAATGTTTCCCCAACACAATTGGGATAATTTTTTAATGTAAAAACACTATAAAAAAAATAAATTAAACACTTAACTGTTCATTTCTTATATTACCATAGGAGAGTTTTACCATCTCCAAGAAAACAATGCAAAATTAGTTATTTACTGTTAGATTTAACCGTTAATGCAGGAAAATTATTTAAAATTAAAATAATATTTTAAGTGCCCAGGAATCGATCACAAGTATAATCAAATAACAATTTTTTACAAACATTTAATATTCAGAGCTCTATTTACAGATAATTCATAGAAATTTCATAATAACATTTATTTAATATCAGCTCCCATTTCTAAAAACACTAATAATTTGAAAATATAAAATAACTTTTTTTTCAAATTCATGTGTATTTCATTCTATATATTTGGATAATTTTATATATGTACCTAGCCAATGGTTTATGTTAATACAATGTTTAAAAAAAACTGGAAAACCATACATCGTTATAGAAATGGTCCAAGATGAAATTTATAATTTTAAAGGAATCAATTATCTCGAACTTAACTAATTTTGAAATTAAACCTAGTGCAAAAATTAAAAATATACCTTAAAATAATATGCTGACAAAAATTTGGATCATATTACGCATCAGTTAATACTATTAAAATAGACTCCAAATATGATAAAATTTTGAATTTCTCCTCCTGTAAAATTGACTTTTCTGAGTTGTCATACTTTACTTTGGATAGGTCGATATATCCTACTTGTTTATCATGTAAAAATACTGTAATCCCCCTAATGTTAGTATTATCATATTAATGCTTATATCAAGCACATCACACTGCTAATAGACCAAAGCTAGCTATAATTGATTGTGCAATAGGTATATCATACGATCCAGATCCAGTGGGATTACTAAAAAGCTGGTTTACAACACAACTTAAAATAAAGTTGTAGTGTGCTATTATAATTCACAACACCGCTTAGCTATGTTTATCGTGTACCACACGACATAATCCAATAGACAACATAACCAAATATTTGTCAGTTTTCATTGCAATCAAAAATTTACAATCTCAAATTTGCAGGACAATCTGTATGGGATCAGGAACCTGTATGACGTTAAACATTTGCAATCTAGTATGAGAAGTTATTTTAAACTCTTTTAGTCCGTTTCAGAAACGTTATATATTTAAAAAAAAAGATTATTTTTGTATATTATTTGTTATTTGTTCCTTTATCATATTCTTAAATTGAATATGAGTCGAAGCGAATATGCTAGTCGAATTATTGCGTAAATGTGAACACAATTCGCGAATACATTTCTTCGCTGTGGAGAAATCGTTGCAAACTCGAAATTAAATATTTTGAAAATTAGACAAGAAAGTAAACCATTTTATTTTTGTACTAATAAAATTTTAAAGCATAAAAAACATATTTAAAGATATATTTTAAAATACAAATTAATAAACAAATAAAAATTAGTACAAACTGGAATCTTTATTATGATGACCGATGAAATAGTTGTGCAAGTGATACCGAAAAATTTTATGATGTATATGTGCTACCAAAAATTATAACCGTTATAGAAGTATATATATATGTCCCCAATGGGTCAAAGCAGAAATGACTGAAGAAAAACAGTCTCGATTTAAATTTTTTGTTAAAATTGGCTTTCCAGGCGTCATGGAATGTTTCGATGCAACACATATCATATTAAAATAGTTTCACCTAAGAAAGAAATCAGGTTAATAGTAACCACTTTTTTTCTATATTTAAACAGGAAGGAATACTTTAGTTTAAATACTCTAATAGTAAGTAAAGTATGCAACAATTGTATATTTATTTTTTATTTTTTATACCCGTAATGAAAATGTGAAAATAAAATGTATTGATGCCCGTATGATGAATAAGTAAATAAAAAATACTTTATTTCACTATTATTGTTTTCTAGTGTTGGAATTCCTGATGCATTTAACTCCGTTGGATTACACTACACTTTTAATGCACCTGTATTGCAACCGAATTGGCTATGCCCACAAACCAAATCAGAATTTTTTTCCATCAATTTATCAAACTACTTTTTATTTGTTTTCTCAATGCTGCAAATATTATTCACAAACTTTATAAATGCTAGTCTTACATTTTTTTAAATGTACTCTCCATTTTCACTCGAAAAATAATAAATATTTTTTTTTATTTTTCTTATCGGTTGTCACTTAAATTTTTCATTCGACAAAAGTTGTCATACGACATTTTTATTCAACATTTCACATTACGTTCTTTTCCCTAATTCGCAAGATGGTGAATTCGACTACTTACACATTCAATTCGAGAATCATGGTAAGGGCAATACTATATAATATAATAGTACGCTAGAGCACCTTTCTTTCAACCGAAAAGTGCCAGGTCTATATTGAAAAAGGTTTTAAGAGTTTTTCGACCTGGTCCAGTACCCTTTACAGTATCTCTGTGATAAAATAAATGAAAAAAAATAATTGAGAGTAAATCTGGTAATAACTTAAATAAAATGGAGCTATTCTACTTAAGTAGGCTTAGTTCCTGACAATAGAGTTTGTTTTCCAAATTGTTGAATGAGTTTATAAGCGAGATATTTGACACATAAATATTTCATCATTGTAGTACAATTTGTAGTAAAAACTTGCCGTACCGTACTTAATTAAGCACGATAAGGTGATAGTTACTGTCAAGAACATATAAACAAAAATAATCTCATCCTACTGAAATGGATAAAACCGTCATACATATCAAGCTTACCGGAATTATTTACATTCAATCGATTGTTAGGAAAAGAAATATAATTTAAAATTATACAATTTCAAAAAAATTAAATATAAAACAAATATATATATTATATAAAAATAAATGTTTGTATATCTTTGGAAAAATTTAAAGAAAAAGAGGTATAGGAAGAAAACAATTAACATGATTGCGCAACATTAGAAACTGGACAGGCATCAGAAACATTAGCGAATTAATCCATTCAGCAACGGATCGAAGCATCTATCAGGACATCGTTGCCAATTATATATATATTATTCTGCATTTATCTGGATGTTTGTAAGTTCGACGGAATACTCCAATACATATATGTACAAATTGCAATATGTATACAAATTACTTTGGTACTCTTTTTTTAACCTTTGCAAAAAAAAATACCATTGCATGAAATATATTTTTTTAATTTAATGTTAGTCTTCTTCGCAAATAATAAGGAAAAATAAAAAATAATAATAATAATATAAATAAAACAAACAATTTTTTTGATTTATAATAAGAAGGACTAATAGAAATTTTATCAATAGTTTAATATTGTATAATAACCAAAAGGCAAACAGCATTTAATACAAAAAAAAAACATAATGCACTTAAAGGTTATTCTTATTACTTAAAATTATACACAATATGCATAAGTGTCTACAGATTTTTTTTTGTTTTGTTTGTTGTTATGATAATGATCATAGCATCATAGTTTTGCTACCGTATGCATAGCCTGTATAGTACTATAGGTGTATGATGTACTCTAGCCAGAAATGTGATGCGATGAAGAGTTAAAACTGTTATTTATTTTTATTTTTTTTGTTTATTGTTTTTTTTTTAAATATATATACATATCTATATGATATATAAATTTATGATCGTATATAATATTTAATATGTATTATGGGGTTAGGTTTTGGTTCTGCTGATTTACACATAAAAACAATAGCAACCTATACATTTTTAAAGAAATTAAATAAAATTTTGTACTATTATTTTTTATTTCTTATCTTTGTAAATTTATACTTTTTAGGTATATTTGTTTTCTTCAAGTGTGTAGAAATGTATGTTGTAGGGACTTAGAGAGTGATCATTTTTTTTAAATATAGGAAGTAGGTATATATATATCGGTTAAAACATATTGATTGTTGTTCTTCTTTTTAATGTATGTTATAAATAATAATTATGTATGAATTTTAACATGAACAGTTCGATAATGACTTTTTTGAAATGAAATGAAATTTTAAATAAGCGATCGATGGTTCACAAGTTATGAACAGTTTTGTAAATACCTATTTATTTTCAGTAAATTTTTTTATTTTAATTTTTTCTCCAAAACGAGTTTTTATTTTATTCATCAAAATAAATATTATGTGTACCTACAATATTATTGTTTTTTTATATTTACAATTTTATTTATTTTTGTTTTTAAAATTGTTTTCGTTCAAAGTTGTGGCTCATTATAAAATATTATTTGTTTGCTATAAACTTTGACGCTTAGCTTGCGCAGCGAATGTTATTGAATGTTAACAGGATTAACTTAATTCTAAATTATACGATAAATTTCCAATGTTGGCAAAAAGGATGTCGCTAAAATGATCGAGTAAATTACCCTTAGGGAATAGAAAATTTTGCACCTTACTACAAATATTCTGTTTACAAGGTAATTAAAAGCGTTATAATACAAAAATAAAGGTACGATAAATTAGTAAGCAAATACGGTATATTTTTCTTAAACTTGAAATGAAAACTCTAATGAAGGAAAGAAATGCTAGAATTTATTTTGCTTCCGCCATTTATGGCGGGTTACCAAGCTTGTATCATATAATAACTAACATTCAATTATGGATAGGCAATGAAAGAAGAAGATGTTTTTTTAAAATTGGTTCGGGTACCATTGAACACAATTTCTTAGCTAATTTTTGAGTTGGAGCCTTAATAGCAGCAGCTACTGGACGTAGTGGGATACCATCTTTGTGTAATTTAGGTAATCCGTATGGAATTGGAGTCATAGCCTTATGAGATTTCAATTTAATTTTTTCTTTTAAATCAAATATTAGATTAGATTTATTAATTGAAGTGTTAATAAGTTTTTCAAATTTTTTAGTTGGGTCATATGGTAACTCTATTGTATTCATATCTTTTATAGTATTTAACATTTTCTCAATATACGATTTATTGTCCATAATGGAAATTGTATTGCCTTTGTCTGCTTTACATAAAATTAAATTCTCATTATTTAATTTGTCTTTAATATTTTTTATATATATTGAATTATTTTTTGAAACTACTTTCTGTTTATTATTATATTTGCCTTAATTAGCTTTCCTTATTAACTGGACTTTATATGTTTGTTTCAATTTGCTTCAATTCAACAAAATAACCATTTCAATAACCATTTAACCAAAGTATATCCATAAAAAGAGTATGAACTCATGTATGTATTCATTTGTTGCACACAAATTTATATGCAAATTTGATAAACATTGTCAGAAATAGACGATAATAAGAATTTTACGTGTAAGAAAAAGAAAAAATATAGTAAGCAAAAGAGAGTGACAAAAAAAGTTGGCTGAAATTAAATAAAAAAAAGTTTATAATTTAAAAAAAAAATTTGTTAATTAATATATTGATTTGGGAAAAAAAATTTCGACAAAAATTTCGTTGAAATATTTAACAATGTTATTTTCCAAATTATATCAACTATACATAAAATTTTTAGGAGACCTAACTAAAACAGCGTTATCATATTCTTTAAATTCTGTTATTTGTAAATAGATGTATTATTTGATAATCGTATACCAATATAATAAATATTTAGGTTTACTAATATAATTAATAAAAAATAATAATGTTTGTAACTCCAAATTATAACTGACAAAAATATTAATAATATTTTATATTATTGTAATGTAATTATAATTTAATATTTTTAATAGGTATATACGAAAATAATAAAGTTTAAAACGAAAATATTAAAATAATAAAAGATAAGAATTAATCCTCGTATAAGGGAACAAACTAAATTAGAACTAACATTTTTTGCCACCCTGCCTCATATAAATAATAGGAGGGAACGTAAACAAATCCAAAGGAGAATAATGAGAACGCAAAATTATTTTACAGTATAAAGCAAAAGGCAAACATCTGTTTTGTACCTTTCTCTCTCATAATAAATTTGGTATACGATAATTAAATGTAAATTTTACCTCTTTTAACTAATGATATTTTGCTCGGTTTGGTATTTCTTAAAAATTAGGTTTACGTAAAATGGGAGTGTATATTCTTGTTAATATAGATTATAGATATTCTTTGCATTCAACTAAGGTGAAATTTACATATGTATGTGTACTAATAATGGAATATGGATATTTGATAAAGTTAAAATTTGGTTTCTCTTTAAATTCACTATATTTATTGACATTTCTATGGTGTAAAGAAGCAAAAAAAAACAAAAAAGGAATACAAAATAAATGTGTGCAATACAAATCATTATCATTATATTTCAATCATTTTCTATTATTATTCAATTTCAATTATTTTCAATCATCATTTTCATTATATTTTTTTTTTGTGTTTTTAATTTGGTTTCTTTTATTATTTCTCTTTCTCTCACTAAGTATATGGAAATGCACGTACATGTGTCATATAGGGCTTGCATTTGTTACATACATAATCATATGGCTTAGTTTAATTGAAAATAAAATGCAAACATTATTTATGGAAGAAAACAAAATTTGAACCTATCAAGTATCAGTTATCTATCACTCAGTTACAAATTACTCTTCTCGCATGTAAAAAAAGTTCAATTTCGATTTATGCATGTATATATTATACTTTTATATGCCAATTTATGCTTAGGCAGCGTTTACACGTCGGACAAAATCTAATTTTATCGTAGATAAAGTCGGATGAGTGTTTACATTTCAGACTTTTTCTCAGATTTAATCTACGATTTTACGGCAAATATTTTTTGTATTTAACAGGGTTTCTTTTTATAAAGTGCGTAATTTTTTATTGGTGAAAATTTTTTAATACGTAAATTAAAAAATTCAAAGGTATCTAATCAAAAATCTCCAAAAATTTTTTAAAAATATACATATTTCCATAAAATTTGCTACAGTAATATAAAATATAATTACACATTTGAAGTATGAGCAATAATAACCAAATTGCGTTAGAGTGAATTTTAGTGCCATTTGATTATATGTGATGTTCTTTGAAAATATATTATTTTTCATTAAAAAAATATTTTCACTAAAAAGTCGAAAATAAAATAAGGAAAAAAAAAATTTTTTTTTAGAAATATTTGCCTTCAATTTAAGCGTACTAAAACTACAAAAATAAACTTTATAACCGCAGCTTGATATAATGTTTTCATAGCAAGTTATGATTGTAATTATGGAAAAACAAATTAGCATTATATCAAGCTGCGGTTATAAAGTTTATTTTTGTAGTTTTAGTACGCTTAAATTGAAGGCAAATATTTCTAAAAAAAAATTTTTTTTTTCCTTATTTTATTAATACCATTAACATTGATACATACATATTTATTGTAAGCAACCTTCAGAGCTTTCGCACACTCCAATCTACATTCTCTGTTAGCATCAAGAATAGCCGCATCCGTATACACTGAAATCTCTGATAACTCTCTTTCTCCTATTTTTTGATATGGCACGGAAAGAGAATTACATGTTTTTGTTGAAAAATGTCTGAACAAATTGGATAAATATTAAATTTACTGTGGAATATGGAGGGGAAAAAGTTAATTTCCTGGATTTGACCATAAATATTTCTAACAACAATTTGTTTTTTGACATTTATCGAAAAGAAACTTTTTCCGATGCAGTTATTCCTCTGTCATCAAATCATCCTTGGTCAACTAAAATGTCATCGTTCCATAATTTAATATTCCGATTAATTAGCATACCATTAACTGACGATAAATTTAAAAAGGAGCTTAGTATTATAATTGACATTGCAAGAAATAATGGATATAAAAAAGACATGGTTTACAAAATTTTAAAGTCTAAATCTAGAAAATATATTTGTAATTTGATATCTCCAAAAATTAACGTTGATAAGGAAATAATTAATTATAGAAAAATACCGTATTTAAAAAACATTTCCGAATATTTAACAAAACCACTTAGGGCGGCTAATATACAACCGGTATTTTTTAACAACTACACTTTAAAAAATATTTTTGTTAACAATAAAATAAGACAATCGAAGCCAGATAATATTTTAACAAAAAGTGGAGTTTATAAAATTCAGTGTGGAGGATGTGATGGAGTATATGTTTGCAAAACAAAACGAACCCTCCAAACTAGATTTACCGAACACATAAAATCGGTAGCTTCTCCCTATCCGTCATCAGGCTTAGCTCATCACTTAAAATATTCAGATCACTTTACCGACATTGACAAATTGGAATTGGTAAAGGAAGTAACAAGTAGCAGAGTTTTGGATAAATATGAAATTTTTCATATTAATAAACTAAAAATAAAAAAAGTCAACTTATTAAACAATCAGTTAGACCTAACTAATGAGAGCCCGCTACTTAATAGTAATTTTTTTTAAATCGTAAATTAAATTCTGTATTTTGTAATTTTTGTCGCTTACAACATGTCAATCTTAGCTAATATTAAAATCATATGTGTGTTTTTTAATAAATGTATAATTTTTACTAGTAATTTACCAGTTATTATTTTTTGTACTGGTATACTTGCACTACATGTTAATTTTTCATTTTTTAAATTTAAATTTTATGTTATTTACTTAGTCTTGATAATGCCTTAAAAGGACGAAACATGTCGGCTCATATTTTTATTTTTTATTTTTATTAAAATATTAATTTTTTTGATTTACTTTCTTCGTATTTAACGGATCGAATTCAGAAAGTTAAAATGGATGACATCATCAGTGATCTTAAAAATATTTCTTTGGGTGTACCTCAAGGATCTGTTCTGGGTCCTACATTGTTTTTAATCTTCTTTAATTCTGTTCTTCATCAAAAGGGTTATTCAACTGCAATAATAAGTCATTTTTTGAAAATGTATGTAATATTAATTATGACTTGGACTTATTACGTCGCTGGTTTTGCCAGCACAAATTATTATTAAGTGATAAAACTAAAATTATGTTTTTCAGTTTAGGTAACTCTATTCCTACGTGTAATAATATTTTATATCACTGTGCTAAATGTAGAAGATTTCCTCTTCCTCATAATAATTCTCTTCTTACTCAGAAATTATGTAATTTTAACGAAATGTATAACTGTTCCGCAGGTTGTTTTAAAGTTGATTGTGTTGATTCCTTCAACTATTTAGGTGTTACAATAGACTCTAAGTTAGATTGATCAATTCATACACGAATTTTGAGTAAGTACTTTCATTTAGTTGTTAGACAATTTTATCACCTTAAGCAGTTCTGTTCTTCTAAGCTGCTTACGTCTGTATACTATGGTATATTTAATTCTAAATTACAATATGGAATTGTTAATTGGGGTGGTACTTTTAATAATTATCTTAAACCTTTGGTAATACAACAAAAGTGTGTTATCAGACTAATTTTAAAAAAACATCGTAGGGAAAGCAGCTTCCCTTTGTTTCAATGTTTGAATATTTTACCTCTGAAGCATCTTTTTTACTTCCGAGTCCTCAAAGTATTCTTTAATAGAAGTGGTTACTTAAGAAGTAGGTATTCTGAAATATATAATCTGAGAATCAACAACAGAAGATTAGCTATCATACCCCCTCATAATGTACATCATTTTTTACGCTCATTTTTAGCAATTGCACCTCAGCTTTATAATTTATTACCTCCACCTTTAACTAACAATTGTTATGGTTCTAAATTACTCAGTTTGGTTAAACTCTGGCTTTTTAATTTCAATTATGATCAAGTAAATGACTTAGTACGCATAGTTACGTAAATTTTTTGTATTTAATTAAACTTAATTGTTTTTTTTTTTTTTTTAAGATATTGGTTTTTATTTTTAGATTTTTTTTAATAGGGCTATAAGCTCTTATTATCGGTTTTTATTCGTTATTATTGTTCTATTTTTATTTTGGTCAAATATTTTTTTTTTGTAACTACACTTGCTACTGCATGCTTTTTGCATAGAGTGTTTTTAGCTTTTATTTTTATTGTTTGCTTAATTTAGTATATAATATTTTGCTTTTGTAGAACACTTTTCTTTTCGTTATTTTATAATTCTTAATATATAATTATAAGTTTAATTTGATATTTTACTATCTAACTTTATTTTTGAATACAATTTTATAAGTTTCTTTTTTCCTTTTGTTCTTATGATTATATTAAAACTAGCTTTGTAACCCGTCATAAATGACGGAAGCAAAATAAATCCTAGTTTCTTTTTTTCTTTCATTATTTTCTTTGTTCCGAAATTACAGTACTTATGTTTATATCACTTTTTATTTATTTTTATTTATGTTTATATTGGCCTAACACTAATCTTTTTTTTTTTTATATAACAGAAAAAGAAGTACCATACCAACAAATTTGTATAAAATGTTTGTATTTTTGTATGGCATACTCGTACTCACTTCCATTTAGTTATAATTCGTTAGTTGGGTTCCATTTAGTATAAATTATACCGTATTAGCGTTATTGAGACCTCCGGGAGAGCAAATTTCAAAATAAGATCTTATTTTCATATAAATTTTGTCTTTTGTATAATGTATAGGGATCTTATTTTGCTATATGAATAAACTGTTATTATGGTATTGTGTTATTTTTAAAAAATATTCATAATTTATATATTCAAAATTTTGTATCTAAATTGGTAAAATTTACAAAAAATACAAAAACATTATCATCAATAATTTTCAATTTAAAAAAAACAATGTTTTGTTATCCGGCGTAGAAGTAGAGTTAATTATCCTACTCTACTTCTATCAAGTTCTATTGATTGAACAGTTAACCTGAACAGTGAAAATAAAATAATATTTTTGGAATGAAGCATACAGAACATACAGAATACAGATACAGCAAATATTTAAAAAAAACAAAAAAAAACAAAAATAATTTTTTTTGAGTGAAGTGAATTACGCACAGAATAATGACAAAAATAAAAGGTAGAAGCAATAAAGTAGTATAATGTATAATATTATACAATACAAATATGCTGATACACATGTATATTATTGTGTATAATTTTAAGTAATAAGAATAACCTTTGAGTGAATTATGTTTTTTTTTTGTATTAAATGCTGTTTGCCTTTTGGTTATTATACAATATTAAACTATTGATTAAATTTCTATTAGTGCTTATTATTATAAATCAAAAAAATTGTTTGTTTTATTTATATTATTATTATTATTTATTATTTTTCCTTATTATTTGCGAAGAAGACTAACATTAAATTAAAAAAATATAGTTCATGCAATCAATTTTTCCTGCAAAGGTTCAGCATGGTAGACAGGGGTTAAAAAAAAGCACCAAACCAATTTGTATATATATGCATTTGTATCCATATGCAATTTGTATATGTGTTGGAGCGTTCCGTCGAACTTACAAACATCCAGATGAATGCAGAATAATATATATTAAAATAATTTCTTACTTAAATTTGTTAATTTTGTTAATTTTGTAATTTATAAATTATGTTAATTTGTATTTTTTTATTTATTCTCTTAAATTTTTTTTTAAATTAAAAAAATTTTTTTTATATTGAAAACCGCTTGTCTGTAGAACAGTTATTCTATATTAGTTAAACAATGAAATAAAAAAAAAAAAAAAAAAAAAAAAATTAAAATAAAATATATAAGAAAATCTACATATATTTTCTTAATCAGTGAAATATTAACAAGTGTTTTATTTTATTTATTAAAATAATTTTATTAATTTATAAAAACAATGTTTCACCAAGTGTCAAACAAAAAATCTTTTGATTTTTTAATGAAAAAATTAATAGTACAAAAAAAAAGTAAAAAAACATCGTTTCCAGACCTTGGATCCTAACTACCGATTACCTACTTTAATAAGTCTTCTATTCTTTAAACAGTCAAAATTTCCAAATAAAACAGAGAAAATCTCTATTACAAGGATTTCCAATTCTCTCGGGCAACACCCGGTATCTCTCCTAGTTAATGATAATTTAAAATTGTCTACACTACAAATTACATACTTTTTTGTTCTTAACTTTTTTTTTTTATTAATTAGAACAATTCAATGAAAAGCAAATCTGGTGAGAAAATTAAAAAGTTGCATTAAAGTAAATTAAAAAAAAAGTTAATAGTTTTCTTGATAAAGTTTTGTTGGCATTATTACCAAGATACAATCAAGAGAAGAAAATTAAACAAAAAAAAAAATTGTTTTCTTCAATACTTTTACGAAAGATTTCATAATTATAAAAAAAAAAACAGAAAAACAAGAAAAACAAAGCAAACAAAAAATCCTTAACCCATCAGAGATGACGAGTAAATTCTTTATAACTAAACCAAATAATTTCCAATAAGAATTTCATTTTGTAAACGAACCAACTAACTTAAGTATTATTTCCGTAAAAAACAAACACAAAAAAATAAATATAACAGAAAAGGTTTTTTGTTATTTCAATAGGGATTTCCACCTGTGGAATTCTTTAATTACAGCAAAAAAATAAAATCCTTTAAAACTTTCTTATTTTTATTTAAAAATTATATTTTCTTTCTTAATCAGCAGAATCCCAGTTTTCTTATACATATATATATGTATATATATATATATATATATATATACATCGTTCGAATTCGACTATCCTTAAAATACTTTTTAAATTAAATATGAAGTTAAAAATAATCTGTCCTCCCAAATTCTCTCTCTCTCTTCTCTTAAACTTAAAAGGATATTTTCTTTTAAATATAAATTTCACATATTCATTTTCTTTGATACACTACCACATTAACAAAAAGCAAAAAAAAAATATTAAATTTCTTTTAATGCTTTTTAAATAATAATTATTTATATAATCGGTATTAATATACTATGTGATATGTGTACAATATATAGGTAACTATATAAGAGTTATTATAATGCACAAACATTTTTTGTTTTCTTTTCAATAAATTCTTCAAACTTAATTTTTTTTTTTTTTTGTTTTAATTATTATATTTTATAAACGAAAATTTCCCTAGAGAATTTATTTTCTTAAATTTTATAAAGAAATTCTTATAAGGATTATTATTTTCATTAAATGTTAAACATTATATAATGTAGAGAATAATTTATATTAAAAATTAAACAGTATCCTTTAATAATTTGTTACAATATAATATTTATTTACTTAAAGTCCTTAGATAAATCTATATATGTATGTATGTATGTATGTTTATGTTGAATGTGTACATATAAATACAAAAAAAATTGTTTTTGTTATTACAAGTCTATATAAAGTTTTGTAAAAATGATGTTTAGTTGGAGAAGGGAATTTTGATCTAAACCAAAAAAAGCAATTTACTGTTATGGATACTCATATAAGGATATCTACTATCATGGTTTAGAACACAACTTAAAATAAAGTTGTAGGTTGCTAATTATGATTCATAACATATTTTAGATGTATTTATCGTATTGCAATAGATTCTAAAAACTAATTTGACTAATGAACAAGAGACTGTTTTGGGCACCCGTTGGATCCATTTGGAACATTTGGAACATTTTTCGTCCCTCGGTCCTGCCAATGTCGTTATTCAGATACCTTATATCATATTTCATAAACTACTATGTTAATTTGATCCTAATTTGGCACATATCTTCGTTTCAAAATTTATAACTTCTTGCTGGATTTCTAACATTTTTATTGCGTTTCAAATCATATGAACTGGTGTGTGTGTGTGTGTGTACATTACTATAGCTATTCCCAACACTCCGTACTATTATCTATTGCATGAGCATGCATTTGCATATGCATGTATTTTTCACTAAGTCTACATATATTCCAAGTCATGACACATGCAGAGAGGATTATTATTTTGGTCCCTATTTATACAGGCCAGCATAGGAAAAATAAGGAACAAATATTTTAAGTCTAAGAACTGAAAAAATATAATTTTTTTCGAGTTTTGTTGTAAAACGAAATTAAAATTTTGTATTTTTTAGATCAAATAGTAAAAAAAAAATATTATAACGTAAATGTACCTATCACCACCCTAGTACATTATGCCGCCCGAACCTTTTTTTTGTAAATACAATACTCCCACGCTTTATATTTCAAATTTATTTTTGAAATAAAAAAAGAATATTATTTCCTCGTTGTAATGCAAAATAATGCACATTTGTATTCATATTAATAAATAAATTATTGATAGAAAACTAAACTAGGTAGACATTTTAGCGAAAATATTGGTTCAAACGTTTAAAATTTTTTTTATTTTGTTAAGACCATAATAATTAAACTATGATGTTCACTTATATATTTTATTCAAATAATTGTAAAAAATATATTATTAAATAGATCATAATACATACTTTTTTCAATTTCGAAATAAAAAATATTTAAAATTGCTATTTAGTTTTGAGCGGGAATTAGGGACACGTAAATTTATGTCGTACATATTTACGATCGACCGGGCGGAGTTGGGAAAATGATATATCGAAATAATTAATTAAGTTCTTCAACTATTTTTGATTATATAAGGATGCAACTGGACAATTTTAAATTTAAATTGAACAAACTAAGCTGAACCTAATTACGACCTATAAATTTAATTTCGCATATGTGTTTTTTCAAAAGTTAGTACTTTTGAGTTTTTATAAAAATTTATATGAAAAAGCGGGTCGGTAATACGTGATGATGTATGTCCTAATTCCGAACTAAATATGTAGGTGTAAGCTATTTGCACTAAATTCATACCAAGTCTTATAAAAGAAAAAACTATATTTTAATTGTTGAAAATAAGCGAATATTTTCATTATATTAGTAGACGAAATACGCGTATCCTGTATGATAAGCATATTTAGTAAAATTAAAAGGAAAATATTTGACTATTTTTAACAATTAGATATTTTTTACTCTAACGCCAACCCTAAAGAACAAGTTCATCCAAAACTATGTTTTACTTATATTATATTTTGTATGATTTAAAAAATCTTTGGAATTATCTTGCCTTGCCACCAAAATTTTATTAAGGCGTTCATTATAAATTACCAAAATAATTTCTTTGTACACATTTCACAATAAGTTTAATAGAGGAGTGAATAGTCTGGCACATTTTGGAGATGGCCTGTAAAAGAAGATATTCTAATATATTCAAACAGTGACATAGTCTGCAAAATTGAGCCTCCAGTTTTAATGAACATCAGAGGACAATATAATGTAGTCGAAATCATACAAATAAAAAATGCCAAAACTAAGAAGTAGTAAATGTGATTTTTACTTTGTATGTTTATGAAATATTTTGTATTTTTATTTATTTATTTTAAATGGGCGTTGTTATAATATTTAAGTTAATTATGTAATATTGAATTATTTTTGTTTTGTTTGAAATACTGAATCGTTGCATTGTTTAATTTTTTTTAATTTTCATATTGAAATAAATGTATATTTTTATGTGTAACAAAAAATTTTACTTACATTATAACTATTTATTTTCTTTTTTTTTTTTTCAAATTACTTATAGTAATATTGATTTTTTATTATAATAAATATTTTTTATAATTTAACTAAGTAAGTACTAGTTAATTATTTAAAAATATTATTTAATAATTATTTTAAATAGCTCTTGGGAATAAAATCGTAAATAGGTACTGTGAATCGCAAATAGGTTCAAAAATCGGAATTGAGTTCATATAAGGGCGGAATTAGTTCAGATTGAAATTGTCGAGCGGAAATACGTACAATCAAACTTTTTTTGGGAGTTATAATATTTTATTATTTAATTTGGAAAAAAATTAAATTATAATTAGATAAAATTATTTTATAGCTTATATTTTGCTTATTTTGTCAACTTAAACTAATTCTTCCTTAAGGGGGCGGAAATTGGTACATTTACGTTATACTTTAATATTTTATTATAGAAAAATTGATTTAAAAAAGACCTTGCCATTTATATAAAAAAATATTTGCACCTTTCAAAGAGAGTAAAACACATAACAAATTATTTCGAATCATCACAATTTTTTTTCACCATTTTTCTTTAACCAACAATTTTTTAAATTTTAAAATATATTTTATGTAATATTTTTTTTATATAATTAAAGTATAAATTCTAAACTTGATTTTCATATTAAATTTATGAAAAATAAATTTATATAAATATAAATTTTGTAAAACCTTTATTTACATCATTTTACTTTTAATAAAAAGAACAAGTTCGATTTATTAATTGATATTGTGATACATAGACGTTTTATGTCACCATTGTATCTATAATAATTATTATTATAATTTGAATTAACAAACAAAATAAGTTTAGGAAATTGTTTCGTTCATCATAACACTAATAGAACTCATCAGTAGGTATTTTTAGTGTTAGACTAAACACACAGATGTTCTATTGACATCTTCTAATAAGTTATAAAATCAATCAAAATGAAAATAGGAGTTGTGTAGGTAGTCTAGCACTATAAATACCTACTGATGAATTCTAGTGGTGTTATGATGAACGAAAAAATTTCCTAAACATATTTTGTTTGTTAATTAAATATATATTTTTTTATTTATATTTAATGCTCTAAAACTTTGTTTAAACATAAAAATATCTGCCAAATTTATTACAAAAAAAAAGAACAAAATTGAAAATCTTAGGGAAACAAATAGGCAAATGTCATTTTTTATTCTCATTTATTTGGAAGTATAAGGTTTTGTACTAACGAATATTATCTTATTTTTGTCTCTTTTTTCACGCATACAGTCTCTGTAAGCGAATGTCATGACTCTGAATAAATGTAGACTTATGGTGGATTTCCTCTTCATGGACGAACGTCCGGACAATTTTATTTTACACTATAATTTAAACACAAATATAAGAAAATTTTATGATTTCCTCTGAATGCGCAAAGGACTGACATTTTTTATGTAGTCAAAAAAGGTTGACGTTTGAAAAATTGTTTATATGCGTTGATATTATTTTTATTAAAAAAAATTAAAATTTTGTTAAGAGTAATAACGGATAATAACATTGTAATATTCGAAAAAATAAAATATAGCGCTTTGCTTTTATCTTAAAATATAAATAATTTGTTAGAAACAAAATAATCTTATATTAAAAAACAAAAAACAAAAAAATTACATTTCATATCTTTTTCTTAAAACACATTTGAAATTCTATATGTGAATGCGTTCATTGATAAATCGAGATAGCAATAAATATTTATCAAATAATTATATATCTATCCTTTTCTTTTACTTCGTCCTTCAGCCAAAAATTTAAAAATATTTTAATTAAGAAATTGGATGAAGAAAATGCCCGGAGAGGATTTTTTGTGTATGTGTTGGTAAAATAAAATTTTTTGATTGGTTAAAAAATTTTTCCAGACGTTCGTCCATTAAGAGGAAATCCACTTTTAGGTCTTTCATTTTTAATTTTTTCAAGTATTTTTAATGCAATTTACTATACCAAATTTTCAGAACAATATCATATAAAAATACTATCATGGGTCCCAACACAACTTAAAATAAGATTGTAGTATGCTATTATGATTCACAACACCGTTTAGTTATGTTTATTGTGTGCCACACGATGTGATATAATTTAATAGACAGCCCAACCAAAAATATTGGTCTTATAAATAACAACTTTAAGCATCAGTTGTTAGAATGTTGCCTATCATAGCAGTGCTGTCACTTGCGACGGGTTTTTTTTTTTATTTTGCTTACAATTTATACTGCCTTAACCTAAAAATTTTTTTATAAAAATGATTTTTATTAATTTCTATGTAATTAACGTAAAGATCGGTTTGCTCTTTGTTTGTTAATTTTTCATCTTAAGTTTAGTTTAAAAATGTATGACTTGTTATTTGTACATTTCATGTATGTATTGTGTTATTGCAAGTTTTTGGTAAAAATTGTTGAAAAAACCAAATTAATTATTATGTTTGAATATAGAACTTAACCTACCTTAATCTAACTTAATCTACAAAAACTATTTACTAGGTTTTGTCTTTTGACAATATGAGATTCAAGTTGTTGCTTAGTGACCAAAACTCTCGTTTTATAAATGTATCTTTATAAGGAATGCACATGTCGTATTTTATTGAGTCTCTGTTGACTGTAGTAAATTCTATTTTATTATTTGTAGCCCGTCCATTATAATAAAATAATATAAAGACGACATTTTGGCTTTGGATATAGCCTTTGCTGTCTAGATAAATAAAATGTTCGGGTGCTATAAAACCTGTTTTTAATGTGCTTTCTGTGTATTCCTCGTTATGATCAAATACATGTGATATTAAACCATTTCTATTGAAATAATTCCTAATCAATTTTATAATCAAATTGTCTATCCTATTTATTTTACATTCATAATAGATATATCTATATTTGAATAATAATGGATATATCCAGTAGTTTCAGGCTTACAGGATTTGTTTATGCAAACCCTAATGCAATTTCTTTCAAATTTTCATAATTGTTCCATTAGGCTACCACTGATATTGTGCCAGATAGGAGCTGCTTAGAGTAAATCTTATTAGTGTTTGATAGGCTATCACGTTAATTCTTGTGGGTATAGTTTTATTCTAAAATAGTTTTTTTTGGAGGCCATGAATGCTTTGTTCATTAGTGACGGTAACAATTGTAAATAGTAAACACTGATTTTAAAGTTTAAAATTTTACAAGTTCTTATGGTAAATTTGTTTTTTAGGAAAAATTTTTTTTGCATTTTTAAATGCAACATTCTTACAGTTCTACCATTAAAACACAGAATTTTCCAACCTTTTCATTTTACAAATGAACAAAATAAAGTCATCTTTCCTACACTGGTTTTCTATTTAATTTTGTTTTTATTAATAAAAATTTACTCTTTTAACTTGATTTCAGTTTTGTTTACATAAACCTTCCCCAAGAATTTCAATTTTCACACTAATCGTTTCTTCACAATGCAAAAAAGAATGGCAAATTTAAATTTAACAACTTTCAATAAAAAAATATAAACATTTCATTTTTCTTACAGTAGATGTCACAGCATTCAACACACAATGTATTGTTGTGGTTTTTACATATAAAAAGTCAGATGCATGAAATGTATCCAGAATTTTTCCAGATCCATTTTCTTGGTGCATTTACCGGTACATTTACCGCGCCGTTGAGTAGACAGATCCATGGATCCGTGGATTTCAGATCCACCGGTTAATGCCACTGAACGCATTCATTTCATTAATCTGTGATCAAAATAGGAATTTTTTATATTTAAAAAATTTATGACAAAAATTTGACACTTAAAATTTTTTTTACTGTAAATACAAGGAGCAGATACAACCAACTAGCAAACTACAAGAAGTTATTAAAATATAAATAATCTTATTGTGTTGTCATTGGATTGTAATTTAATTAAGACATTTCAAAAGAAAAGCGAGCATGCACTTGGTATTTTTGAGAGAAAAATTCGTCGTCGCGTTTATTTATTTATTTATTTAATTCTTAATGTTAGTATACATAAGACGATTAGTCTTTATAAGAGTATACAAATAAAAATTATTAAAAGAAAATATTAATTTAAATACATACTTAACTTACAACTAAACCAGCCAAATAATTTACAGATAATAAAGCAATTAATTCAATTAATTCAATTAGACCAAATTAAACAAGCTTAAAAAGAACACAAAAAAAAAAAAAAAAAAAAATAAAATAAAATAAAAAGAAAAACAATAAAAATAGTTAATTCAATTAAAGTAAATTCAATTCAAAGCTATAATATTCTTTCCTCCTTCAACTATAAAAAATAAAATAATATATTGTTTCAAAATTAACTATTATCTAAGGTTTTAGCTTAAAGTATTCCCAAGACAGCTCACGAAACTTGTTAAGAGATAATTCACAGCTAATAGTACTTGGCAGTGCATTGCATAATATTGCAACTCTTACAAAGAACGATATATGTCTAAGTCTGCCATTGTGACGCGGAACAATTAAATTCACACCCTTGGGTGATCTTCCAAATATCAACTTATTGTGTAAGCTTATAGGTGTCGCTTTAGAAATTATTTTCCTCATGTAGTATATATATCTGTAATTCAAGAAATTTGCGAATGAGCAGTCAAGTATCAATTTAGATACAACACTAATTCTATCAAATCTACGGCGATTGGTAACAAAACGGGTACATGCATTAAAGATAACATTTAATCTAGACAACTCACATACACTCATACCCGCATAGACCACATCGCAGTAAGTAAAAAATGTCATAATTAATGACAGGATTAGTTTCTTCTTTGCCCATTCACTCAAATAATATGAAAATTTCCAAAGCTTACCAAGGCGTGAGAAAACACACCCAGAGATGTGATTTATGTGATCACTCCACGTAAACGTTTTATTAAATACAACACCCAGACACTTAGCTTTACTTACATATTCAATAACACAATAATTCAATTTAATTTGAGGCAAAAATGTAGTATCAATATTACGGACATACAGAATCATGGCTTGTGATTTAATCGGGTTCAGTCTTAACCCATTATCTTTAGCCCAAAAGGCAACAGCATCAAGCTCATCATTAATTTTAGCAACATACTTGTGGATTGTATTTACTGGTCCACTGATATAGATTTGAGCGTCGTCAGCATATAACCTACATTGAGCCTCAGATAAACACCGAGGAAGATCATTGATGAACATACTGAAAAGCAGTGGACCCAAAATGGATCCTTGAGGTACCCCACATTGAATTGATAAGCAGCTAGATTTGACTTCATTCAGGTAAACAAACTGAGATCTATTAAGCAAGTAACTATGCAGCAATTTAATGGCAGATAAATCAAAATTATAAAAAAGTTTAAGCTTTTTGCATAACTTATCATGATTAACACAATCAAAAGCTTTAGTAAAATCTAAAAATAATAAAATTACTGCATGCCTTTTATCAATTTCACGATAAAAGTTATCAGTGATTTCTAATAAGGCAGAAGCCGTACTGTGTTGCCTACGAAATCCAGATTGAAACTTATACATCTGTTCATAAAGCATACGTTCGAAGGATTTGGAAAGACAAGAGAGAATACCAATAGGTCTATAGTCATCAATAGTGGGGTCACTTTTCTTTGTAACAGGAATTACCTTAGCACATTTCCAAGCAGAATAACAGGAAGAATCAACTTAATAAACCTGAGAGGAATCAAATCTGGTCCAACTGCATTGGACTTAACCTGTAGAATAGCAAGATTGACTTCATTTAAAGTTACATTACGAAACGCAAAATTATTTAAATGTGAGTTATCTTCCGTATCAGTAACGTGTAATGAGAAATCTGCAGAACCATTTATGGTCCTGTGTCTGACGCAGGAGTTTAGAGAAGAAGATACAATGCCGAAGTATACCAGATGTTCAACGACATGGACCTAGCTAAGAAAGTCAGAATAAGACGTCTTCATTGGCTAAGCCATGTAGAGCGTATGGATGAAAATGCTTCGGCTAGGAAACTTTTCGAATCCAAGCATCAGGAACTTCAAATCACCAACTGAAGAGATTCCGCTCGTGACCGAAATCAGTGGAGGACAGTTTTGGGTCAGGCTCAGGATCTTCAAGGTCTGTAGTGCCCAGCAAGTAAGTAGTAAAAAAAAAACTAGAAATCTAAATCATTTTCCCATATAAAATTCATATCTACTTAAAAAAAACCTATAGAAGAAGAGTGCAACGACGACAACTGACTTATGAAACATCAGATATTTCAGAAATAAAATCTATGATAACGGATTTGATGGTGCAAATGTCAACTAGCTATGTTGAATTTATTAATAACAGTAATCACAAAGTTGTCTAAATAAATGTCAACAGCACTAAAAATTGGATTAGCTAGGAATGTCAACGCGTTGTGGCAGCATGTATAAATATAATGCAATTGTTCCTGAAAACTCTAGATGTAGATATATTTTAATTTTCTGAAACGCATTATATAACCTAGTATAGTTAATTAAAAATACCAAAATATTGTAAAAAATTATTTTTTTATCTGAATCAATATAAATTGTAAAACCGAACTCAAACCTCCATTCCATTCTCTTTCTATGTTTTCTCAAACGATGCTTTACCTCTTCCCTATAAATCGGCACAAAATTATAACGGTTCCTTTAACGTAAGTTTTGCCAATTCACATAAAAGAAAATATTTAATTTCAAAAATTCATGAAGATGGGAGTTGAATGTCCTAAAACTTTGGGTCATATCAGATAAAAAAATATATTTTATTAAAATTTGATTGCAGGACTACAAAAACACAAGACACATAACAAAGTACTAATCAAGAACAAAATATCAATTCATTTAAATTAATTTTATATTTTTGTTTTACAAGCCTAAAAGTTTTCAGATCAAAATTCACTATACCCAATTTTAGGTAGATACCCTTTAATTTTTCAACTTTGATGTTTGATGAGCCTTCATAACTTATGAGAAGTAAAAAATTTCTAAAATAAAATAAAAATAATACCTTCATCTTCATACAAATACACTTCAATCTACATTTGGATACGATTTTTAAAGTCTTGATAAAAAAAAGAATATATCAAGGCTTTAAAAATCGTATCCAAATGTAGATTGAAGTGTATTTGTAAGTACCTACTTTATTGTGTTTTGATGGACGATCAAAAAAAAAATTGTTTTTTTTTTTTATTGTTTTTGTTTTACAAGAATTTAGTTTCTTGTAAATTTCATTTAATTTGAATACTTTAAATTATTCGGATGAGTACCCAGAAAAAATAAACAATAACAAAATAATTTACGAATTAAAGAACCCGAATTCATTAGAATTTGTTTTTTTGTTTTTTGTTTGTTTATTCATTTTCAAAATTTTAGAATTATAGTTTGTTCTGCAAAGTTAGATTGAGGCGATTTAAACTTTTACAATATGAATGATATCAAATATTCTCAATTTTAGACGATTGTCTAAACATGTAAATAGGTGTATGTTTAGACAATCTTCTAAAATTGAGAATATTTTAAACCATTCGTATGGTAAAAGTTGTTCAAAATCATTCAAATTATAGGTAGATTGCAATTGTAAGTTAATATTCTAGTAACCATCCTTTTGGACAGATATTTTTAGAAAATTTAGCACTAGGTTATGCCACGATCTGTTAATGCTACAACTGTATTAGCAGCTCACGTATTTTGTTGTAGTTTATTAAAGATTTTTTGTTCAAAATCGCTTAGTGCAATTTGAGCGCCTGTGCCTGATATTATGTAGGATATCTGTTGCGACCATACATCCCGTTATTATGAATAAAAATAATGTCAAATAAAAATTACATGTACTGATTAAATTTTGAGATAATTTGCATTATTAAAAGTAATGTCAATAAGCCCATTTGCGGGTACGGTGATTTGAGATCACAGGGCCCTACTCGTTTACATAATTCAAATTTTTAATTCTTAATCTGACATAATCACGTAATCAGATATTCAATTTTGCATCCTGGGAAATCCCCTAAACTTTTTCAGCAATAAATAAATTATTTAAATAGAACTGCGTTCATACCAGTGCTAAAATAGCAATGCTAAACTAAATTGACATTTGTGTCAACGGCATGAACACGACATTTTTTCAGTACCGCATGTTAAAATAGCAATACAAATTTATCTCATCTACGTAGCTGGCTGAGCTAAGATAGCACGCTATAAACGCCAAAATTGCTACAAATGTCAAAATAAACGTCATAAATATTTTTACATGTTTGTGTACTTATGTATTATTTAATTTATATAAAATTTAATAGAATTGAAATGGAGAAAAGAAGAAATTCCACAAATTGGACATATTGGGAAATAATTGTATTACTTGAGATAATGCTTAATAGGGAAGTAATGTAATTATTTGACGATAACAAAACTAGGTCCCAAGCCGCCATTTGCAGGATGATTTGGTTCGATATGATAAATGAGGGATATAATCAGGACGAGGACCAAATTATATTTGTAAAGTTGAGGACCAAATATATGCAAAATAACAACAATTATAAAAAAAAAGTAACCACAAAAGAGAGGACGGCAAGTTTTTTGTCAAAATGTCTGAATTGCTTAAGCATCGGTCACCTACAGCATTTAAGAAAATTGAATTCGATTCTACCTGTAAGTATTTATTGGTTTTACTTGACGGATTATAAATATTTTTTTATTAGCTTGTCAAACATCCACAATTTTTTTTTAAAAAGCTTTAATAGTTCAAGTACTTCTGTTTCTGTGAAAAATATTGTTGAAAAATATAATGCACCGCGAAGAAACAAAGTTTAATTTAATAAAATAATTCACACCATATTTTAATAGTTGACTTTATTTAGCTTGTATTACAGACCAGTTATCGAGGGCTATTTTGTTTCTTTAAAATTTTAAAGACTTTATTTCTATTTATAAAAACAAATAAAAACACTTTCGTTTTGACATTTATAGCAAAAAGCGGTATGGAACCCGTGTTAAATTTTATTACTGTCAGATTTATGCTTAGAGCAAGCACATCAGACGTCTATTACTAGATGAAGATTTGCCTCATTTAATTGTGCAATTAGTCATCATCCAGTAGAGTTAGTAAAACACCGCCACCTTTGATTAGGAAAAATTAAAAATAAACTAAACCAGATACATGCTGTTAGTAGAAGGATAAAAGTCATAAGTATGTTAATACCTTTTTTAAATACATTTATTAAAAATATTTCCAAAAGGCCGAAAATATCAAAGCTAAAAAGAACAACAGTTGTTAGTTAGTCTCAGTTGTACGTACATTAAAACGTACTAATTTTTTAATAGTTCGAACACTTATTTGTCGATCAAAAGAACTAGAGTTAGAATTTACTTCACGGAGCATTCTAGTGATTGGCTCGAATCTACCATATTCAGTAGGGTGGATTTTTCTGACATTTATAGCATTGCTAATTTAGCACCGGCATGAACACAGCTAATAATATAACTACGTTTTGCATAAATTATTAATCCCCCCTTTTCCAAGCATAGTTACGAAAATACTAAATCTTTCTTTAGCATAGCTTTTCATTAAGCAAATAAAAAAATAAAATTCAGTGCGTTCTCATTTTGATTAAAAATATGAGTAGACTCAAAATTTGAATTGAACAATTAGTTGAGTTAAAATTTGAGTTGTTTACTAACCATCCCTGCAATAAACATGAAATTATAATTAAATTTCAATGACAAGCAAATCCACAGTAATCAAAATAGTATTTTATAATATTGTGTTTCGAAATAACTTTTAATATTTGAATTTATTTGTTGAAATGAAACAGGAACAAAAAAAAAAACAATATTATTTTTATTTATTTTAAAATTTAATCATAAAAGTTTACATTCTCTAAGGTATATAAATACACAAGGTAGTTAAGATAGGTAGATGGGTGGTAAGTACATAATTAAAAATTCATAATTCAAGTTAATTTGAGAGAAAATATTTTTTTAAAGATTTATTTATAATAATTTACTTTCGAAATATAAATATGAAATAAATAAAAATTGAAACAGAAATATTTATATTTAAGGGGGTAAATTTTAAATAAATCTTATAGAATTTTATTTTAAAATATTTTAAATAATTAATAAGAGAAAATATTAGCAATATACAGGTTAACTCCTTTAAGCCCCGAAATTTTATTTTAATATGATTTTAATGAACATTTTATACAGTCAATTATTGTATTGTATGGCAAACAATCACCTGAAATTGATTAAATCTCTCCTGGACTTCTGAAGGTGCTAAGACAATCATCTTACTAACATACTCATTTAATGTTTATATTAGGCTGACATACGTACCAGAGTGCTATAAAGTGGCGCAAGTAATAATGCTACTACCAAACCAGGAAAATCAGCAAACGAAGTAACCTCTTATCGCCCTCAAAGCACTGTCAGCAATATCAAAGCTGTTCGAGAACCTAATTCTTAAACGTTTGCAACCGTTGATCAACATACGTGACATTCAGTTTGGATTCACAGAAAAACAATTAAAATGTAGATCAGGTAGAAAAAAAATCCTGTACCAACTATACAAAAAAATACAGTACGGCAGTATATTTCTTGATGGTTCACAAACATTCGATAGAGTACATGGCATGAAGATCTCATACATAAAATGCCCAAAACCTCACAAGGAAATATTTCTTAGATCATTTTAACCCAATACTGGCAGGGGTCCCTCAAGGAAGCATTCTAGGACCCATCCTATGCTTGTTATATATCGCCGCAATCCCGATCATACCACAATTTAAAATTGAAGTATTTGCAAATGATATGGCTCTAATGGCGCCTCTAGCAAAGACAAGCAACAGAGCAACTTTAGGGAAGGCTGGACCCAAAACTGGAAAATTAAACTGAACGAGCAAGAAATTTTAGAAGACAATTACCACAACATTATATGTATACATATAAATAATATGCAGGTACCAAAAACGGAAACAATAAAATATCTTGGACTAAACCTTGATTCGCGACTTAACTGAAGGATCACGTTAAACTAAAAGCAAAGCAAATCAAACAGAAAAGCAGAGATATGAATTGACTAATAGGAAGGCAGTTTAATCTTAGCTTATATTCCAAGTTATAAAAGTATATAAAAGTATAATCAAACCTATATGGATTTACGATATCCAAGTGTGATGATAAACAAAAACATTTAAGATCGCTGTACGTTTTTAATTATATAGCGCTGCCAAAATAAATTCCTTAGAACTATTTCGAATGCATATTGCTATGATTCAAACGAACATATTCACATAGATCTAAAAATTAAAAAAAGTAGATGACATGATTAGTGAATGTTCCATTAAATGCGAACACGCCGATTGACACAACATATCAACCTTGAGGCGATTGACCTATTAGACCGATCTTACGATAATACCAAAAGGCTAAAACCACATGATTTAGTGTAAATTCAAACGATTTAATTAGAATAATTAATTCTCGCATAATTCTACAACTTTATGCACTGTTTATAATTTATGTTATTTAGGATTGATAAGAAGGTCAAATGGATAGATCATATTCAAAAAATTATTCGCAAAATTTCACCATACCTTTATATTCTTCGTTGTGTTCGTAAATTTATTTCCAGAAACGCTTTATATACCATATATTCTTCCTTTATATTATCGCACATAACTTATCTGAACCCAATATGGAGTGGAGCAAATCAACAAATATTACTTCAATTAGATATCTTACATAATTCAGAAAGCTATCAAAATAATTCACTTTTATCCAAATACATATCCTACAGATATGCTATATTCAGAAAAATATATTAGCCTTGACAATATTTGTATATACGTGAACTATACTTTACGGCCTTTAAAATTATAAAAAATAACATTAAACATAATTTTATTCTAAATAGAATGATAAATATACACAGTCATAACACTAGAAATTTTTACTTATCATTATTTAGAACAAACCAACAAAAGAATAATTGTTTGTTTAAATGCTTGAAGTTATATAATGAATTTCCAACAAAATTGAAACAAATTGATTCAATTAGAATATTCAAAAAATGAAATAAAAATGTATATATTAAATCAAAACCCAATAAATCAAAATCAATAGGGAATAATAAAGTATGTTATAATTATAATAATGTAATGGTAATGATTATGATTTATGATAAAAATTGTATGGAAACAATATTGTTGTTGTATTAGCAGGTGTGTAAAAATGAAAGACATATAATGTAATAATTAAAAAAAAAAAAAAAAAACAGGAAAAAATGAAACTATTTAACTTGGCAATTATTAATTTATTTACAAATTTGTTTTTTATTTTTTTTTTATATATATTAATTTTTTATTAATTTTATATAATTTTCCGTTTCGTCTTCTTAATAAAAACTCGTTAGCTTATTTAAATTAAATTGAATTATATACAAAAAACAATAAGATCAGACAGCTTAAACCTAAGCTATGATCAATAAAACTAAATTTAATTATCTATTATGTATTTGATATACATGAGTTATAAAACAAAATGTATTATTGAAAAAAAATAAAATATAAGGGAACAGAAATACACATTTCTGTAATCCCAAACAAGTTATGCTTATAAGCACATTTTAAAAGTATGGTTATAATTTATTTAAATATAAAAATAAGATCGTACTATTTAACCTTAAAATAAAAAAAAAATTAAAAAAAACACATAATAAAAAAACGACAAATCCAAATAACCTCCTAACTGTATCGATTGACTTCCTGCAACAACAGTTTGAATGTTAGTCACACAAACGCTTGGAACGGGACTTAAAGGGTTAATATTTTTTCTTCCTAAAGTTATTAAAACAAAATATTTAAGTAGAATATAATATATATTAATACCTTAAGTAGACCATTCTAAAAAATTTATAATTTTAAGTAGTTTTTGTATCCTTTATTGGCTTAAACACAATATTTGAACATTTTTATTAAATAAATTCTTTGAAATAAATAGAATTAATTTTAAAAAATATGTACTTAGAATTTAGGATATTTTCACAATTTAATATTTTTAAATATACACAAAATAGAAGCCATAATATTAAAAATTACTTTTAATCAAATACTGTGATAATCTGGTATAAATAACTTTCAGCTGAAATTAAATATTTTAAATATAAATTTTATTTTTCACAATAAATTTCTGTAATGAGATCACTTTAAGGCTAACAACAACTTCAATTCACAATACAACTATAGATTATTCAAATTATTATTTTTATTTTTTTATTTATTGATTTTTAATTAACACTAGCCCACAGAAAACAAATTATCATTCATTATAAAAAATTTATTTTACTCATTATATTCATTAACTATTGATTTTTATATTAATTATTAACTTTTATTTTTATATTAAATTAAATTATAATTATTATTTCGTTTAAAATTTCATTTTTCGTTAAATAACTGAAATAATTATATTTAATAATACAAAACTTAAATTTAAAATTAAATTTCATTCAAATTTCAAGCAAAAAAAAAAACCAATTATTAAAAAAAAAAATTCAAATTAAAGTGAAAAAAAAAAATTAACGGTGATTTGATTTCTCAAAATAATTAATAATAAAAATAATTTAATTAAAAAAGATATTCAAAGAAAATATTTTTTTTTAATTATAATAACAATATAATAATTATACTATACTATTTCTGTAGGGGTGTTTTTCACACGTCTACCAATTTTTTGAAAATATTTAATAAAAATTTTAATTAAAAATACTTGCATGTCGTCATGGAAAATATATTACGTAAAAAAAATATAAAGAAATACGGCTGAATCTGACATGGCGCAGATCAGTCAATAAGGAAATAGAAATCGAGGAGCAGAACATGGACTGACTGGAATTAAACACTTAGCGAAGAACAGAGTCAGATGGAATAATTTTGTGGACGTCCTAATGCTCCCAAAGCGTGAAGCAGGAAGTAAAGCAGTAAAAAAAGCGACTGAATCTAATAAAATTTGGGATCTGCCAGAAAATAATATATCTTAAAATTTTACGATTATATAGTAAGGTAATATCCATGGTAAAATTCTTCAAATAAGTAGAAGCCAAATATAGCCTTGACTACAATTTGCTTTATTTTTTCACCTTTCTCAATTTTACAACAACGGTTCCCGCAAAATTTTAAGTACGTACTGTTTCTGTATTATAATATAGCAAATTTACTTTATATATGAAATATTGAACTTGGAGCTAAATTTATTTTTCAAACATTTTTTTACCATTTCTACAACTTTGTACTAAAATTTTGTGTCTACTGCACTGCAATAAATTGGATGTATTAATTTTACGAATGGCTGTAACTGCTGTTTTAATGAAAATTTTGAATTTGTATTGTTTTCTCATTTACCTATATTAACTATAAAAATAGTAGGTATAATTATTTATTTATTTATTTATTATATTAGTTCCTCTCAAGTGAGCTTACAAGCTCTTACAGAGTGTATAGTAGGTAAATATCGTATATTATAAAGTATAATTATTATTATGAGGTAATATTGGTAATATATATACATATAAACTGTAAAAAAATATTTTTTACTTAGATGTGATGTAGGTGGATTATTACTATCATGATAGTCAATAGTGTCAAAATAAATATCAATATATACAAGCTTCAATTAATTAAATCACATGTAAATAAATTTAGAGTTATTTTATTGAAATTTAGAGTTATTTTATTGAAATTAAATCACATGTAAATAAATTTAGAGTTATTTTATTATGCAAATAAATAAATAAATGCCCCAAGAATGGGGCTAAAGGACAGTGATGAAATAAATAAATAATTATATGTAGGTCTTAATGTATAGATCTGATGTCTTCATAAAAAAAATTTTTTTAAATCAAGCGTTCCTAATTTTATTTGTTTTTAGCCATCTTTCTTTTGCACGAAATGTGTAATTACTACTAGCAGAGTAAAATGGGAATAAAAGAAGCATGCCAATTCAGATGCGGAGATATTTGAAAAAATTTATATGTGGTACTACCTACGCTGATATCAATACGATTCACGATTCTCAAATATACTTTCATCCACATTGCATTCTTGACGATGTATAGTTACTTTTAATTCATTTTTAATTTTATGCGAGAGAAATAATCAGTCTATTTGTAAGGTATTTTTTTTTTTCTTGAAATATTGTATTATAAAGTATAAATTATGTCATAACATAAATAAAAACAAATAAAAAATGTTTTATATACTTTCTTTGTGTTAGTAAAAATATCTAGAAAAGAATAGCTAACATTTTTGTTGGAAATTCTGTCCCTCGGTATCGCTATTGATTGGTATTATATGGTGATAAGATTTGTAGGTAAATCGATATGAAATATGTTGTTTATAATGTATTCTCAAAATGTAGTGTTGATGGGCACTGTGTAACTAAGGTATTTGAATTTATTTCAATTATCATACTAGTAGCTTGCACGTGGGATTCTACTTTAATAAAATTAAATATTAGTACGAGTATTTTTTTGTTTTTAAATTAAATCATTTTTTCATTTTAATAAAAAAAATTACCATCTTTTTCCAATCTTAAATTTGACAAAACTAGAACTGTTCATTTTGTATCAACTGTTAATGTTTTTAAAATTACTGAATTGAATAAGGAAAAATTATAGAATTTAAATTGCTATAATTTGAATTTCTAGAATTTTTATTATTTTATTTATTGCCTTAATGTATTGTTACAATATGTAATTTTCATATATTTTAATTCTATATTTCAAAAGCTTATATTACTAGAATATTTACACCTTTAATTTGTAACTATTTAGACTAACCTGGACTTAAATATTTGAATAAATTTAATTTGCAGAGGACAAAATGGTAAGTTTTAATTAATTATTTTATGGTAATTAAAACCTAATGTAAACCTAATCTAAGTCTTAACTTCTTGAATTTATTTATTAATATTTTGACAGTTAAAAGAATTGTGTTTTAATAAACTTTTTAGGGTATATACCTAATGAGACAACTATATAATTCTAATTGTGACAGGCTTTCATATATAAATGAATTTGAATTGGAGTTAATTAATTTGAAATTTCCCTGGTTTGTGTCTTGGAATTAACTAACTCGAAATGTCTTTGATTGTCAATTATTTATTAAAAACTATATAAATCAAAGATAAAAATTGTCTATTTGGTGTCTATGAAATTAAACTTAGAATTATAGTCTTACATTAGGGACATGATCTCAATACATTCAAATTTTTAGGTTTTTGTCGAATTATATTTGGCAACTTTCAAAAGTTCAGAAGAGTATATAAAAATGGAAAGGTTTCAATTCATAAATATTTAAAATAAAGCTAGAATTTTAAGAAGCATAAAATAACATAACCTAACGCATATAATGAATATCTTTCGATTATCTAGAAGAGGCCAGAGGCAATCTACTAAATAAATAACACACATATATTGAATAGCTTTAATATTTTCAAATGAAATAATGTTTTTCACTAAGAGAGTTAGTGTTATTTATTTATTTATTTACTATTTAGTTCAAACAGTTTACAAAATATAATACAATTTAATTATTAAAATTTTGAATTAACACAATGTATCAAATAAGATTTATGATTTAAAGTTTAAATTACTTTGAAATTTAATACAACATAGTTTTTATAAAAAACAAAAAAAAAAAAAAAAAACAAAATTAGATAAAATAAATTTCATCAGAAAAAAAAAAGAGAAGATGAAAAGTTATTAAAAGTATTAAAAGTTAATTATAACACTACAAATTAGTTAATATTAGTAGCGGAAAAAACAAGATTAATTAGGAGGACTAAGGGAGCAAGTGAAACAAGGTTTTCTTTAAACTGGTTTTGTTCAAAGAAAAGTCAACACTGTTTTTGTATTGATTAACTGCCATTAACATTCTATTAATTGGCTCAAATTTACCATAATTAGTTCTATGGAAAGGAAGATTAAAAAAATGTTCTATACGAAAACGCGTACTGGTTAATCTGATCTTTTATAATTTGGGAATCAATTTCACCATTGTATACTTGGGATATGAATAAGATATCTGCAACAACCCTTCTTGATTGCAATGTGTTCATCTGAAGAAGCTTCAGACGATTTATGTATGGACATAGGATTATTGGGTTAGACCAGGCAAGATTACGTAGAGCATATCGCAGAAAAAATTTTTGAATAGATTCAATTCTATTAATATGAGTGGAATAGTGAGGTGACCAGACAGGGCTTGCGTACTCAAGGTGGGGGCGAACAAGAGTAGTGAATAAAGATTTAGTAATGTATGGATCATCAAATTCCTTAGACAATCTTTTAATAAAACCTAACATAGAATTTGCCTTGTTAATTATACTATTAAAGTGAAGTTTAAATGTGAGTTTATCGTCAAAAAGTACGCCAAGGTCTTTAAAATGAGAAACTCGGTTGATTACTTTAGAATTAAAAGTATAATCAGTTATTATTGGAATCAATCTACGAGTAAAGGAAATAACAGCGTATTTATCAATATTAAGGAGAAGATTATTATAGCTGCACCACTTAAAAAACGAATCAAAATCGTTCTGTAGTACAGGACAAGATATTTTTTTATAAATTTTCATATCATCAGCATATATGATCACGTTACTATTCATAATGAGATTGTTGACATCATTAATTGAGATAATGAATAGTAAGGGACCTAGATGGCTGCCTTGTGGTACACCAGAGGTGGCAGAAAATGATTCAGAAAAAGCTGCTCTAAACATTACACTATAAGATCTATTGGATAAAAATGATTTAATCCACATTATAAAGAATTTAGGAAAAACTCACTATTAAATGCTTTGGTGATGACTGATGAGTATATTTTATAATTCGATTGCTTCCACTTTGATGTAATAACAATAAAAAAATATTTTGAAAATTAAAAATTTTCGAAATCAATTTAACTTGTATACAAATTTAGAATTTATTAATTATTATATAAAATTAACTTTAAGAGTTAATAAAAAAATATTTTTTAATTTCTTTTTATCTGTTTATGTGAATTTTTTAGGTAAAATTAATATTAACTCATTAGTAGAATAACACAATAAAACAACAGGTAGGATAAGAGGGAGAGTATTATGGCTCTAAACAATTTACATAAATGGATTGTTCAAAAGAACCCTCATTTCAAAAGGGGTCTCTTTCCCTTTCGAAATGTGGATTTTTTGACTAATGAAACTGGTCTTCAGATTTATCTCAGTGGATTATAAGAACTCAAAATAGATTCGTGTTTCATTTGGGTATGACACATGCAGCAACTGTGCTTACAAATATTATCTCATGTCATATACTCCAGATTAGCCTACTCAGCTGAGAAATACTGGGAGAGTACCAATGCGGATTTGAAAGTCTAAGATCAACAATTGACCGGATATTTGTCATGAAACAAAACATCGAGAAATGTTATGAACACGACATAGACCTTGACATGCTTTTCATAGATATTAAGCAAGCATTTGACAACATAAAGAGAGACATAATTTTAACCGCCTAGGAGCAACAATAAGAAGTCATAATAGTACGCAGTGCTGTATTCATAACTGAATTCAGGCCGGAAATAAATGCTACTATGCAAACAGAAAGTTGCTTCAATCAAAATTAATATCAAGAAAGGTAAAAATTACGATATGTAAAACTCTCATACCATCCTGGTGCAAGGTATGGACACTCTCATGCAAGTATGGGTGCAAGGTATGGACTGTGAACGTGGCCGAGGAGAATAAACAACATGAAAAAGATGCTCAAACCCTACAAATCATAAATTGGAGACACAAAATCGACCTTTTTGGTGGAGCATAGTGATGAAGGCCAAAGCTCACCCAGAGCTGTAGCTCTATAAGATGATGATGATGACACATAAAGACGAATATTTAGTTATTTATATTTAAAACAACTTATCAAAATCCCACCATTTTGTTTCTTATTGAAATGAAATATGAATATTCTATTCATTTTCTTTTATATTAATTATTATATATTAAAATTTTTTTAAATAAATTTATTTTAACTTAATTGAAATTAAATAATTTCAATAATTTAATTTAAATTTTGTTCTAAAATAAAAATTAAATACTCATTGTACTATAACTAAGAACCCACGTTTCTAATACGTGAGCTGTCTTTGTTTCGAATCTGTGACTGAAAAAAAAATAATAATAAAAACAAAAAAAAATAATGTTTTGAACTGGTACCTATATCTGTTAAACTTTTTCATAAGAAAAACAAAAAAAAATTCCACAAAATCACATGAACTTATTCGAACCCAAAAACAAAAAAAAAATTTCAGAAATCGTGCCTATAAATATTCATCAAGTATGAAAAAGTTTAAAAAAACAACTGTTATTTCTTATTTTATCAAATAATCAAATTTTAATTATAAATTCAAAAAACAATTTTTTTTTTTTAATTTTGCAAATAATCTTTGAAATAGATGTTTTTAATAGCTATTTTGATTACCAAATTTTTATTAAAGTTAGATATTGAGAAAATTGGAATTAAAAAAGCAATTAAGAAAACAGAAACAAAGATAGGTATAGATTTTATTAGTCTGAAAAAATTTAAAATAAAAAAAAACATATCTAAACAGAAAATCTAAATGTGAAGCTTACTAAATTGTTTTCACAAAATTCATCATATGGAGAAAGGAGCACTCAAACAATTAATATATTTTAAATTTGTTTGAGGCATACTCAAACATGGTAAAGCCAGGATAGTACAATCAAAATTGTGTTCTAGATATACCATAAATTATTAAAATTTCTTACTGATTTTAGGATGACCCTAAAAATAACTATCCTTATAAATAACTATGCTTTCCATCATTTTCAATTTATCTTTGAACATATATAATTGTTTTTTATTGATATACCTTAGATAACAACCGTATACGTAATAATTTATTTAAAAAAAAATATTAAATTTAGATTTAACTTTCTGGCAAGGAAAAACTCTATACTTTGATAAATTCGGTAAATGGATGTGTACTTACTTATATACGTTGGGTGAAATTTTAAATTGAAATTTCTATTTGATATTACAAATAAAAAAAAAATTTAATTTCGCTACGTCTCCTTTTAAAAATCTATCATTTAAAAAAATAATAATGCAAATAGTTTGCAAAATGGTACATATATTTGTGTCGTACATGTTTCAATTCATTGATTAACCCTTTCGATGCTAATGGGGACAATGTATCCCAAAAAAAATGCGTTTTAACTGTTTCATTTTATGCATTTCGTAGTTTTCAGTGTTTTATGATCAAATTGTTCTTTTTTCAATTCGTTCCATTACAAAAATTTTCTCAGTACTGCTAGCATACTTGTTGAAATAAGTCGTGTTTTGTAGTGTAGTAATTTTATTCATCAAATGTACATGTTGTAGCGGTATTATTCATTGGTAAGTAGATTGTTTTTAGTTTTACAATGGAATAATTATTTATAACTATGTAAGAAGTTATTTGAACATAAATTATTGTCAGCAATTCAAATTTTTAAGTTTTTTTGGAGGTTGGGATATAATGTCCCAATAGTTATATTAACTGGTATAATACATCCCAACGGTGTTGGACATAGCTATTTTACATTTTCAGTTTTTATTATTTTAAAATGGAAAAGTTAACAGAAGAGCAAATTCACACCATGACAGAATCATCTGAAGACGGTTTCGATTTTTCTGGCTTTGGATCTGAGTATGTACCGATTAATAAAGAAATTGATTTAGATGACAGTAAATTTTAAAAAGGTGACAATTTTGCCAGCGGTAGTAGTTTCATTTTGAACCTAATGGATGACGATGATGATAATATTGAGAATATTATACCAAATCGTTTAGACATTGTACCACCAATTATTACTGATCAGTCAAAAGATGTCTGGAAAGACCATTTTCAGCATTTTCGACCAAGGAAAACTATAGTAACTAAAAACTCTCCATCAATATTGGTAGGTTTAGATAGATCAAATACAGAAATCGAAATATTTCTGAAACTGTTTCCTAGAAGTCTATTTATGATGATACCATTTTATAATCAATATCGTTCTGGCGTTTAGTGTCTTAACAGGTAATTGTTGGAAGTAACTGTTATTATAATGATAATATCGAAGTACAAAGAAAAGTTAAAACTAGCGAAAAACTTTCAATTTCTTGCCCAAATTCAATTGAATATTATGTTTGATATTGACCAAATGACTTCAGTGTATGCAGTAAACCGAAAATCGGCTAAGTGGTGGAAAAAATTATTCTACAAACTTCTAATGTCAACATGTGTAAATGCTTGAATAATTCGTAAAGAACTATATATCACAAAAAACTTAACTAGGATTTTTTTTCCAGAATTATCAGAAGCCTTGGTAGCATAAGCAAAAGAAAATGCTACTCAAAAAAGGATTCATCAGACTGGACGTCCTGCCAAAGAAGCCAAAGCTATTCTATAATGTAGGTGATCATATGCCATTAGAAGGTACCTCACGAAGACGTTGTGTTGAATGCACAAAAATAATTTTGCCAAAAAAAAGAATAAACGAACATATTATATATGCCAAGCATATATATACATGATAGTCCACTATGTTTTCAATGCTTTACTCCATATCATAAGTAAAAAGTAATTAATTTTTTTTATATTTTTAATAATTTACTGTATATAATTTTTATTTTTGTTATGAATTCTTATTGTTATGAATCCGATGAATAAAGGATATTTTTTGTTTATTATTAGTGTTTTTTAATTTACTCACATCTGTTGGAAAGGGTTGCGAAAGAGTTAAAGAATATAATAATGATGATAAGATTAAGTCCGTTTTATTTATTTACAATGATTCATTGATATAAAATTATATCAACATTTTATCCAATATATATGATTTACTTAACGTAAGTCAGCTATTTATATCAATAATTATTAAAGGAGTAATTACCTTTATCATAGCATTATTGGAACTCATCAGTAGGTATTTACAGTGTTAGACTACCTATACAAATTCTAAATTTTAGTTCGATTGATTTTATAACCGAGTTATTATAAATAGATCTGTGAGTTATAAAAATAAACCAAAAATTTAAAAATCAAACCTCTTTATTATATTAATATATAAAATTGTTGGTGTATATCTTCGTCTTTTAATATCTCTAAAACTACTGAGCCAAATGTTACGATATTTTCAGCATAAATTACTGACATCATAACTTAACAAATAGGCTACTTTTTTCAGTAGCTGGCGCTGGGGTGGCGTTATTTTGAAAAATCGTATTTATGGGACAAATAAGCTGAATTTTGGAACAATATATTTAATGATAAAATAAAATGCTTTTTGAAAATTTGCACCCGATAGGTTGTGCACAAGTTGAGATATTTAAAAAAAAGTGATTTTAATAGTATTATTTTTTTTGTTAATAAAAAATAAAATTATAAAATTTTAAAATACACAAAAAATATTGAAAATTAAAAAATGAAATTTATTAAAAAGTGAAATTACAAAATACCAAAATGAAGTACAAATGTATGCCAATATTATTCGATAAAGTACAAATGAAAAGAGACGAATTTAATACCACAACAAGAAAGGCCAGAAACAACCAGAAACAGAAGCACAAAGAATACGAATGCAACAATTATATTCAAGATAAAGTGAAGAGCTCAGAGCTGAACGAATAGAATAATAAAAAATGAAAATAGAAGATTACGTCAACATTTAAGTGACACAAATAGAAAATTAAATCAACTAAATAATAAAAGAACATACGACTGCAAATACGTAGATCATTAACATTGTCATCATTTGACCGACCGTATTGCATTTGACTATGATCCTGAAATCTACTATGCTGCTCATTCAAAAATTAATATTGGAGGAAATGTGCAAAAAATGTGAGCGTTGTTATTAAAATTTAAAAATAAAACAGCTGGGTGATGTGCTCTTGCTCCGGAAAAGCTGATTTGCCAAAATTAAATGCACCAACAAAAGCTTTAGAAACATTCCTGAAAGAAGAAACAGCTAAATCAAAATTATTTAAAAAAAAAAAAATAAGAAAATTTAACCAATGTTTTCAAATGAAATTGTTGTCATACCGATCATAATTTTAATTCAAGTCCAAGTATATCATAAAGTTGAATCTTAACTTGCAATTTCTGAAAAATCTACAAAATTTTTACAAATTTATTTTATGGGGGATTAAGAAGATCAAGTAAATCTTCGTTGTCAATACAATCATACAAACAAGAGAACGAGCTACTGCTCATACATTAAAAAGTTTTTTAAATGAAATAAATTTACTCACTCAATTATTTAAACAAGTATTAAACATAGATAAAAAATTACAATTATGTTATTATCACCATTAAACACTAGATAAAGTTCCGCTTGATGAAAGTTGACGTAGATTAAACGAACTGTTAATGAAGTAGGTATATTGTTATGGTTGGTGTTGCATTTGAAAGAAAATCAATCAAAATTCAACATAGAAATAATGTTTGAGAAATAATTAATGATTTACACCACTCATATACAGATGCACTACAATATCCGCTTATATTTTGGGGAAGTGTAGATTGATATCAAATAAATATCAAACAAAAAATTTTAATTGCAAAACAAACGTTTGTCGAGTCCGCTAGAAATTTAAAATATAAATTTTTGAGATTAATGTGACTTATCTATATCTAAGTTGCAATAATAAGCTTACAAATTTCATTTCCATTAATCCTGATGTACAATTATAGCTGGTTAATAAATTATCCTTCTACTTTTTTTAATTCTGTTAATGTAAACATGACAATTAGGATATAACCGAACCCTTTTCTACCTCCGATCGAAGAAAGCTACAAAACAAGCATTTGATATCTGACATAACCTTAAAGCTAATTTAGTTCACTTTCTGTTTGCAATATAGCCTAATTTCAATTTTAACTTAAATAAAATCGAAAAATATTAGATATCATCGCAGAATGAAGGAAATCTAAAAAGAATCGAATTAAATCGAATAAAAAACCTACAAAAAGGTTTCTATATATGTACCTTGAAAGCCTTTAATTTGATTTAAAATCAAAAGAATTTTTAATATACTTACATATACATAATAAAGAAAATCGATAACAAAAAAAAGTAAAATATACACAAAAATTTATAAAACACTTAACAATAATCTTGTCATTTCATTTTTATCGTATATGTATCACAATACATTTAACTGTAAACAAAAACAACATTTAATTGAAATGAGAATAAGAATACCGCATGACATCACAATTTTCTAAAAAACAAAAAAAAAAAAAAAAAAAACCAAAAATAACAAACACACACTTTGTTTTGTGATCTGAGTCAGAATAAGTAAAGTACGAATATTTCTGTACAATATTGTTTGGAAGTATTTTATTTTTGGTTATGTACTGCTTACTGTACTTTTTGCACAATTGTTATGATTTTGAAAAACTACTTTGTAATTCTCTATATTTTTTTATAATATCATAACGGTAAAAGGTTATTTAAATATAATAGCAGTTAGCTAACTTTAATCTAAAAATTTTAGCTCACATAAAACAATACAAATTTAAAACAATTTTCCATGTGGATATAAAGATACGAACAAATGGTTGTTTTCCCAGCTAATCCTGCCCCAACTCTTCTTTCTAATTTTCCTAATCTCACCTTAAACAGATGAATCCATTTAATCCACCCCCGTGTGTAAGGGGACAAATATCCTCTATAAGGGGTGAAGAAACATATATTAGGTCAAAATAGGCAAGTATCAGATCTATGCTAACAGTTTTACTTTCTTCATCTCTGGAAATATTAAATTATTGAATGTATTTAATAAATAAGTCACTGAATCAAAAATAAAATAAAAAAGAGATAGGGCTTTTTATATAGAAAATTATTCTTGTAAGTCAATCAGTTATATCAAACGATAGATCGGACGTTGGTGTAACATTCTGCACACCAACGTACATTATTTACTAAAATATATTGGAATTGGACGTGTAAGATAATAAAGCTTTCCCAGTCAAAACTAAAAAAAAGTTAATAGTAAGAAAAAATCATTGTTTCTGTAATTTGATATACAATAAACAAGCTGGATGGCGTTGTAGGTATATCGCAAACATTTCCACCAAAAGATCCCAGTTACGATTCCAGATATAGAATCAAAGTACTATATGGGGGTTTAAATCTGCTTTGGTAGGTACACTTTTTTATGCCACAAAAATAAAAACTATATGTCCACATCCGGAAAACAGAAAAGGTCAAACAGGGTTTGACTACCTAACTATTGTGTAAGTAAATTGATAAATAAATATATTGATTTACAATATCAAAGTTTATCATTGTTTATTAATTTTTAATCTAAAATCTATTTGAAATATAAATTTAAGATTTATTGCCACTGAAATAATAACAAAAAAAAAAATAGGTATAATATCATAAGACTTAAAGTGTAATTTTCGAAACTACACAATATACCAGTAACGATACTTATATTTTAATTTTAATAGATTTGGTGATGAAAACATCTTCAAAATACACAATACAAAACAAAAAGGTTTTTTCAATGAAATGGAACGGATTAACTATACAAAATCACTATATAATAAATTTGATTTTTGACTTGTCGTAAATCTCTTATGGTATATTTAGAAATACTAATTTCTCAATGGCAATACCAATTTTAAGATCCCTAGAAAATACTATATTCTATCTTTTATATTTTATCTCATCAGAATCTCAGTAACTCTACTTTACCATATGCCATGACATCTCAGTACATTTACACACACAAGCATACATACAAAATATCAAAACTAAAATAACGAAATAGTATGGGCAGCATAGACTTTTAGCATTTTAATTTTATTTATTTATTTTATTTACAACTGATGATATTGAAATACTAACAAATAAAATAATAGATATATTTTTTGTTTTTTCTTTTCGATTGTATTTCAATGTCAGTTTTTTTATAATGAAAAAAAAAATGTCAATTTCAAATGTTGTATTAGTTTCTAGCTCCAAAAAATAAACAAAACAGCAAAACAGATTGAAGAAAGTTGTAGAAAATAATGAAAGAAATATATTTTTATTCTCCCTCCATTTAATCTGTTCAGGACATAATGATTGTCAGTATCTATATATATTCGGAAGCAAATAAAATAATTAATTAAAGAAAATACAATTCAAGTGTCGTTTAATAAAGTTTAAAATAAATTAAATTAAATCCAACTGTCAGATTTATAAGCAAGAACCTCAGATATTTATTAGTAGACCAAAGCTTGCTTTTTTATGCAAATATGAACCAGCCTGGGCAGGAGTTAGTTAAACACAAACATGTCATTAAAAATTAAACTAAAAACAATATGTTTTTAGTAGAAAAATTAAAATCACGAGTAATTACAAAGTAGGTGTTATTAGAAATCATGCAAAACATTAATATTTTAAAAACGAGGTCAATCTAGTAGTAAAAGCTATCAGATTAATCTCATGTTATACGTCAGTAAATACGATTTGTGATTGCGTCAATTACTAGAATAATTCGTGAAGTATACTTTAAGTCAATCTTTTTTTTTATACCGTCAATTGAGTTTTTCAACTGTAATAACATTAACATTTATCACGGTAAATTCATGATAAAAAAAAATTAATTTAAAATTACACACATTATTTTAGTGATTGCATCCAATACAATTAAATGGCTAAACTGATGGTTCAATTAAATTATAATAATATGATATCGAACTAAAAATAATTTCAACCAAAAATAGACAATATCAAATTAATTAAAATGTGGAAAATGTGTCCATTCCAAAAATTAATCCAAAACAAGCTTTAATTATAATATACCTAATGGTCGCGGTCACATTGACAGTTTAATAGCAACCCTCAATTACAATCTCTAATCTAATTCAATGGAAGTATATTTTCAAACAGTTTATTTAAACATATTTATTTAGTAATCCAACAATAATTCACTTATTACATTTTCTTTTTTTTTAATATTAAAATTTAAAAAAGAAAAGTCTTTTATTTAAAAAAAAAAAATAGCTAATCTCCTCTAAAAATTATTAAAAACCATAAAACACAAAATTTAAGTACCAAAATAAATATCTATTATAAAATAACCATAATTATTAAAACAATTTTCACAACAAAGAAAAAAAAAACAACAAAACAATTTTCATTACAATGAACTCATTTCATTTTAGATAAAAAAAAAAATAATTTTCATTTTTATCCTTTTTCGTGTATCCTTTTTTTTGTTTTTATTATTTTTTTTATTTTTTTTTTTTTTTTTGTTATTCAATTATTTATTTTAATTTTATATACACATAAAATTTGATACAATAAAGTTGTTTTTGGTTGATTAACTCGTTCTTAGCACACTCAATTTTAGTCAGTTAAATATTACTGGACAACACTGTAATTATTTTTATTTATTTTCACATTTGATATAATCAATTATGTATTTTAATTTTATTATTATACTTTTCAATATTATTATGTACACTTTGAAAATATAAATTATTTTTTATATTCTTAAATTTTCTCAGTTTATTTCATTTAATTGAAAAATAATTTTTAATGCGCTTTTTCACCACACGATCTACTCACTCGCATCATCTGAATACGAATGATTTCAAAATAAAAAAACAAAAATAAAAACAAAAGAAAATTTTCAAAAAGAAAAAAAAAAATATAAATAAGAAAAAAAAAAAAAAATTTTTTTTATTTTTATAGAAACAGAAATTTTGAATTTTTTTTCTTTTTCTTCTTTAAACACTGGAAAACAGTAAAAAAAAGAAAAAATTAAAAACAAAATAAATATTTTTCAACTTTTCAACACTTTTCATACACACACACATGTACATACGTACATGCATGATGTACCTACATATGAATACAAGAGAATATAATCATCAGGAGCAGATGATTCAAAAACAAAACAAAAAAAAAAATATTACCCATCCTTTTTCTACACACTGTATTAAACAAAAAATAAGAAATAACAAAAAAAAAAAACAAATTAACCAAGCCATAACCAAGCAAACAACTCAATTAGCTGTAGTATCAGCAGCTTCACAACTCGTTCAATAACAAAATATAAAAATGAAAGAATATAAAAATTTATCTTTTAAAATCACAAAAATATAAGCCGTCGTTCTTATATTGAAATCGACGGCTGCCGGAAAAGCTCAAAATATAAATTTTTCAATATTATATCTAAACTTGATGATATCCAATGTAATTGCTAGTAGTATAGTAGTGTCACTGCTGCTATTACTACACTCCATATAGTATCTACTATTTCAACTACATCATTTTATTATATTACACTATACCTGTATAGTAATAGCGCAATATATATATATAATGTTAATGTATAATATATAATTATTATTATGTATATCACTGCTACTGAATATACTCTGTTTTACTATATTGCTTTTACTTCTGTTTCATCAATTCAAATACTGTATTACACACATAAATATATTTACACACGCATACATACAAAATATTAGTCGCAGCTGATTATGTTTTTTTTTTCTTTCTATTTTTGTTGTTTTTCTTTTGAGTTGTGATGATAAAGAAAAAAATATAACTGTATCTAAATAAAAATGATGATAAAATAACAGTATTTTTCATTCATCTGTATTACAACGAAATAATTTTATTTATATATATATATATATATATATATACATATATTTAATTTTATATATATATAAATAAACAGTAAAATGTATAAAATGTTTAAATAAAAATAATAAATGTATATATTTATATAAAATAATATAAAGGACATAACTTTATGTGAATGGAAATCAAAAAAAAAAAAAAAAAAAAAACAAACAAAAAAAAATGTGGAAAAACTCCCTTGAGGAATTTTCTTTTGAAAAAAAAAATAAAAAATTTTTTTTTGTTATTTTCTTTCTTTTTTTATTTAAAATTTTTGGTTAAGAATATCTAAAAAAAAATAAGAACAAAATGCCGGGAAGGAGATAACAATATAGAAAAGAATGAAAAAAGGACACTGAGAAAAATATTTATCTAGGAAAATTTTAAATTTTTATTTCGCGGAAATTAACACTTAATTATTATATGAGCATTTTCATACGTTTAATGTGTAACAAAAATATTAAGACCAAGCCTGACAACAATTTCAGTGTGGTATTCTATGGTAAATGTTTAATTTATACCAGTGTATATGTATGCATACGGATATAAGGACATACGAGAACTACCAAATTAGACGAGTGAAGCAATTTGGTGTATAACAGCTAATAATTTGGACGTATAGAATTACCAATTTAGACCTGTGAAAGCAATTTCCTGTATAGCAGCTAATAATTTGGACATATAGAACTATAAAGTTAAATATATGATAGCTATACATTTGAAAGCTAGTGCTGGATTTTTTTAAATTGTTTTATTAATGATAATAATTAAGTCATTCATTATCATTGTCCTTTATCCGTGGCGCATAGGATGTGGAATTAGTATTCGTAACAGTTCAAAAAATAATATATATATTTGTTTAATAAACAGACCATGGCAGCATTTCCGTGCCGGATTAGTATATACGAACAATTTATATCTTAACAGTTTAGTTATTATTTTATAATTAAATTGATATTTTATTTATGTCTATAAGCGTAAGATGGCCGATTTGGGAAATATGCCTTCGCCAAATATAATTAATTATCTGAAAGATTACTATACAAAATGTTTGCTACACTATACAGCTCAGAAATATATTTTCATCTTGGGCAATAATTGAAAAAATATTTTATTATGATGTTGATCATATTTTATTGCTAGAAATCTATAAAAATACATCTTTTTTCCTGTTCTTTCTAAACATAATTAAAATTGAAAACGATTTGCCTGGATTTGACCTGTAACATTTAAAAATTTAAAAAAAATTGTACTATCCATCTTAGATGTATGTTTTTTTTTTTGTAAGATAAAATTTTATTAAACATTTTCTAACAAAATATAATTTGTAAATTAATAAATTTTTTGACTAGTTTTTATAACTCACATGTGGTTTTATTTTTTCAAATATATTATGTTATACAAATTAAAGCAATATATAAAAAAAAGTTAGTTAAAACCTTTTATCTATCAAAACGTTATGGGATTTTGGTAAATCAAAGGTATATCTTAGTTCTTTGAATCAAAAGTAAATTAATGCTTAGTGGTTAATTGTTGGAGGTTAGTAAAATAATAATATATGAATTTTTAGTAGGTTAAAGTTCTACAGTCTATCAAACTGTTCTTTCCGACTATCAGTATCAGTTTTTGAAGTTTTTTTATTTAATCTGAAAAAAAGTTTTTGCAATAATCAGAGTTCAAAAATAGGAGTTGCCTAAGCAGTCTAAAACTACAATATCGATAAAATCTAATAGTGTTAGATGAATGAATGTTCACTGCTTATCTAATATTTGTGAAGGGATCTAGTTAACTGATATGTTAACAAAGCAATAGAGATGATTATTTTGTTGGCAATGTAATTGAATGTAAATGGTTTGAATTATATCTATAGAAGGGAAAATAACAAAAACAAATTAAATAATTTTAATATCAAACAAAATATCAAATAAAATATTTAAAATATAATGAAAAGTATCAATTAGAGTGACCAGGACTGCAGAATTGCTACAAATAATAATGGAAAGCTCGCCATCAGATAAATCAGACCACCTTGCATTTGTATTGACAATTTTTGTTTTTATTTTTGTCCCAGCCCCTCAACGTGCTCGAATAATTGTGTCTTTTTGATGTTATGAGTCGATTTGTGGTTGGATGTTTTAGGTGTTCGCTTGGCCACGTAATTCAATACTTAAGTCCACCCTGTCTGATTAAAAAAGTTTATCGGTTCATCAATTTTGCTCCTCACATAAGTTGAAGTACATATTAGAGGAAATAAGTCAATTGTAATGTAATAAAAACATTAGTTTTACTTATTTAAACTTAAAGAAGCACCTGGCAATCATGTGAGATTTGAACAATAAGGCGCAGTTTTCTTTATCACTCAGCTGATCAAATATTCCAAATCATTTAAAAATTTTGTTGCTATATTCTAACTGATAGCATTAAAGGAAATTGAATTCTGAAAATCTCCATACTACAATTATTAAAAGCGCTTTAAAAAAATCAAAAACAAAACAGTTTCGATCAATGATTTTCTAGTGAGGAATTAATATTAACCATTGTGTAATAACATTATCTATAATTATAATTGACAAGCATTTAAGGTCTTGCGCAGTAGGCACCTTTTCATTTTATTTCGATTCTCCTACTCCTTAATGAACTTCTAATATAATATATAAGATGTATATATAAAACAAAAATGCGCACACAGTTGAAAATTTTGTACTCATATGATTTTATTATTCAGCAAATACATTATGTATAAGTGAGATCTTATGAAAATAATAAACAAAAGTAAACAAATCCGTTATTATATTTTACATTATGTACTTGCAAATGAATCTATGTACATATGCCAAAAAAATACAAAGAAACAAATTCATCTCTAATAAAAAATATAAAAGCAACGAAAAAGCAAATCACTTGAATTCTTCATTTTTATCCTTTTAAGTAACTGTTTCTAAATTTTGGTTATTTGTAGTAATAATATAGTTTTTATTACAATTATGTATTATGTAGGTATATATATACGTACCTCTTTAATAACAAAACTTTTTATTTTTAGTAATTTTATCACTAAATGACACTTGGGAATATATCGGAAACGAAGCAGTATATGAGGGACGTGTATTTATGTGTCCTAAATAAAACTTACTAACCAGAAAACTTTTTATTAAACACGAGTAGTTTCTGCTATATCGTGTGAAGTCTATGTCAGTACGTAAATTACTGTTTTTTTTTAAATTTTAAATTTGACTTCAACGTGAAATATAATTACTCAACAGGGGCCCCTAGTAGAATAAATAATTTAATGTAAATTATCATTAAAAATAAAAAATCAGATTAATAGATTAAAAAAATTATCGAATAGCTTTAAATCAATATGGTGTAAGCCCCAAAGCTAGCTTCTTTAGAACTGGAAAAAAATGTGTCGTTTATTTGTAAATAATAGTGTGCACAGAATTTTGTGGTGTACAATTTTGTATTAACCGTGGTGTAGCACTATTTATTATAGAAATCGGGTGTAGTTTAAATAAGTGTCATATGCATGACAAATACATCATATGACCAATACATTATATTTCTATATTCAAAACAAAAATGAAATATTTTGAAACTTCACAATTGGAATTACACATTAGATACATCACAAACTTATAGGACTTTTTCTATAAGCCAAATACGAAAATTATTTGTTGGCATTCCTAAACAAGAATATTAAATTTCGAAATTGACGAAGTATTTAATTTTTTCAATATAATAACATTGCTCAAGTTACTAACTTATAAAGCATTATACAGACTCTAACGCAACAAAAGACGTGATAGCCCAGAAATTAATTTAAAAATATAATAAATAGTATTAGACTAGGTACAATAAAAATTAAGAAGAAAATTCTTTACATGAAATCCTTTACAAAATACCATTTCATCCAATATTTTAATTATATTATTATATACGTCTGTAAATATATATTGTATATAATTCAATATACATAACATAACTATAGGTACCTAACCTATATAACAATAATATAAACTGTAAATTAAAGTTTCTTTAAGTTATATTCTCATTCAGAAAAAGTAAAATTCAGTTAAAAAATAAAAGGAAAAATAAAGAAGTAAAAAAAAAAAAAAATACAATGAAAAAGTTTACTGTGGTGAAGTATATTCCCTATGGTGAATATAATAAAATTTTCATGAATCATCACATCTTTAAAAGAAATTTTCTTTGAAAAGTGAAGTTTTTGTTTTTTGTTTTACTCTAAAAGCAAATTAGTAAAAAAAGGTTAATTTTTTTTTTCATAAAATATCCTTTTTCTAACTAAATTGAGAGGATGAGGTGAAATAAATAAATAGAAAATGAGATGAATTGAAAAATAAAATAGAAGAGAATTAAAAGAGATGAAAAAACAATTTTTTATGTTCTTATTATTTACTTTTTTTTTTTTTCTTTGAATTTGTTATACATGTTGGGTATACTGAGGGATGAATATTGTAATAGTGATTATAATTATGGTTTAACATAATGAACGTAGCTAGACTTTTTTTATTAAGATAATGTTAAAATTACTGCTTTTTGCTGATATTTTTCATTAAATTTTTGTTGTTTTTGATATAATATTTTTAATTGAACAAATTTAATTTAATGAATTAAAAAATGTAATTTACAGTACAATCACTATTATCAACTTTTGTACTACAATGCAATCCATTTTAAGTCTAAGCCAATCTCCTACAAGATTGCTGGGTGAATTAGAGTTGGTATAGAGACTTGGTTTTGGTGATTGACTGAGCATTATGAATGTAAAATATTTCCTCAGACCGGTTATAACTGCATAAATTGCGATTACCATTAGAAAACTAAAATACACAAAATCATTTACCATTAGAAAACAATATTCAGCTGTAATTAAATTGTGTCCAATTTGTGGCTTCAGATGCAGTTATCAACATGCTATAATCTGTGACGCATACATTTGCAGATCCATGTTTTTGGTATGTTACTCTCAAGACTAACAAATGCTTTTTCAGATGAAAACGATTTCAATACCATAAGCGTAGTACACAAATCACAGTGCTGTATCTAACTATAGTTAATATGAAAATCGTGTTTGTTAATTGAATCTTTTTTTTCTAATCCTTGCACTTTATTTACCTTTTTATTATTTTTAATATCTGACTATTATTTATATTCCTTCACCAATATTAAAGCACCATGAAATTTATTATGCCTTTATTTACATAAATAAAATTTGTATCGACTAATAAAAGCATTTCTAATGATTTTTAAATATAAAAAAAAAAAATATTCACCTCAGGACATTCCTAAAGCTTTTCTAAAGCTGTAATATTTAAATTTAACAAATTTTTAAAAATAACAACAAAAATAAAATATATTAGAGTAATTGAATATAATTATATATATATACAGGGAATAAAACAATCTACTTAATAATTAAAATGGGTTTATATATCATCACAGAGTATTTGTCAAAGTGGAATTGTGTGTACGTTTCAATCTTGCTTGCTATGGGTTAATGTTAGTGGAATTGTTATGTATCTACAATGTATCCAAATCTACAATGAAAACAGATAATTTTTTTCAAATGATATGGTATATCTGATTACTAATCTGTAGTTACCTGATACCATTTCGCTCAGGGCATGGATATTGGAAAATTTTTATCAATTATTATTCTTTGAAATTAATTTGGAATACAATTTTATTACCATTTAAAATTAAATAGAAGGATGCTATTATATGAAGGCACAGTCACTTTACAGTGGCTGTAGTTTTTCATATATAAATTTGTTGATGTATCAAAGACTTAAAAATGAAAAAAATTGTATGCAATTGTATTTATGTATGTTGTAACTCTGTAGTTGATTTATTAATACATACTCTTGCAATAATAAACAAACAGAATTATCTTCAAACCTCAAACTTATTTTTAATAGTTAACTCTTTATTTGAGTCGTAATTTCAGAAATATTGAAATCGCTGAATATCAGCAAACATTATTTCATAACACGTTATATTTTCGACATATTCATCAGTACAGACTATTATTAAAATTTGTGATGTGTAAACGCATTTTAAAATTAGCATTTAAACGAGCTGTGGCCACTGTATATAATTTTGGTGAGACAAATTTTAAAATTTCAATATATTCAAATTGATTTCTGGTATCCCATTGTAGAACAATTATTTAGCTAAGCATTAATAGGCCTCATTTTTGTTAGCATATTCAGTTTCATTTTCCACAATTCCTAATTACTATTTTCGTTAATATATAAATATCTTATCATAAAAAATACTTTTTTAATATATATATTTTTTTAAATTAATATCTACAGGAATTTTTCTTATGTTCTAATAATATCTTTTAGAAATTTTCCCATCTTAAAAGATCACTCAATACTACATTAAAAACAACAAAACAAAATTTTTTTAAATATTTTTTTTTTTTATATTTAGATTGTTTTTTTTTGTGCAGGACTTCAAAACAAATCCGTCTTAATATCAGGATCAATGTTGACGTTCGCAATTTTATCGAAACACCATAAATGATGAATAACTTCGAATAAACCAAAGTCATTTTTAATGTTCAACATAGACATTTGACATTCTTTTTATCCCATTGACAGTTTTGTAAATTTTTTATTATTGTTTCTATTCTCTTCTTTTATTGTTTTTTTTTCACTCATTCCATATGACGGAGCACAGAAAACAAAAATCCAAAAAAACAAAATGTAAATCATAGAAAATTATCCTTGGCATTCAATTCAAAGATTGACGAAATAAAAAACAAAATTTTTTGTAAGTATATGCAGAAATGTATGACTGGTAAATGGATGGTACCTATATATAAAAAAAAAAAAATTGAAAAGTTGACGTTGTTGTATCTATATACCTACTATCTACCTACTACCTACTTCCTATCAAATTTACCTTTCAATTCAAAAACAGAAAATTCTCTTAAATTATTTTCTTAAAGTTCAAGGCATTTAAAATGAATGAATGTGTATAATACTGGATGGTGTGTCGTGAAATTTATTACAATTAACAGTGACATGATAAAATAAATGAATAAGTATTTTATTTAATTAAATAAAATATATAGAACAGTTATAACAGTATTGTCAATCATCAAAAACAAAAAACAAAGATTAAACGTTTCAGACCCATTCAAAAAATTATATTTTTATTGGTTTTACACAAACAAAAATTTTAAAACGTTTCACTAATTACATTTTTTTATACAGTGAAAACCCACTAAGACGGAAATCCTTAAGACGGAAAATCCTCTAAGACGGAATAAATTTACCCGCGAAACTTGCTTGTACTGAAATTAGTGCATTTAAGACGGAAATCCTTGACACGGAACGGAATCGTAATTTTTGGGATCCTCACACATAATTCCAGACAAAAAAACTCTTTTAAAACGGAATTTTTTTTTTTGTAAAAATTTTGTTGGTTAAAAAATGATAAATTTGAATATTTTTCAGCGGTAAGCATATTTATATAGTTTTTGTTGGTGGAAACACTGTACTTTTAGACTTTTAATATCATAACATGAAGTTTGACATATATGTTTTATGCTTAGTTTCTCCTACTTACGGTATTTGGTGATGGAAAAATGATTAAACCCCTTATCATAGGCAAATGGACGTCCACGATGTTTTAAAAATATGAAAACAAATCAATTAGGTGTTGATTATTATTATAATAAAAAGGCCTGGATGACTGGTTGTATTTTTGAGCAGTATTTGAAAAATTTAAATAAACAAATGAAATCCGAAGACATAAAAATTCTTCTTTTCCTTGATAACGCTTCTTCTCACCCGAATTTAAATTTATCGCATATACATTTAGTTTACTTGCCTCCAAACACAACTTCCAAATTACAACCGTTAGATGAAGGAATAATTGCAGCATTAATATGCAATTATCGAAAATTTATGATGAAAAATTTATTAATTGAAATGGAAAACTGTAACACGATCTCGACATTGACAAAAAAAATTTCAATCCTAGATGCAATTCAATTTCTTAAAACTGCTTGTGATCAAATATTACCCTCAACAATTGTAAAAAGTTTTGTAAAGTGTGGATTTAAATTTGATACTACAATTATTGAGCTAGAAATGAATAATCAAAATGAGCAATCAATATTAGAAATACAGAACTTAATAGATTCAGCATTTGGTGAAGCCATTTGTTCAGCAAGAAATCACGCTAGTGTAGATGAAAATGTTTTTACAGAATGTAATTCAACAAATTTAAGTGATATTATTGAAGCAATTGTTTTGCCAATCCCAGAAATTTTAGATAGTTACGAAGAGGATGACGAAGAAGATATTGAGCCCGAAATTAGCATTGCAGAGGCTCTAAAGGCAATAAAATGTTTAGATATTTATAGTAGACAATGCGGTAATGATGATTTATATACTTTGGTTGCGAAATCGAAAATCACATTTATTACAACAAAAGCAGCTGAAAGAAAGATGAAACAGAAATGTATTACGGATTTTCTGAAGAAAGACTGAGTTACTTGCAATTGATTTTTTTTAATTTTTTTTTATGGTCATATAGTTTTTGTTGTTTTTTACACGCTTGGAATAGTACAATGTTCTATAATTTTGTTATGTTATTAGTTTTGTTATACATATGTATGTGATGAATTTTTTATAAAAATGAAATAAAATGCAATAATTTTTTCTTTATCTATTAAAAATAACTTTAACAAATTTTTTTCTCTTATTTTAACTTCCCTATAAATTTTCTACAATACAAAATTCTGTAAAACGGAAAATCCTGTAAAATGGAAATTTATATTGGTCCTGTGAGATTTCGTCTTAGAGGGTTTTCACTGTATATATTTTGTTATTTATCTAAAATAAGCTATGGTTCGACGTTTATGTGTTTTGAATCAAAATATTACAAAGTACAGCAGCATTTCATCACTTCTGACAAGTACTTAAGTTGGGTTTGAGAGGGTTAATTGCTGCTGATTAAAAAAGCAAGTATCAATCTGAGTTCACAAATACAATTTCAAACATTGAAAACCCAAACTGTCTAAATGAGAACAAAAAAGCAAAAATAGACCTAATGATATTAAATCTAACCAAAAATAAATATGGCCAGCCAATAATTAGGAGTAGTTTTTAGTCATGTGACTACTTATTAGAACATATTAAGATGGATTGAGATGGGTTTGAATCTCGTACAGAATATGAAATATCTTGAAAGTATAATTCGACAATAACCTAAAATAAGATTAATCTACGCTATTAAAACATATTAAGTTGATGATACTGGTAGTAACTTTCCAATTTTAATTATTCGATATACCAGAAAATTGATAAATAAATAGTCGAAAAAAATTATTCTTTCAACTTTACGCAACAAAAATAATTGCAATACCGAAAATGTACGTAAAATAATTACCAAATTACTGAGAAATTACTGACAAGAACCAAATTACCCAAATTACTGACAAGAACATAAAAATAAATTGGCCTCTTGTTCAATTGAAATAAATTATGTTAATACTTTGTAACACTTGCATTAAAAATACACAAATACATTGAACTTAGAAGCATATTTATTAGAAAAAATTAAATCTACAATTTAAATATATAAAAATGTATTGATTCTTTTAGGTCCCAAATCAGAATTATTAACTTATAATAAAATTTTCATTTACAACCATATACTAACTGAAATCTGAATTTGAAAACACAGAATATGACATGTTGACCTATGGTCGACATATACATATTAGGTAAAGGCATACAAAATTTTTCACAAAATAAAGTTAAAATTCTGGCAAACAAGCAATCAATATTTAGCTTTGCTTGCTTGCAGTGATTACTTACATATACATTTTTTTTAACAATATTCTTCCTGATTTACTTACAATATTTATGGACAAGTTAGTTGAATAATATCTAATTAAATATGGTGATTAACTGTTAATGAGCGCAACTGATTAACTATCACGGTTTGATCAGAAGACTTAGCAAATTAAAAACTTCAAATTAGTAAGAATACGATTTATTGTAACTAGCGTTGCTAATATATTCGTATGTAAAATAAAAGTAAATATAAATAGTTAGAGAATAAATAATGGCAAATCAATAATAAAGATTGGTATTAACAGGTGTTGAAGATATCTTTATGTTTAGTGAATAAAAATCTTACACTACATCAGATTAGTTACTACCACCCTTTTTCTATCCTCTGCACTATCATGTTCAAAAAGATATAAAGCTCATCACATATTTTAAGGATAACTGACAAACACGTGTACCTCCTTTCCTAACTTTCCTTTTCTCCCCAGCCATACGTACCAATCGCAGTATAAAAGGTGTTTTGGCTATGTATACAAAAATCTTCTTAACCACCGCTTAATGTACAACGTATACGCCGTTTAATTTCCATTAAAATAAATAACAACAACAAAAAATTATCTAAGTTGTCACAAATAACAAATTTCAATTAAATTTCAATTTTTTATACCTATACCAATACAATAAAAATTTTAAAAATTCATTTTATTCGAATAATTTTGCTATGCACTGTATTTATATACAAACTGACATAATATAAATAGAAAATTGTAAAAACAAAATCAAAACAAAAGAAAAAAAGGTATATAAACAAAAGTTAATGCTAACATTATAGGAAAAGGACACGAAAAACATAGAAATTCAAAATGAATAAAAATTACACTTAACCTAGGTAGGTAAAATAATGTAGATAAGTAAAAATGTCAAAACTACAAACTAAGGCAATAAATATTGTTAAGGTTGTTGTCTTTTTTTTTTTTTTTGTATTATATCATTTTCTGAATTGATATCATAATTAATCATGTTATAATCACCATATAAATTCTAGTTAACATATACACATATACTAATACATATATATTGAATTCTAAACAACAACAGGGTTTAAGAACGATAACAGAACAACAACAATATTATTATTATTATCTACAATATTAAAAACTTCTGTGTCCTGTCATTGAATGTATTAAAGAAGTAAATTTACCAATACTATCGAAAAATAAGAAAAACAAAATACCTTTTATTCTATTAAAACTTTTGTTTAGAGACTTCTTATTGAAGATTTATCAAGGATTTTCCAATTGAATGAAAATATAATATTATTTATTGTGTTTTTTGTTGTTGTTGTTGTTAATTGTAATTTTCTATGAAACTTACATATTTTGAATATTTTTGAATTTGATTTTGTTTTTATTTATTTATTTTATTTATTTTTTTTTTTTTGACATTATAACTGAACATGTCAATAATTAGACATATTGAATATAAATTATTAACATCAACAATATTTATCATTTTTTATTTTGACTTTATTAATATTCAATATTAATTTATGAATAATCCGAGGTGGCTTAATAGCTCGAGAAATGAGACAATTGGTTTTTGTTCTTTTTTTCTTTGATTAATTGGTTAATTATATTACTTTAGCCATGTTGGGAGAAAAAAACATATAGAAAATGGAAAACTTATAGTCAACTATTTTAATCCAGAATTATTATGAATAATGATGATGAATAAACAGCTTTAATTAAGCTCCATATAATATTTCCATATATACTCGTATAGTCTTTTTAATAGCTTTTAATAATTTAGATATTCTGTGAGAACGATTAAAGACCCATTGTAATACTGTGATGGGAAACTAATATCAGTGCGGCTGACATCCTGGCAAATCAATCATCAACTAGATGTTCGCATTAAGGCAGATAGTGCAGAAGGCCCTTGAATTTTAAGTCGATACCCACCATAATTTTACCGACTTTAAATTTGCCTATAGCACCATACGTCGATGTTCGCATTAAGGCAGATACTGCAGAAGGCCCTTGAAATCTTTGATAGGAAAACTCTTCGTCGCATTTATGATCCTGTGTCTGGCGAAGGGGCTTGGGGAAGAAAATACAATACCCAACTATACCAGCTGTTCAACGACATGAACTTAGCCAAAAAAGACAGAATAAGACGTTTCCATTAGCTAGGCAATGTAAAATATATGGATGAAAATGTTCCACCTAAGAAACTTTTCGAATTCAAGCCCCGGGTCGACGCGTCGTCGACGGAGGCCACAACCTCGCTGGAGAGATGAAGTATCGGCAGATATGAAAAAACTTGAAATCGCCAACAGGAGAGATTTCGTTCGTGACCGAAGTCAGTGGAGGACAATTTTGCATTAAACCCACGACCTTCAAACTTCAAGGTCCGCCCAAATTATTATATGTATGATATTTATTCGATATTGTTGAAGAAAAAAGTATATTAGCACGGAGAACAGCTCTGACATTCTTTAAAAGTATTAAAAAAAAATATCAGACAAAATAAGACAATTAAAGTGGGTTAAATTTTATTAATTAAAAATAAAATTTAAGGTAAAAAAGTGTAAGAACAAGTAGTAATTTAGTGTGAAATAGAAAATCAAGTGAACAAAAAAAGTTAAACAACGATATAATAAAAAGTTATTGCAAAGTTGACATTTACATAAATAATAAATTGATATCTACCCCACCATTTTATTGTTTGTAAATTTAAAAAATTTTGTTTATAAATTTTCAAGAGAGACAAGCATAAATAAATTTATCTTGAATAACCCAGCTCTGTTTTATTTCTTCACTTATACAACATTAGGTGGTGAAGAAATAAAACAGAGTTGGGTTGTTATTATTGTAAATTTAACAATGATAATTTTTTAATTACTACTCGTAGAAATATCCTTAAAAACAAACAAAAAAATTATAATGCCAAAAATTATAAGAATATAAAAATTAGTTTTATTATTTTTTTTTATTTTATTCTTTTCATAAATTCATTAAACAAATAAATTATGACAATTAAAAGCAAATGTCAAAATTATGTAGTGGTAAATTTTTATTCAACAAAATTGACATTAAATAAGATGATTTCTTCAGTGAGTATATTTTAAATTTGTTTTTGTTTGTTTCTTTTGTTCCTGATGTATACTGAATTATTATATATGTATTTTGATTTACGATTAAATTTTATAGTTTTTAATAGTTTTATAAATTCAAATGGAATATTTTAAAATATAAAATTGATTAATTGTTTGTATGAACATATTTAATTAAATGAAAATTGGCTTAAAAATGTAAATACTAATATAGAAAAGTGTAATAAAATAAATTATAATGAATGTAAGTTTAAAATAAAAAAAAAATATATTAAAAATATAATAAATTTAAATTGAAAATGTTAATTGAAGAAATATAATTTTAATTTTAACAAGTGATTTAAAGAAATTAAAATTTATAGGTTTGATTTACTGAATATCACTGAAGCAGTGGCGACTCTTAAAATTTTAAAAAGCGTTCATGAACAAAAATAATATAAAATTTTATTAATAATTATTTTATTGGTAAATAAGTTAAAATTTTTTTTATTTTTCAAATATATTTTTAAAATATTATTTGAAATAAAAAACAATTTCAACAAATTTTAAGAAAAGCTTATTTTTTAGCGTTATACTATGTTCGCATTTACCAAATTAACTATGTATAAACATAATTTAAGTGCCATTTATTTATTTTTTTTCATATAAAACTAATCATACTTGTAACTATAGTTAAAAATAAATCACACTTAAATTATGTTAAATTTACGTTCACAACCCTGCTTTTATTTTATATCGTAGGTTTATTGTATTTTTTTATTTTTGTGCAACCTGACAATGATATTTTTGAATTTTCAAATAAGTCAAAATGTAAACAATATTACAATATACCTAGACTCACATAATCAACAATATATATTTCAGACAATTAATAGTAAAAATAATTAACTGAATAATAAAAGAAAATAAATAAAATAATAAAATTAATTGTAAAATAATAAAAGAAAATAAATTTGTTAATTTTATTTATTATTTATAAATTAATATTTATTATTTGTTAATAAATTTCTGTAATAATAAATAAAAACTAAAATATACGAAAGAAATATATAATACATATATTATATTTGCTTAACTAAAAACAAGACCTAAAAAATTATTAAAAAAAAAACTTTTTTCCATATATTTCTTTCTTGTAAATTGTACAAATGAATATAATGTTGATTTAATTTGTTTTAAAATTTTTAATGTTTTTGCTTTATTTTTTACAGCATTTTTTCTTTTTGCATTACTCACAAAATCAACTAAAATTTTTTTTACAATTTTTTTAAAAAGTATTATTTGCTCCATTATTTATTTTTTATTTTGATAAACAATCAAAACGTCAAACTTAACTATAGTTTGTATAATGCGAACACTTTATTTCGACCATAGTTAACAAACGTAATTTAAATACAATGCGAACATGCTATTAGACTAAAATTTGTATAATTATTGAAAATAGTTTATTTTATAGTATTTAAAATAAATTAAATAAATTTTAAAATACTAAGTTGACAGTAAAAAGGAGGTAAATAAATTAAGATAATCACATTTCCATCAGATGTAAAACAAAGAAGTGAGTTTCATTAAAAATTTTCAGGTCATCTGTAGATAGCCATCTAAAAGTTTGATGAGCAAACTATTAATTTTATAAAGTGTTTCATGCTTTCGTGCAAAAAATACACCGCATTAAAGTTTTTTTTTATAGTAATACAACTTTTCAGTCTGTTTATTTATTTATTTAGTTTATATAAAATTATTTATAATAATTGTTCAAATGTATATTTACTATTTTAATTGATATCAGCGTTATGATCAACCAGTCGAGTATAAAACACTGAAGAAATTTTAAAATAGTAGATGAAATATATGCATACGAGCCCAACGTCATTGAAGTTCGTACGGCTGATTAAATCTTAAAAGAATTTATTAAAGTTAATATATATTAACAAAGTTTATGAATTTATTCAGGCTTTTGGTATTTGTTATAAAAGGTGCAACATTAAGGATTTCAAATCATGTTAAAAGAAAAATTTATTCATAATATTAATTAACAAAATACTAATTTATAAAAAAAAACATAAATTCATTTAAGTTCGTACGATTTAATTTTGATTCATTTAAGTTCGTACGATGTACATTAGTATTTATTTATTTTATTTATTTATTTCATTTCTCAAAAAGAGCTGTGTAGCTCGTACAGAGTATATATACATGTATGTGATTTAACATATCAAAAATAAAAGTATTCAGTGCAACATAATTATAATTTAACAATTTAATATAATAAGAAAATATAAAAGATTTTTTTTTTTTTTTTTTAACAATTCAAATATAATTCAATAAAAATTCTAATTTTAATAATTGGACAAATACATTATTTTACAAGTTTTTTTGAATTTCTTACTGGACATATTTTTTACACTCAATGGCAAATTATTATATAACATTATTACTGTATTCATTATAGGTTCTATACCATTCAAATTAGAACCTGCATTGTACCGTAAATTATTATTGCTTCTGGTGTAGTGTTAATGTACGTCATTATTTGACACCAGATTGGTGTTTGTTTTTATTAAGTTATTCCTCATATTATGTATTTGATTCATTTGTATTACTTCTTTATAGTGTATTAGTTTTAGTATTTCATATTTTTTATGAATATAATCAGTTGAGGTTCTGTGGCGCAGTTGAAATAGGTTTTTTATTGCCTTATTTTGAATTTTTTGAAGGCTGTAGATATTTTTCATAAATGTGTTACCCCAAATTGCTAGTCCATAGTGCTATGGAATAGACTATAGTAGGTAGAAATTTTTATTCTTTCTGGAAACCGTTTCCCAATTTTCCTAAATAGTCCAGCTATTCGTCTGGTCTTCAGAATTAATTCATTAACCTGTTTATTCCAGTTTAAATCTGCATCAACCCAAATACCTAGATATTTATATTCCTACACTCTATTTATGATAATATTGTTATAATATATGGACATGTCTTCATTCTTAGATTTAACTATCAGATATTTTGTTTTATTAACATTTACCGTGAGCTTGTGTAAGAACATCTATTTGTGTATGATTTGCATGTTTTGATTTATTTTTTCTTCCATTTCGTTAACATTATTTTCAGTGTACACAACAACTAAATCGTCAGCAAACAAGAACGGTTTTCCCAACAGATTCAGATTTGAAAATCCGCTTATATAGCATGAAAATAGTGCTGGACCTAAGGAGCTCCCTTGTATAACACCATAGTCAACATATTTATACTGACTTGTCACTCCTTCACATTCTGTATACTGTTGTCTTTCATGGAAATAGCTTTCAAACCATTGATATTCTTTGCCTTTTATCCCGCATTCAGGAATAGACAATATACCAAACATAGTATTAAAAAATTTGAGTACGCTAATAATTTCTAAATACGTAATATTATTTAATAATGCAATAAACAATTCGTATTTTCCACAAATTTGGAAAACATCGAAAATTATTTTGCTAAAGAAACCAGGCAAAGATCCAAATGACCCGAATAATTATCGACCAATTAGTCTGATGCCAAATATTAGTAAAATTTTGAAACCCTAATCTACGACAAAGTTCAATATCTAGCTACCTTGCGTAATATTATACCCCAAAACCAGTTTGGTTTTCGGTATAAACATAGTACTAATCACACAATTACTAAATTGACTTCCGATATCTGTTGGTTTGTTAATAAAAATTTCGGCATCGGTGCTTGTCTAATAGATTTAGAAAAGGCATTCAACTCAATTTGGTTGGATGGTTTAATTTATAAATTAATGCAATATGGCTCCCCAACCTCCTTAATAATGATTATCAAGAACATGTTATATAATAACACATTCCTGATTGCGAATCAATCAACTTCGACCGGAAAAAAATTCTTGATAGAAAATGGCCTTCAACAAGGTACGGTGAATGCACCTCTTCTTTTTTCCATCTACATAGCAGATTTAATGAATTTATTAGACAGTGTCAAAGGAAATAGCTACACGTTGGCTTTTGCCGATGACATAATAGTTTAGTCAGCGGATAGCAAAGTAAGCACCATTCAAACAAAAGTTCAAAAAATGTTCAATATCATTTTGGACTATTGCAAAATATGGAAATTAAAAGTGAACTTTAACAAATGTGAAACTGTATTATTCCGAAATACGGTCGATAAAACAATTTCAGACATTAAAAAGAATTGGAAACGTTTCTGTATCAAATCTCCTAACGGCTCGTCCCTAGCAAACAAAAAGGTTGTCAAATATCTTGGTGTTCTTCTACATCGTAATTTGAACTACATCGAACATGTTAAATATACAATCGCTAAAGGAAATAAGTCCTTTATGGCAGCAAAAAAGCTTTTTTACAATAAAAATATAAGTAACGAAGTAAAAATAATCTGTTACCAAACATTAATTAGGCCAACATTTGCATATGGTGTGCCCATATGGTACAATATCAATGCAAGTCTAATGGAAAAATTGCGCAAGTTTGAAAGAAAATGCATAAGAGTTTGTACTAATATATCAAGAAAGCCCGAGTCCGATTACAAATATTATTACTCCAATAAATATTTGTATAAGGAAGTAAACATAATCAGAATCGACAATTTTTTAATAAAATTGATTCGAAAACATTATGATAGAGCACTAAACACTCCAGAAAATGGTTTAATATCACATATATTTTACCACAATGAGGAGTACATAAAAAAAACAATGCTCACGGGTTTTATTGCACCCGAGCATTTTATATTCCTTGATCAAAATGGTTATATTCAAGACCACAATCATGTCCCTATACTATATCACTATAGTAGACGGGCCACATGTAAGATCATTGATTACAATCCGGGCCACATAAATGGAGATAATTTAAAATACAACATGTCTATACCAGATAGAGACAAAAAAATTAAAAGAGAATATTGGTGGTTAGAAAACACATTCAACCAGAATTAGGTACTAAATACATATTAGGTTTAACAATTTAGGTTAAGTTAGATTAAGAAGGCTTAATAATTAGGTTAAGTTAGGTTAATTTAGTCTAGGGTTTTATATAACAAAAAAAAAGATTTAATATTGATTTTTAAGCCTTATTTTTACAATATATAATATAAGAATAAACATGTTAACATACAGTAATAATTACGAGCGAAACAAAATAAATAGTAAGAGAATAAAATTAACATAAAAATTTAAAATAAGTTTAAATGTTAATAGTAATTAGTTATAGTAAAGCCGTTTTTTTAAAACTTTTTCTAGGCTAAGATAGTTTTAAGTTTATCTCAAAGGCAAATAATAAAAGTTTATATTAAAAAAAAACAAAAAAAAAACAAAAAAAAAAAATATCCCGCATTCAAATAAGATTCTAAGCATAATCTTGCGATCCAATGAGTCAAAAGCTTTGGCCAGATCAAAGAATACGAGACATACTTTTTTAGATTTACTTACTGAATTCTGTATATACGATATAACATCAAATAAAGCAGCGTTCGTGTTAGAGTTTTTTGTAAATCCATATTGCACATTGCTGACCAAATTATTTTCTAGTAGATATTATGTTATTTGATTATTAACAAAAGTTTCCATTATTTTACTGAACACAGTAGATATTGAGATTGGTCTAAAGTCGTTAAAATCATTCTTATCGCCAGATTTTTTATAAATTGGTATTACTTTGTTAATTTTTAGTAAATTTGGTACATGACTTTGTAGTAGAGATGCATTTATTAATCATGTTATTGGTTGTGCTAATACATTTTTACATTTTTTTATTATTGATGTTTTAATATAATCTACTCCTGAACTATTAGTGCTGGCAAGACTGTCTATGATACGCTGTATTTCCACTACATTGGTAAAGCTAAACTTAAATGTACTAGTTGTTCTAGGTACTGGCTAGGTACTCATATAAAATGAGTGGAAATTTTTCGCCATATTTCTTCCAACATTACTGTAAAACTCGTTGAATTCATTGATTTTAGTGCGTTTTTCATTTAGTGATTGACGTTCATTAAAGAACTCATTATTTCTATAGTTGCTTAGTCCATCTGTTGCTATTCCTTTGACGTAGTTCCATATTTTTTGTTGGTTATTTAGACATTTGTCAAATTTGTTGGTGTCGAATATTCTTTGTTTTCTCCTTTTTGTAGTAGTTAGTTTATTTAGCCAGTAATGGTATTTTTCTTTTAAATGCATGTTGTTTACATCTAATAAATGTTTGCTATGCCAATAATTTTTTATCTTAATTAGTTGTATGCATTCATCGTCTATCCACGGTTTGCTGTATTTTACATTTTTTTTGTATTTTTTGTTTGTAGTTGACATAGTTATACATTTTTGTAATGTGTTTACTAGATTATTGCAAATTATCTCGGCAACACTTGAAGATGTGTCGATATTGCAGTTTGACAATTTATTTATTACTTCATTGTCATTTGTTTTTGAAATGTTATATTGACAGAAGTTCTTATTTATAAAACTATTTTCTTCAGTTATTTCCAACAATAAAATATTATGGTCCGTATAGTCAGCACGTAAGTGTGTTATATTAATTTTGTTATTAATTTTATTTTTTAGGATATGATCGATACAAGTGTTTGTTGCTGCTCTGGTGGTTGTTGTATCACAAAAATAGAACCCATTAGATTCAACAAGAGATTTGTAATCATTAACATCTTTATCCAGCGTATTATTTATATTCATGTTGAAATCTCCAAGAACAATTGAATTTTTTTCATCGAGGCTATTTAAGTGTGCATCCAATAGACGGTAAAAGGAATTAATATTGTTTCTGGTGTTATTTGGTGCTCTGTATATTAATGATATATCAAGCTTGGTGTTTATTGTGAATATTTTAATTGAAATTAAATTATTAAACGTTTCTAGTGTTTTGTATTCTAGTGTATTATGTATAAATACATCCAAATACACTGTGTAACATCACCTTTAGGTGTACTCGCATACTCCTAATAACACATTGCCGTTATCAATTCTTTTAGAAATAAGAGTCTACTAGGCTTACCGTATTTTTTTCTCTCAAAATTTTATTCTGGGTTATCATTTGAATGCATTTTATAGTTCCTCATTTATCAATATGCCTATATGCCAGTCTATGGGATATGGATTTTTTAAAGTAAGTTTATCAATCTTAAAAAAAGGATCTTTATTCCAAAGACATTTAACTGCAGGCAAAAGCAAAGCCATTACTCACAATTAAACAAAAAAAAACAAGTTTAGCTTGGGCTAAAGATCATATCAATTGGACGCAAGAACAATGGAACTCTGTTTTGTTTAGCGATGAATCAAAATTTGATGTTTCAGTTGGAGATGAAAGAAGACGTGTTTTGCGTAATAAAAATGAAGCATATCATCCTGATTGCTTGAAGACGACAGTCAAATTTCCTGCGAGTGTGATGGTATGGGGATGTATGCCCATTAAAGGAGTAGGACAGTTGTGCTTCATTGATAGCATAATTAATGCTGAAAAATACCAAAATATTTTAAGGAAATATCTACTTCCATCGATAGGGTATTTTGGGTTTGGTGATGAAATAGTGTTTTAACAAGACGGTGCAAGCAGTCATACTGCTAAAAGTACTCAAAAATGGATTGCTGAAAACAAATTTGATGTAATGGAATGGCCATCGCATCAAGCCCGGACCTAAATCCAATAGAATATCTGTGGAATATAATGAAAGAAAAGTAAGATGTTCTCGCCCTCTCGGACAAAAGATGAATTAAAGCAAAGACTGGCGCAAATTTGGTCTGAAATAACACCAGAGGATTGCCAAAAGTTGTACCAATCTTTACAAAAAAGAATGGAGTGCGTTGTTAAAAGTAAAGGTGATGTTACACAGTACTAATGTACATCGTACGAACTTAAATGAATCAAAATTAAATCGTACGAACTTAAATGAATTGATGTTTTTTTTTATAAATTAGTATTTTGTTAATTAATATTATGAATAAATTTTTGTTTTAACATGATTTGACATCCTTAATGTTGTACCTTTTATAACAAATACCAAAAACCTGAATAAATTCATGAACTTTGTTAATATATATTAACTTTAATAAATTCTTTTAAGATTTAATCAGCCATACGAACTACAATGACGTTGGGCTCGTACCTGTATGATTAGCATATTTAGTATTTTCAAATTCAGCGAAGTTTGAAATACCACGCTCCTAGTAATGCTCGAGATAACCATTATATATAATACTAAAATTTAAAAAACTATAATATTTTAGTATTACATTTCAAAAATACGAGATGCTTTAAAAATTTAAAAAAAAAAAACTTAAAACTCTAATATTATTTTTTCCAAAAAAAAAAAGAACATTATGTAAATTGTCTACTACGTTGCTTTCATAAAATATTATATTTTCTTAATTTAAATTTTCAATAACATTTTTTTTTTTTTTTTTTCAGATTGACGCCAAAAAATTTTCCTTTTTTATTTTATTTTTTTTTTTTTTTTTTTTCTGCTTTTAAAATTTATGAAAAAAAAAAAAAAATAAATAAAATCTAAAATTAAATTTACATGTATTTGACATACATTTTCATTACTTCCACATAAACTAGTTCCCCACAAACATCGATACAATTCATAACAGAAACTTAATTTTAATAATATAAAATAAATATGACAAAAAAATATGTCGACAGGAACTTTTTAAGTACAAATTCATACATAAAAAATATAATTTAAGAGAAGAACTTTATCTTATGCATTAAACACCAATCATCAAATTTATAAATAATTTATCAAAAAAAAAAAAAAAAAAAAAAAAACATATCGCAAGGACTTTCGCAAGGATATTACATAACCATAACAGACATTTTTTTTTTTGTTAAACGTCACACATCGTAAACTTTAAGAAAAATCAGACTATAAATGAAAACAAAAAAAAAAAAACAAAAAGAATAAAAAATAATGTAGAAATTCTATAAAATTTTATTTCATAATAACTCATCCTTCTCAAGTTTCATATTAATAAATATAACAGTAAATACAATCAACACCAAACATATTCCACGTCATAATTTTGGTCGCTCATTCCATCTTTTTTTATACAATAGGCTCATAAATTTTCATTTCACGGCTAACAAATACACACACACACACACACTGCATATAACAAAAATTAAAACAAAAAATAAAAAACAAAACAGAATCCTTGACAAAATTTACTACAAGACTTTAAAATAAATACCATCACTTTATAAATAGACAAAAAAAAACAAAAAGAATAAAAAAAAAAACAATGGTTGTTCTCCTGATTTATTAACCCATATAATACTAGAACACTCCACTACCATCTCAATAAAATAATATTAATAGAAAACAAAATTATGACAATAATGTGGATTTGTTCCACTATTTTGTTATTTTTTTTTTGTTTTGTTTTTATGTTGTTTAAAATCAATTTTCAAAACAAATAATCAATTTTTATTTAAACAAAAAAATAACAAAATATTTAAAACAAAATAAAATACATTCCACAATTCAAAAAAGTAGGAGAACTAAATGTCAGTGAATAATTATAACATATAATATTTAAAGAAAATTTTATTTTATTCCACATTCCCCTTAAAACTTCCCCTTAAAATATTTGTTTTTTTTTATATAAAATAGAAAAACAAAACTCGTTAAAGGTGGTATTTAAGCGAAAATCTCACTACATTTTTATTTATTTATGTATTTTAGGAGGATTTAACTACCTTCGACATTTGAAATGTGAAGAAACCCATCCGACCCTCTAATTTTAAAAACTTAATTTTACATAAATTTTACATTTTAATTTTACACAAAAATAGTTCAACCTCCCTTTAAATTATGAACTTATGAAAATATTCAGTTCAAACAAATTGTGTTCCACATTGTAGCCAAATTTATTTCCTTATACGAGTATATGTAATCAAATTTCACAAGAATAAAAGTCCCTTTTCATATTTCACATCACATGTACATCAACGATTAACCGCTTTTAACATTTGACAATAATGGGGAAAAGAAGAAGAAAATAAAATAAGATTCGTCAAAAAATAAAAATAAATTTTTTTAGAATCTAGTTCAATTCGTAGCTGATTAACTGACAAAAAGATAGGAGAAGATATTTAACGAAAAAAGGATATTCATTCTTTTATTTCAATCGAAAGCTTTATTCTCCTCTTATATTTTTTAGCTTCTCTCCTCTTTATTCTTAGCTTTATTCTCCTTATCTAATTATATTTTTCTTTTTGGGAAATTTAATTTCATAGATTTTCTCTGCTGAATAACCCCTAAAAAAACAAAAAGCTTCTAATTTTTTATATTTCTATTTTTAACGAAAATCTTGTTATTGTAAATTGTAACACTGTGTGTATTCATCGTCAGTATTGAATATAACTTGTTGGATGGTGGTAGGCAGATGAATTGACTATCCATTCAGTCGAAAAAAAATTATATTTGCTAAAGCACATGTAAGTAGAAAATCTTTCCACATATGCTTATACAATGAACGAGCCTTTTTAAGGATAGAGAGAGAGAGAGAGAGAGCATACAAATTTATTTTTATTTTATTTGGCGATTTTGAGCTAAATAGTTTATAATATTTGATTTTAAATTCGTACAATATAATACAATCATCTATATTGTAGTGTTGGTGTAGCATTGCTATAAATATATACATATAAATAATTATTTTTAATAAAATGAAATTATCCCAAATATAAGATTTTCCTTTAAAGTTGTCTGTCTTGTGAGGACAATCAACAGAAAATAAAAAAAAAACAACAACAAAAATTTACCTTAATTGTATGATAATAATAATAACATTAATTTGGCGTCTATGATTTCAGGTGACGTAAGCATACAAAATAGACATTGTTTTTCACTAAAGTTTTTCATTCTCATTTTCGTTTTTGTTTTTTTTTTTTCTTTTTATTTTTCTTTCATCTTTATTTTGGCAAATATTGAATATAAAATAACAAGGTATAAGGATGTAGAGATTTAGATAAATAAATAAAAGTAGTTTTATTTAACAAAATATTTGTAAGCCCGGAAATAAATTAATAAAATAAAAATGAATACAAAAATGTCTTCGAATTTTTTTAGTTTACTTTATTACGAAATTTTGATACATATTTTGTTTGTTAAATTTTGTTCAGGGACGGACTTGTACGTTATCACCTGTAGCAAATTTTTTAGTTATTAGAACTAAGTGTTTTTTTTTTTTTACCGCTCGACGAGGTTCAGAAAGTTTTATTTCCAGTTTATATGTATTTGAGTTAAGTTAAGAGAAAGAATTTTCTATTTATCGTCGTCTGAATATTGGTTTGCTCCATACGCCAAATCGACAATTTGGAGTTAGGAGTTGTTTCTGGGGTTTTAAAGAGTGTTACATCCATTGCACTAATCCGCTTTATCCTAGCTGTAATAATTTCAGAGATATACAGATAGATTTTTGCTCCATATTCAATTTTTTATCAAAATGTAAGTATTGTTTTGCCCTATACGACAATTTTTGGCGTATAGGGCAAAATATTCATACAAATCATTGGTTACAATTTTATTTGTATTGTTTTGCCTTACAACGTTGTTTTAAAATTTTGTTTCTTAAATATTGTTTTGCTCTATACAACAAAATTTTGGTGTATAGGCCTTAGGGCATATACAACGTGTACATATACAACGAAAATATGAACCCACATGGCCACATAAATACTGTATGCTCTATGGATATACAATTTTATTTGTGTGTTTGTTTAGAGAAATTTGCGATTAAATGATTAGTTGCTTGTGAACTTTGAAAGTGGCATGTCGTCACCGCCACCAAGTTTTTTGGTATTATAAGGTAAGTTTAAATTGAATATTAAATTATATTCATATATTTGTTTTGTTATTTTGGTTTTTGATCATTGCTTGAAACTTTATTTTAAATAATTATTTTATTTAATACGTTTTTAACACTTGTCTTTGGTAGTTAGTTTGTTTGTTTATTTGTCCGGTACAAATTTTGCAATCGATTTTAGACCAACAGCTTATGCTAAGGCCTATATCTTTCATATTTTCCCCTAATTGGTTTCATATACGTATGTTAATGAGGTCAATATTTATTTTTTTATAAATCACATTGTAAAATTATTGTTAAGTTATAAGGTAAATAAATATGAATTCAATAAAGAAAAAAAAAACTGCCCGATGAGCTAGATACTTGAAGTTTTAAGAATAGCTTGGATCCCGGTGACAACACTTTTTATCAAAATTTTGGGGGACCTGGTCTCCGCCGAAGCTTTTATTAAGCCCAAAATTCATATCTCTAAAACTATTATGCTTAATTGATTTAAATTTGGTACACATCTTGGTCTCTCATGACAACACTTTTTGTAAAAACTTGGAGGGCCTGGTCCCAGCCAAAGCTCTTATTTGGACCAAAATTTCTATTTCAGAAACTACTGGGTTAATTTTATTCAAATTTGGTGCACATCGTCTCTGATGACAACATTTTTTCGTAAAAATTTGGAGGGCCTGGGTCTCGCTGCAGGTCTTCTTTGGACCGAAATTCATATCTCAGGGCTAATTTGATTCAAATTTGGTACACATCTTGGTCGTTGATGATAACATCTTTTGTAAGAATTTGGAGGACCTGGTCCCCACCAAAGTTAATAGTTATGTTTTTTTTTATTAATTAAAAAAAAATTTAATACAAATTTCTAATTTATTTGTTCTTTTTTTTCAATAATCGTTTGTTCTATGTAACACAAAATAATGCAAAATGTGATAAACTTCGTTAATATTGCTTTGCTCTACGTGCAAAATGGAACTTGTTTTCCTTAATTTGTTCTAGGAATATATTCTGTAAAGTTACAAAAAATAATTAAATTCTAAAATTTATATTAGAGTTATATCCTTTAAAGGCTGTTGGAAATGCACTACATAACCTCAGAAAACTTCTGCAGGATAAATCCCCCAAACCTATTGGCCTTTATCAAAAGGGTCGGCTAAGTTGAGGGGTGGAGGACGGCATAAAGGGCTAAAAAGCCTACATGCCGGCTCTGACATATTAGGGCCACCTCCGTAGGGGAAAAAAAAAATATCCTTTAAGGATTTCAAAAGATTTGATCGGTTACTTTTCGAGTAATAGGACCATATGTAACCAATCTACCAAAAGTAAAATCTTTGGAAAATAGTTTTTTTTTTTTTAAGTTTGACAGAAGTTTTGACTGTAAAGATTCAAAAATATTCAAAAAAAATTTAAATTTTATAAAAATTTGAGCAATTTTTTAACATCTATTTAGAAATATGGTACTTTTCTTAAACGTCAAAAACCTGGTGATTATCAAAATCAGAAATTCATAAATATTTTTGGAGCGTCAACCATAAATTCTAAAGCTCGTAGATCCTCGAATGCATTAGTTTTATATTTACTGAAAGAACGTTTAAATTTATTTTTGAATAATTCGAAAACAAAAAATTATTATTGTTTAATTTGTGTTTTATGTGTTAAGTGCCTGAATGAGAGTGGGAATCAAAATATCTTTTAAATTACTGTTTAGTTAAAATTTAGAATTTTAAATTTTTTTTCGGAGTGTTCAAAATCGGATGATGACTAGAATTTTCAATCGAACAAAAAGCTGTGCTATGAAGAAAGGTCATTGCATGCATTTAAATGTATTTTCTCAGTAAGACTCTACAACTTATTTTAAATAATTGGATATTTTATAAACATTGTTTTATTATCATTTTATTTTTTAAATTTTAAAACAATGCAATATTTCGATATAATATTTTTTTTTTCTTTATAAAAATGTTCAGTACTATACTCCTACTCTCTCGAATAATTTGCTTAATTAAAATGTTATTTTTAAGATTTCATTAATTGTTTCTAATATTCTTTATTTCAAACTATATTCGCTATTAAGAAAAATTTAAACCAGCACAACACTAGTCCATTTAAATTTCTAAAACGTCAATGACAAATGCAAATAATTGCTAAGATAATTGATGGTAAAATCAAATGCAAATGTCCATCTGTCAAAATGATAGTCAAATTGTTAACGTTTTAGACAAGTACCATTATACATGAAAAATGTTTTGACAAATGAAGATGAAAACTTATTCAAAATCCAATCAATCTTAGTACAAAATATATGTCTAAACCCAAAACATATACTGCTAATTTGAATCCACATAAACTAATTCTGTTAAATGATTAATATCTCATATAAATTAATTCCAAGTCAAATTTGTGTGTATTATTCGCTATCACTTATTTGTTGCCATGCAAACTACAGATTAGTGCGAAAATAGAAAAGTTCAGAAATTTTGTCTTCAGTAATGAATTTAAGGAAAATTCTAAGAATTTCCCTTTGAGTATAACAACAATATATCTTACAAAATATCCTCTCAATCGAAATTTTACTTTCAAAACTGTCGATTTTTTTTTACCATCAAAGAAGAGAAACCAACGTATAGAAAAATATTTAACATTGTACACTACGAAAATAAAACAAACCTTTTTCAATAAATTTAAGTATTTTCAGCTTTCAAATAATTGCAGTACCTAATACAGTTATAATAAATTATATTAAATTTTATTTTTAATTATAGAATACCGACCGAAGGTAGTGCCACCTCCACTTAGTAAAAAATATTTGAATTACCGAATTTGTATCGGTTTCAAAAGACTTTTCTCAAAGCGATTATGAAGCTACTATTTTAAAAAGCCCTGAATGTTCGCCTGCCTCATAAGATGCAAGTAAATTGATGTAATACTTACTCTGTTATATTTTATTATTTTTATTATAAAAACCTAACAATATAGCAAAGTGGAAAAACAGTCTTATCGTATGTTTATTAAATGGAGCAGCAATATAGATCGCTACTTTGACGTTTTAAATGCAGCAATAAAACCTGTACTTCGAAGTTTTATAAGCAGCAATAAAGAGTCAAAATATTATTAATTCTACTTTTATACAAATTTTATTAGTTCTAATGGAGCTCATTTCAACTTTATATAAAAAAAAAATTTACTATATATTCCAATTTAATTCGTATTACCCAATTTTAGTACCAACCCTGGAGTCCCTCAACATAGTCAAGATCCTATGTTCACATGCTATATTTAATGTATACGTCAGATATGCTTACCAACAATCAAATAACCATTTCTACTTTTGCAGACGATACAACAATTTTAAGTTCTGACACTTGGCCCAAAATACCTTCAAAATAATATGTTTTCGAATCATTTAGAAGAAATAGAAAAATGGCTAAATCTATTGAGAATCAAAGTTAACGAAGCGAAAAGTTCTCACATAAAATTTTACACTATGAAAGGAAACATGCCCTCCTATTAATATAAATAATAAAATTATACCACAACACAATAATGTCAAATTCGACATTTGGACCGAAGACTTACATGCAGGAAGCACATTGAAACAAAAATTACATAATACATATTTACTTATATGTTATTGTGATAATATAAAAACTGCACATCTGTTAAAAATTATTCAAAAATTATTTAAAATAAAAACAAAATAATTTAAAATTAATTGAATAGCATACATTTAGCTTAGCTCATAAATTTGTTAATTTTTATGACACATGCCACTTTTAGAGATTTAAACACTTTGTTAATTTAGACACATGCCACTTAGATTTCATTCCAAGGGAATGCATATTGAATTGTTAATATGCAGTCATGATTGACATTGATATACAAATAAAATAAATAAATAAATATAAATATTTTTATATAAGAATAAATGCAATTGCTTGAATAGATCAAATCTGTTATGATACCAACACTGAATTTCAGTTTTTAATATAAATTTTATAAATTTAAACAGTAATTATTGTATTTTTAAATTTTGAGTAGATTGTTTTTTTTACTAACCACCGAGTTAATTTGTTACTATAACCATAAATTTCTAATACAGTACATTTTGAACTATTAGAAATGCCAACCCTGCTTCTATTTTTATTAAATCAGAAAATTAGGACAAACCAAAAAAAAAAAAAAAAAAAAAATAAATTCAAATAATTTATAATACTGTTTTTAAAATACAAAAACAAAAATGTTATTTTCATTTACAGATTTCTTAAATTTATTTATTGAAAATGTTCATTTTAAGTTTAAGAATAAACAAGAAAAAATAAAAAAAAAAGGAAATATTTCAAGAAAAGTTAATAAATAAATTTTATAGTTTGAAGTTCGCAATGAAACTATCAAAACTATAAGAAAAAACAAAAGGGAAAATTTCAAAATTTTAAAATTTTAAACTTTGTTTGTTATTGATTTAAAAAGAATCTACGATAAATATTCTCCCCCTAAAGGTTTTGTTTTAGAAAATTTGTTAGTTTAATTTTTTTTTTTTTTTTTTATAAATAAAAACTTTATTTTAATATAATTTAATTCCCAATTCAAGTTTTTTAGCATTATTTAATTTTAAATAACTTTTTTTATACCTAAGGTTATGACTTTTTTCTCTCTTGAAAGTAGCATCTTGTTGTATGTCAGTCTTTCTCGTGTTTTTCTTCTCTGTAATAGCTCTACTTTTTATTTATTTGTATAATGGTTTATCAAACTACTTGATCTAAATGTGGATGTAAAATAGCAAAATGTATCTTCCACTCACCAACGCCACTCAGCACTCCCCCCTCGGTGCTGGCACAAATTATTATCTCGCTTAATATACACTTTTCTGTGTTTGACAAAATGTAAAAATAAATTCTTGAAAAGTATATCATCATCTTCATCTCCACCTCTTAAACTATTCTATCGAAGAACAATAGAAGCATCAACTGCCCACCCCTACTCAGTACAAATACCTAGGTGACTCAAAACTGGCTATAGGAATTGGTCTGTAGTCAAATTTTCTCAAATGTGGAACAATATTATAACAAAGGTTTTTCCCCAATGCAAAAATATCCATACGTACAATCTACATAAATTCAAGAGTAATATTAACAAATTTATTCAAAATGTAATGTAAAATGTAAAATACGCTGGGTGGCGCAGTAGTTAGAGCGCCTGCCTTTCAACCGAAAGGTCCCGGGCTCGATTCCATATGAAGCAAAAAAAAAGTGCTTTATTGGTTTTTCGAGCTGGTCTAGTACCCTTTGTCATTGGGATATAATAAATGACAAAAGATAATTGAGAGTTAATCTGGTAACAAATTAAATAAAATGAAACTATTCTATTTAAGAAGGCTTAGTTCCTGACAATAGCAGTAGTTTTCCACATTTAATGAGTAGAGCCAGTAATTTGTTAAATAAATACTCGAATTATTGTAGATATTGTAGTGTAAAAATTGCAGTACCGTACTTAATTAAGCACGAAAAGGTGATTCTACCTAAGTTACTGACAAGATCATAAAAAAAAAAAAAAAAGTAACATTTTTCTTTCTACAATCTTCAACTACTCCAAGCTATGAACTCGTGTATTAAGGTATCGTTTGAAACCCGAAGTTTGGCTTAATTTAACAAAAACAAAAAAAACCGAAAAGAGGCAGTTTAATGACTTCTAACCTTAGAATTATTATATGTCTGTTGTAGATAGCCCTCTTTGAAAAAGCAGAACTACTGAAAAGAGAAAAATTGTTACAAATCACAAATTGTGTTAGGGCGGTTATGTTTTCAAACCAATACTAGGCTTTTACCGTTTTTTCACTCTTCAAACACTTTGATTCAATTTTTTACCTATTAAATTTCAAAAAAATAAGCTTAAATCAAATTAATTTTGATTTCACTGTCTTAAGTCATAAATTCCAATACCATTGAAATTTTTTTAACCACATATTATTTCTAGTAATTTTATTAAAAAATAACGGTATCAACAACATTCTGATTTTTTCCATCAAATTATTTAAAATTCCGTCTCTTAATTTTGAACATCATATCGCTTTTAAATTCATAATCACCAAATTTTAACTTCTTTCAATTTTTTATCTATGTTCTTAGTTTACTTAGCAATGCAATTTTTAATACAATTATTGTACTTCGTCTGATTATCCTATGCTTTCTTGCCATTCTGAAATAATTCAATCACATAACATTCGCCGGTCTAACATTAAAGAAATATTTTTTTTCTTTTAATTAAATTATTTCAGTGAAAACATAATTTTCTATTTTCCTTTTTTTTAGACGACCGTAATGCTAAATACCAGACTGTGACAATTAATGATCATTAACACCTCTGAAAGTAAAAATTTGCCTCATCATGATCATTTTCCTGTAACCCCATCTATGGGGATAGGACGGACCCCCAAATCCGATGTGCGGTTTGCTAAAACCGAGGCTGTAGGAGAATTCACCGTGATTTGATCGCGATTACAGCTTGGGGACTACCGTTTGTTGTCATGTTTCATGAAATGTTATCAATTGGTTGACCCTTGGTATTTTCTTAGAAATGGGTTATAAAACCATTAACTCAAACCTGACAGGCACGTCCTCCCGTTGGATGTTCAGATTCATCTTCTTACAGACCGCTCATTGTGAGTACAGCCCCTCAAACAAGGTTAAGGAAAAGACCCTTCAATTCAAAATTTGAAAGTTGCTCAGTTCCGTGCATGGATATTCCGCTTTTGGTTGATACCTCCGTCGTTGTCCGATACACTCTATGTTTTTTTTCTGTTTCCTATCTACTACACCGCGGTTGGAATCTGATCGTTCGTAAGGGTTGTTAAAACTATCAGAGATCAGAACGTGAAGGTGAGAGTAGAAAAATAAGATGAAAGTGGATAAGTGGCGTAAGCTGGATACAACGACCATAAAACGAAACACCACCCTATTAGATTCAAAAAAAAAAAAATAATAAAAAAAAACTAAAGCATTAATATTTAGATGAGTATTATGCTTATATTGGTTTCTATCGTATTTAACTATTAATAATGATAATTACCTTGTGAATAGAGACATCTATTCAAAAAAAGAGTTCGAAAAATAATGTATTTAAGTTTAACCAAGTTGGATCATTTCATATAATTCAAAATTTAACATCACTATTTTTGTTTAAAACATTGTGTTGTTGTAATCTATGTAATTATATTGTTATAATTTAATTTTTGGCTAACATAATAAATAATTTCATATAATAAAATTATTTTTGTTATATTCTTAGTATCATAGAAAGTTATTTTACAAAGCTGAAAATTTTTTATTTTTTGTTATATTCACCGAGTGGAACAATTTAACGCACATTATTAGCGTATTAATATATTAGATAGCTAATTTCTAAAAATATAGAAGTTGATAGTGATTTTCTTAATCTCAAGATTTTATCGGATTGCAAATTTAATGTACGCACAAAAATTAAGCCTAGTTGATTCGAGGAACAAAAAATTTAACTCACTGTAATCCTTAAAGGGTGGGTTGAGAGCAGATCCATTATACAGTAACCACTTCAGTGGAGCATTGTGCGGAAATAAACTTAGATACAACAAGCTTCTTTATTTTCAAAAATATCTTACACATTTTATAATTTAATAATTAACTTTAATATTAAATTTTATAAAACGAAAAAATTAATTCATTAATCACATAATAATGTCTCTTTAAAAATAATAAAAAAAAAACAAAAAAAAAACAGAAACGAAAAATAAAAAAAATATTTTCACAAATTCTAATTATATTTCAAAAGTCATTAAATTAATTACTAAAACTAAATTCAATTCTTTGATTAATGAATGATACTGGTATCATCGTCTCCTTCCTCCATAAAATATAATCTAATCTGCAATTAAATGAGTATGTATATATATATATACGAATTGCTATGCATAATAATTTTTCTTCATAAAATTATTTTATATTATCAAATCCGTATTTGTTAAAGAATTTATCCTCCCCTTCTCCATCAATTTTTTTTTTTCTTACTACATTATAATATATCTTTCCATTATAATATATATTTACTCCATCCATTATTACATACGCCTATATATGCAAATAAAAATAAATAACATATTTTGTTAATTGTTCAATAGACATATCTGTCAAATTCATTTCAAACTTAATAATACCAATATCCGAGCCCGAATATCATTTAGAAGAATTTTTATATCAAAATTTCTTAATATCAGTTAACAAAACAAAAACAAAAAAAAAAACAAAGGAAAATAACATTCTGAGAGTCTCGTGCTTCTCTTTTTAATACGACGAAGAAGAACACACAACAACACGGTGGTAGTCAAGTCAAGTCATTTGCAAATTTAATTTTATTTTATTTTTTACTTTTGTGTTTTTCTTTTTCTTTTTTGTTATCTGTCTCTTTTTTCTATATATCAAATTATAATATATTTTATACATAATATAGATGGTATATACCAGTATGTATATTATAATTTATATCATCTATTACGAATTCCAAATTGTATATAATTTTCTAAGAAAAACTCAAAATATTTATTTAAGAGAGAATTACTGTAATAACACAAAATGACAAAAACAACAATAACAGTAAAATAAACGCCTTTAAAAAGTCATTGTATCCAGTAGCAATAAAATTTGATATGTAGCTGTATACATAATGTATAAATAGAAAAAAAAAAAACCAAACAAATAAAAAAGGATAGAAACATTGATTGTTAAATAAAAATGTTAAAGATTTTCCAATTTTTTGTGATATTTTATATAAAATAAATTTAAAAAAAAAAATACATTTTTAACGTTTTAAGTATTTAAATATTTTAAGGTAACAAAAAATGTCATAAATAATAAATAACGTCAACAAAAAATTATAATATTTAAATTTTCTGCATAAAAATTGTATAAAGCCTTATTTTTACTATGGATTCGATTGGAGTTTGAAGATTTGAGACAACAATAAAATCGAATTAAGATTGTTTTTTGGAATTTCGATTAACTGTATAATGACCGTACCACTGCTGGTTATCTTCAAGCCATAGCATAGAGAGAGTAATTTTGATATCTTTCTCCAATTTATGTGGAAAATGTAAAATCTACCGTCATCTAATTGTTTAGTCTATTTTTAATTATAATTTTTTTTTTTTTACAAAATAAAAATTTGTAGTTTGTAGTCTTCCAAACTCAGGAGAATATTTTTTAAAATAATAATATTTTCTTAAATGTATAAATTTTTTGTTAAATTAGATGTAACAAGTTTTGATCAACTAAAGCGACGTACATCGATGCTATCATAATGAAGAGAAACTGAAGATTGATATATAAAAAGAAAATCATGAAAAAAAACAATTAAAACGATTGAACAATACCAAAAAAAATTGTATGCATTCGAAAAATTAATAAAAGTATATACGATTGAACAAAATTGAGCATATTCGTTTAATTTCCGAAGATTATTTTATGCTTTGGCTTGATTATAACCAGCATTGACAGTGCTAATGCCTCTATATATTCTAGCCAAGTTACACGATGATTTTTTCCGTCATATATCGAATTACGATTTTAGTTTTTTAATAAGAATAAAATTTGAGAAAAATACAACTAACACAAACAAGAATATTCTCAGAAAGTTAATACCAAAAATTAAATACAAGCACCATCAAAGGTTTTGCTCAGATAAAAAATAATAAACAACAACAATTTATATGCTATTTTAATTTAATCTCAAAAATTTTACTATATCCACCATTTTTATTTTCATTGTTCATAAGAACTTGATAGAAGTAGGTTCCACGTCGGATAATAATTTTTTTTTCTTTAAATTAAGAATTATGAATGAAAATGTTTTTGTATATTTTTGTAAATTCTACCAATTTAGATAAAAAATATGGAATATTTAAAATAACACTAATAACATAATTCGTTTTTGATATAGTAAAATAAGATCCTTATACAAAAGACAATATTTATGTGAAAATTAGATCCCATTTTTAAAGTTGCTCTGTCAGAGGCCAGACTAAAAGATATAAAGGCATTTACAGTGCTATAAAACCATATTTTTCTCCTTTTATTCTCATTTAGAGCTTAATTTACTGATTAAAAATCTTACCAAATTAGTTAAAAGTTATATCTGTTGCCTCTTTTAAACGGTAAAAAATATCTACGAACAAAAACAATAAAAACTAATACCAAAAAATATATAATTTACATTTACTACATGTATGTGTGATTTTTATTCCTGTAGGTACATATGTTCCCGGTGGTATTTTTCCGTGTGGGGAAATATTTTCTGCTTTGGCAATTTCCCTAGAATTGGCTGTATTTGCACAAAACAAAATTGATGAAAAACCAGTAAGTTAAGATTTATAAAAAAGTGTTATCCTTATTAGGAATAGAAATTTCACGTTAATTCAAGTTTATATCCCAAAAACGAAAAATTAAAAAAAAAAAAAAAACAAAGACAATTTATTGTATTAAATTTTTGCGTCTCAGTAATATTATTGGAAACCGGTAGAGATATGTTTATGTAGGCTCTCCGTTGCACGATATAATAAGAGTAATACTGGCGAAATGTAGATAAATAGATAGATTTAAATTTTCCGGGAGGGGATCTGTCCCCTATATCACCGGAGCCGCAAATGAGCTTATTGTAATAATCAGTGTTTATTAGTTGTTGTAACTAGTGCTTGAGTAATTAAAAATACCTGATTTTGTGATTTTTTGGCGAAATATAAAAACTGAAATATTATTTACTATTATTGAAGTATCATATTGTAGTAACATGTTAATTAATAACAAACGATAAGATGATCGATAATATCTACTTATATTTTCTTCTCGTTTATCGACTTTGAAAAACAAAATTGAAATATACCTTTTTATACTTTTAAAATGTGTCATTTTCATTTGTGACATAAATATCAACTAAAATCAAAGAAACTAATTTTATCGTTACTCCTCTTATCGCTTATTGAAAATTGAATATAAAATCACCATAAAATATATTTTGTGTAATTTATTAAACTTAACTCGGTATCTTAAAATCTGTGTTCCTGTCTCTACTTTGATTCGTGCAATTTTGTACTTAGTATATGGTGGAATGATGATATCATCAGACTACTAATCACAATTAGCTGAGTTCAATATGCATTCAGTGACTTGTGATAGTTTGAAATGCTTATTTAAAAAGATACGAAACTATTTCGTAATAGATTCGACGAACCTATTTTATAATAGATATATTTTCCATATTTAAAATTATTTAATATATGTAATATAATTAGTGTTAATATGCTAAGACTAAAATCATAAAACAAAGTTTGGGTGCTCATGCCAAAAAAAAATATATTATTTTTTGTTTGCTTCTCAAATAATGCAAAAGTCTTATCTTCACATTTTTTTCACCCCAAATAATAAATTGGTCTTATTTCACTCAGTCCATTTTTTTTATGTACTTTTATATTATACGCATATATATTTTAGAATATATAATTTAAGAAAATGAATAAATTGAATCGTAAATAATGAAAATCTAATTTTCATTTATTTAAAGCCATAAACGTACTCAAGCTAGATACCCATGAAAACTCAACGAAGGATAACGTAGAGTTAGGTTAGTTAATTTTATTAATAATTTTTTTTTTTTATTATTTTCTTTTCATTTTCTATTTTGTGCTTTTTTCCCTCATTTTCATAAAACACCTGTAAGGTGGCTACGTATAAGAGAGTATATTTTCAATACGGTTTTGATTATATGTCTAATTTTTGCTTGAGTTCTCAATCAGCATAATTTTTTTCTTCTTTTTCATTTTTATTTTTGTTTTATTATTTTTTTTTTTTTACTTTATTCTTACAGGATATGCAATATGGATAATTTCCGTAAGGGATTTCATTATATACTAATATCTTATATAATGTGTATATAAACAATATATAATATAATAATGTTAAGATTCAAAGTAAATTAAAAGTAAAGTAAAAGTAGGAATACAAAAAAAATAATAATAAAGTAAAATAACGCAAAACAAAATACCAAACAAAAAACAAAAAAATAAACAAACAAAAACAAAACCATTAAGGCATCAAGGTAATCTAAGCATTTGACCTGGATTTTTCTTTTTTTATTATGATTTTTGTTTTTTTTTTATATTTTATTTAATAAATAAATATCTTCAGGCGACAGAGGTTTATATATTATTAAGAACACATATAACATATATTATGTATATAATATATATATATATATATATATATATATATATATATATATTATATATACTTATATGATTCAGTTTAAGAATGTGCATGTGTTGTTTATTCCATACATGAGTTGTGATTTGCTAATTTTTTATTCCTAAAATTTTTTCAATCACTGGCTCCTGAAGGATATTTTACTGAAGTACACGTAGAGAGAGAAATTTTGATGGAAACTAGCTGTGAATGAAAAGATGATAGAACAAAATAATTTAATTGAAATAGGTACATCGGAGTAGAAATATTTTCAAATCAAAACCAGATATACGGAAATCAGGCCAACAAAAAAAAAAACAAGAATATCTGAAAAAATGAAATAATTAGAATCGGGTTCTAAAATAAAAATATACAAGATATGCATTCTTTCGGCTATGATATACGTAGCAATAGTCAGAATTGATAGTTTTTCAAAGTCTACCAACAGTTTTTTTTACTACAAGAACGAAAATGGTATTTGTTGAAAAGACAGTTGGACCTCAACATCTCAAGATATTCCAAATGTATAATACTATTACAAACAGGCTAAAGTCTAATATAAAACGAAGAAAAAGAAAAGAGGAGCCTAAAACTAAACGGGGGGATTACTAAACTAATAATGGTGGGGATTAGCTAAACTAAAAGCGTTGGGATTACTAAACTAAACATGGGTATTACTAATGCTTCGAAAATAAAAAATAAACACATTCAATCCGTTTACTATGAATTACGGAGTTAGTAAAACCTTTAACACGATTAATGGTAGCAATGAATTACTAAACTCTGTACGAGCTTTATAAGCTCATTGAGTAGAGAAATAAATAAATAAAAAGAAATAAAAAAATAAAAATATATCTATAATTATAATTGACAAGCATTTAAGGTCCTGCGCAGTAGACACCTTTTTATTTTATTTCGATTCTCCTACTCCTTAATGAACTTCTAATATATGTAATATATAAGATTGTATATAAAACAATAATGCGCACACAGTTGAAAATTTTTTACTCATATGGTTTTATTATTCAGCAAGTACATTATGCATATGTGAGATCTTACGAAAATAATAAACAAAAGTAAACAAATCAGTTATTATAATTTACATTATACACTATGTACATATGCCAAATAAAAACAAAGAAAAAAATTCATCTCAAATAAAAAATATAAAAACAACGAAAAAACAAATCACTTGAATTCTTCATTTTTATCTTTTTAAGTAACTGTTTCTAAATTTTGGTTATTTGTAGTAATGATATAGTTTTTATTAAAATTATGTATTATGTAGGTATATATATACATACCTCTTTAATGACATTTTTATTTTTAGTAATTTTATCACTAAATGCCACTTACTATAGGGAATATATCGGAAACGAAGCAGTATATGAGGGAGGTGTATTTATGTGTCCTGAATAAAACTTACTAACCACAAAACTTTTTATTAAACACGAGTGGTTTCTGCTATATCGTGCGAAGTCTATGTCAGTACGTAAATTGCTGTTTTTTAAAAACTTTAAATTTGACTTCAACTTCAAATATAATTACTCAACAGGGGCCCCTAGTTAGTATTATAACTTATTTTTGGTTTTAATTGAAAGTAATACAAAAAAAAATGTTCATCATTGGACGTTTTCATAATTCAGCAGAAAAAACTAAAATAAAAGTTAAAGTGCCTTTGAGAAGACTATTTTCCATCGAATATAAAAAAGCAGTAAATAAATATAATGTCAAACTTGAAAACAAAAAACTGAACTGCCTCTGATACGCTGAAATAATGCTTTAAACAATGGAATTTCCATAACCATGTCAGCAGGTTCAAAAGATCTGAATAATACAAATTTTCATTGGGAATAGTAAATATATCGGCAGACAAAGAACGATTCTGAATTTAAATTGCAGTTATTTTAATATTTTAATATGAGATATCCGACAGTTTAAGATTAGCCTTAAAGCTGATACTCATTCAAAGATGATTTAAATAGAATTTGGAAAGAAAAAATTATTTATCTCAGTTATCACTCTCTGCCTATCTATTTAATATAACTTAAATAAATTAAACGAAATGATTATACATTTAATTTTTTTTCGGCAATCTATTAAAACGTTTAAGAATTTTTTACATTTTGAACTAAAATGAGAAGAAAAATACATTGCGAATAAAGCTATGAAATTTGCGAAATTCTCAAAAGTTTAACTACTTTCGAATGTGGCATTAAATATAGTTAAGCCGACAATGTACAAATTTGCTATGATTTATTTTGTACCATTTCAGATGTAATTCACATAGGTTTTTGAATTGATTTAATAAAGGATTAACAAAATTGGGGTACACATTTGACATATAACGGTTCAATAATGAAATAACTGATACATACTTTAAACCGTTACTAAGATATTTACCGTTATCTAAGTGTTGCACCTAAAATTTTCAAACATCTATTTTCTAATAATTTAATGTCAAACGGCCGAACAGAGACAGACCACCCATACAAAGGTTCATAAGATTCATTGTAGTTTCATTCCCAAGCATTTCTGCAGATTGTTAAACGAGCAACTCGTAAAACAAAATATATCCATAAGCTCCTCTATACCAACAATGCGCAGATTACTTAGGGGTATCGATATGAGAACCCCAAGTAAAATGGACATAAAATTAGCAATTCTTCTTTTTTAAAATCTTCGTTGATAAAAATAACAAAGCAGTATGAGCAGATGAGGTACCCGCCCAATTCCTAAAAGCTGATCCAGATGTACCAGCCGATATTTTGTTACCTTTGTTCCAGGCTACATGGGAACAAGAAAAATATTTAAGCGAATGGAAGGAAGGAGTTATTGTTAAAATACCAAAGAAAGGTAACAGAAATCAGTTCAAAAACTGGTATCACTCCACTCTCAGTTTTTTCAAAATTAATGACAAGAATATTACACTAAAGGACTAAAGGCAGAATATAAGCTACACTCAAGAGGCACCAAGCAGGTTTTCGAAATGGTCATTACGAATAGTCTTTTAACAATCCACTGAATTTAAAGCACCACTAAATCTAATGTTTACAAATTTTGATAAAGACTTTGATAAAGTAAGCCGCAAGTATATTTGGGAATCGCTTAGAGGCATTCCAGAAAAAATTATAACCATAATTAAAGAATCCTACAAAGGTACAAGATGTTGTGTCTTACATCGAGAACAGGTGACAAATTGAACGAGAGCAACGGTATCCAGCGGTGGTCTTTCGAACGTATAAGCCACTTAGATTACGCCGACCATGTGTGTTTATTGCCACATACGAATGGAAGTTTAAACGATATTTACCAAAAACTGTGAGCAACTGGAAAAAGTGCGAGCCTGAAAGTCAATAGAGCTAAAACCAAAATCATTGCGTACAACTCACACATCGCACAACATCCGAACCTTCATGAAGAAACGCGAATCGAAGAGGTGAATACGTTCAATTACCTGGTCAACATCGTGTCATCTGATGGAGTTTCAGATTTGAATATTGAAACCCACATCAGGAAAGCCCGTACTGCTTTAGGGATGCAACATATGCGCACGTGTAAAATTTATTCTATTGTACGCTTGCGAAACATTGTAAGTTTCAGTAAACATCACCATCAGGAAACTACAGACTACAATCAATAGATGTCTCTGGCGCATCGCAAACATTCATTGGCCACAAACCATTTCCAACAGTGTGATGTGACAAAAAACGAAGCAAGAAAAACTAGATGTGGAAAAGAAGAAGAGCATAGTCTGAGAAAACCGCAAAACAACATCACGAAACAATGTTTCGAATGTAGTTCCCAGGGTAAACGTCGCGTCGTAAGGCCCAAAAAAATATGTAGAATAACGTGGCAACAATTGAAAAGGTTAGCCGAAAATAGGAGCAGACAGATTTTACTTCCCCCTATATCCCACGGATGGATTTACTGGACATTGATAATGATGAAAACAAAATCTTTAATATCTCTTCATCATTATTGTCCTGGCAACAATTAGGTATAAAGCGGAAATATTTAGGAGAAAACTTTTTAAAACTACTTCAGGCTCTATTTAAAAAAAGAAAAAAAAAAACGCATTAAAATGAGAAAATGTAATTTACAAACCACTGATGGTCTGTAAACTAGAATACAAAATACCTTAATAAATATATTTCATATTATTTAAAAAAAAATTAATTTAATCCCTTGTAATATAACATATTACACTTATGTACATAAATAAGTCAATTTCAAATACATTTTCAATATGAAATTACACCACAACATACAAACACACACATAATTTCATTTTGATATTTACATTTCCAAGTTACATACTGGATATATTATATACCTATATGTATATATATATGCCTACTAAATTTCACAGGTACTTTTTTTGATTATTGTGATTGTGGTTTTTATATAAAACTGAGGATTTTTTTTTTTTTACTTAAAATATTCATAATAATGATTTCCTCGCGGCAATATAAACAAGACTGTTTTAAGCATATCATATGGTGGTGGTAAAAGCATATTATTTAAAGAATATACCACAAAAAACAATTTCTTTCGAGAATATAATAAAAATAAAATAAAACTTTTCTACAACTACCTTCAAGATAGTAGGTATGTAATGTATGTTCATTTACTTAGCGAAGCCCTTAAATTACATCTTTATATAAAATCAAATTTGATATCAACACAGATGTTAGATTGTTTAGTGTTAGAAAATTTACAAGTAAATATATAGAAACATATAAGTTTTAAAAGGATATTCATAAATAAAAACGATGAACTGAAATTGCAAACTACTTCCAATATCTCTACTTCTAATCTCCCCAGTAATATTATTTTATATAGTCTATACATAAATTCTTGATATTCTTTCTGTCCTTTTACTTTTTAATTTTTCTAATAGCGGAATAAAAATAATTTAAAATATTTAAATAAAAAACATTTTTTTAAATTACTCACTTGAAAGTGGTACAGAAAACCATAGATTTCTAAAAATTACATCGAATACAAAATTTTTAAATTGATCCATAAATTTTTTTTTCAAATAACAATTTTACTCTTTTACTAGTAAATTGTACGTGATATGTGACTAAATATGCTGAATCACCATTTATAGTGAGCAACAAATGGCAATAAGAGAAATTGCGGATACAACTTGAGGACCTCAGTATAATAGACAGAGTAAAACTGTTCCAAGTTTTTAAATATTCTAACATTTCTTGAATAACTATCAGGCAAATCAGGCAAAGTGGGATGATCGACCTCAACGTCGCGAATAAAACCATCCGCATATCCATGGTTCTAAACATTGTACTATCATACTAATTTCGAACACAAATTTTCTATTTATTGTATATGTTTTTTTGTTAAAGTTTTATAAAATCTATTTCATTTGATATTAAAATTGTAATTGTGGCGCATTATGGTGTATTGCAATGTAGAAGCACAATGTACCACAATTGTGCTTAAATTTATACGAAACAAGAAAATAAAAATTTCTAAACAATTGAGCTTGTCAATTTCAATGAGTTTTATTTTAAGTTACATAAAAAAATGAGTTTTTTCTCACTTTGACTATCCTAGCCATCTGTGTGTATACATACAGTTTTGCCGAACAACTTGTATATAATAACTTTGAAATTCTTCTCAAATCAATACAAACTAAAAATGTTTTAAATTTAAATTCTTTTGAACAATACAGTCATACCTCAGGAGTATTATGTCAGATATTTAGGAATTCATCTTGATAGACATTTAACATGGAAAGAGTACATAATTTGTAAGCGCGCGCAATTGGGACAAAAGCTAAGAAGCCTATATTGATTAATGAATAAAGGATCAGAATTGTCTTTGGAAAACAAGGTGATGCTGTACAAAGTTATTCTTAAATATTCTCTGGGGTTAGTTAATGAAAACCTATATGGTCGTACGGAATTCAACAATAGTGATAGTTAATAGCCAACATTGATGTTATTCAAAGATTTCAGAACAAGTCCGGTGGCCGATGCTCCGTGGTTCGTGCCAAATAGTTTAATCCACAACGATTTGCAGATTGGAAGTACATCCAGACATCCTGGAAAATAATCTTATGAGGCACCCAGGCCCCAGAAGATTAAAACGTAAAATTCAATGCTACCTATAAAATAATATAATAAATAATAAATAGTAAAGTATTATCATAGGATACTTCTCTTCAAGCCAGTATAAGACACAAAGTTATTTAACTTTTATTGGTTTGTAAATTATTCAGATTGAAGAAAAAAAAAATTAAATTCTTATTCTGAAATTGACATCAAAGCAATAATAACGTTCATCAAGGACATAGACCTACAATTCTGAAATAAATGGAGAAGTACAATAGACCTTAAAAGATCGTGCTTACATAAAACTCCCTATTGAAAAAAAAGGTACAACATAGACGAATTAGCAATTAACACAGATGGCTTAAAAATGAAGAACGAAGTGGGCTCTAGTATTTTACTGAAATGTTAAATAGAAGAACATCAATCAGCTTGCAGCATCTTCCAAGCGGAAGTACTATTAATAGTCCAGGCTGTGAAATTAGTGTTATATACAAATCCCATTTAATTTTACCATTTATAGTGGCAGTTTAGCGATAAAAAATGCTCTAAAATCACTTTACATTACTACAAGTATATCAGTAGAATATACAGAGTAACTGCTCAACCTACACGACGTATGGCGTGCGGAATTTATATGCGTTTGTGTGTTATATTCGTTTGTATGTCATGTGTATTATGTATAGAGATTTTCTTAATTTATATGTCAATATCTATACGCCATACGTCGTATGCTCTTATTTAGGTTGAGCAGTTAGGCTTTGTTGGATTCTTGGAGATTATAATAAATAAGTTAATGAAATAGAGGATAGACTCACCAGAACAGCGATTGAAATTGATTTCAACTCAACAGCTGTAAGTATGTATAAGAGAGGTTTATTGTAAAATTGGCTCGATTTAAGCAAAAAATATGATAACTAACTGGCATAATATTACCTCCTGTAAAACTTCTAAAAATTATAGACCGCGTTGCAAAAAGAAAACTAGAAAATTGCTTTTGATTAATAGAAGAAAGATTAGGATAGTCATGAGTTTATTGACAGGAGGTCACTGTTTGCTTTACAAGCACGTAATGCAACTGCAACTTGTCAAAACAACTATTGACTCAGTAAAAGCCTTGACACTCCGAATGGCACCAACCTATTTTTTGGGACTGCCCAGTTCTAGCAAAAATAAAGCTTAAGCTAGGCTAGGCTCTTTGCAACAGGCATTTCAACGGTCCGTTTTCATGATATCTATAGATTTTCCATAGCCGTAGATCTGCCCAACATTAGCTTTTTTTTCTCATTTATTATATTTTATTAAATATTAAAATTCATTACAATTATAGTAAATTAATTAAAACTAAAATTCTAAAACTTAAAATTAGAAAATCAGCAAATATAATAATAGTACAAAATTGAAAGCATTTAGAGAATTCAAAATATAAATAAAATATAATAAGTGGTGGGGAAACATTCTATTGCAAAAGCAAGTTTCGAATGGTCCATCACAAGAAATGAACAATTTAAATTATTCAATATTTGTCGAGTAACAAATTTAAATCTAAATATTAATTTGGAAAACTAAAATCTAAAAGAAAAATAGAATTATATATATATATATTTTCGGCATTTATCTGGATGTTTGAAGGTACTCCAACACATATACAAATTGCAATATGTATACAAATTACTTTGGTGCTTTTTTTTTAACCCCTGTCTACCATGCTGAACCTTTGCAGCAAAAAATACCATTGAATGAAATATATTTTTTTAATTTAATGTTAGTCTTCTTCGCAAATAATAAGCAAAAATAAAAAATAATAATAATAATATAAATAAAACAAACAATTTTTTTGATTTATAATAAGAAGGACTAATAGAAATTTTATCAATAGTTTAATATGGTATAATAACCAAAAGGCAAACAGCATTTAACACAAAAAGAAAGATAATGCACTTAAAGGTTATTCTTATTACTTAAAATTATACACAATATGCATATGTGTCTACATATTTTTTTTTTGTCATCATAGTTTTGCTACCGCATGCATAGCCTGTATAGTACTATAGGTATATATTACTCTAGCCAGAAATGTGATGCGATGAAGAGTTAAAATTGTTATTTATTTTTATGTTTTTAATATATATGATGATATATAAATTTATGATCCAATATAATACTTAGAATGTATTATGGGGTTAGGTTTTGGTTCTGCTGATTTACACATAAAAACAATAACAACCTATACTTTTTTAAAGAAATTAAATGAAATTTTATACTAATATTTTTTATTTCTTGTCTTTGCAAATTTATAATTTTTAGGTATGTATATTTGTTTTCTTCAAGTGTGTAGAAATGTATGTTGTAGAGAGTGATGAATTTTTTTTCATATAGTAGGTAGGTATATATAGGTATCGGTTAAACCATATTGATTGTTGTTCTTCTTTTTAATGCTATAAATAATAATTATGTATGAATTTTAACATGAACAGTTCGATAATGAATTTTTTGAAATCAAATGAAATGAAATTTTAAATAACCGATCAATCGTTCACAAGTTATGAACAAGTTTTATAAATACCTATTTATTTGCAGTAAATTTTTTTATTTTAATTTTTTCTCCAACACAAGTTTTTATTTTATTCATCAAAATAAATATTATGTGTACCTATAATATTATTGTTTTTTAGCCTATTAGCACAACTTCGGGCTTAGTTGAGCTGTGGCTTGGAATTAAAAACCGTTCTTCATCATCTGGAATCCATTCTATATTTGGAAGGTTAAAGTCACCGCAAACCACAATTTCGTCGGATGGATTCAATAGAGATAAAATAAAATCAATAGTACTAATAAAGTTAATATAATTTTCAAGGGGAGAATTTGGTGGTATATAACAAGAAATAATAAAAACTGATTTATTTCGAAATTCAATTTTTACCGCAATTAGTTCTAAATCCATATTGGGTGGAAGTACAATAGCAGAACTATTTAGGATATTTTTTATCGCAATTAAAACTCCGTCGCCTTTAGGGGTTATTAAATTACTAACAAGGGTATTGCATCTGTCTTTCCTATATACTGCATATGAGGGATCAAATAATTCCAGAGAATTGATTGCTGAATGTAACCAAGTTTCAGTTAAAACAAAAATATCAGAGTTCAAAATGTTTGAGTTTAAGTAAACATTTGACGTTTTAGTGCGTAACCCCCTTACGTTTTGATAATAAACAGATAATTCAAAGGGTAGTATATTTTTTAAGGTTCTTTTTTTTGGAAAATTCGCCAACTGTTTTAAATTAATTTCGTTAGGGACGATAAAGTCTATCGTTCTTTTTACGCATCGTTCTTTTTAATGGAGGTATAAGCGGATTTAAAGATAAAAGATTATTGTTAGTATTATTATTATTATCATTATTATTATCATTATTATAATTATTATTATTATTATTATTATTCCTAAGCCTATTATTATTATTATAATTATTATTAATATTATTATTATTACTATTTCTATTCCTATTGTTATTATTAGTATTATTGTTGTTATTAGTATTATTATTATTACTATTATTATTATTTATAATATTATTATTACTATTATAATTTATGTTAGTTTTACTTTTGTTATTATACTTAATGTCTACATTATTACAATTATTATTCCTATTATTATTATACTTAATGTTAGTTCTACGTTTATTACTATACTTTTTGCCATATTCGTCATATACTATGTTCAATTTTATCCTGTTATCCTTCCATGGTTGAATTGTGAGTTTGAGTCCTTCGAAATATATACCGTCTGCTGATAAAATCCAGCCATATTTGACAGGAACTATGACCTTGAAACAGGAAAACAATTTTTTCAACTTTTTTATTTCAATGCGCTCACAGGTAGTCACATCAATGGAGAATTTACTTTTTATAAATCGGTGCACCCATTCAGTGTTAGCATTAATAGGGGCACCCTTTAAAAAGAATACTGCAGGCTGAAGGGTTAGTGTTGTAGCTGGAGTACGTTTTTGTTTCCTGATATTCAAATTATCTTTAGTTTCTTCGTTAAACAGATTAATTTTTTTTAATCTATTATCCCATTCAGATTTGGACCATAAAGTACCAAATTTATTTATCTTAGGTGATGGAATAATTGGCTGACTTAGGACTGGCTCTACATCATTTATAACTAATGAGGTAGATAAATTTCAGCAACAGTATACTGATATATATATATATATATATATCAGTAACATTATTATCTAATGACTCTTCAACTTCATGTCAACTTCAGTTGTATGTAGTCAATTAGAGTACTATGATGTAGTCAATTAGAATAGGATTACTATAAACCCATCCGTAGCTGGTATATCTTTTTAAACTAACAAACTAACACAACAATGAAAATTACTCTATGACAACTATATTCAATTAATGTAACGAATTTAAGTCACACTTCTAAATAATGATGTGTTTGTCTCTAGAAAATACCAACAATTTAAATTTAAACATTAAAATATCCCTTACAGCAAAACTATACTATTTATTTTCTTATTTTAAATGGTAGCTTAACTAGCTTTCACTAAATAAATTTAATTAATTTTCGAAAAGACACTTTCAAAACAAATTTAAATCCCCAACATACAAAAAAGAAAATATTTTTTTTAATTAAAACTACAATAAAAGAATATGTAGGTACCTAATATAAATGTGGCACAAAAATGAAATGAAATAAATTTTTAAAGCTTAGTTAGAGAGTTACAAAGAATTTCTTTTTACGTTAACCATAAAATATTGAATGCAGCTTTTTTAAATTTTTTCTTTTATTGTTTCATTAACACTTAACAAAAAAAAAAAAAAAAAAAAATTCTTTTCACTGTCTTCATAATATTAGCTTTTCAATTTTTATATTACTTTCCAAAAAAAAAAAAAAAAAAGATTTGATGTCATATTTGGAACCTGTATTCATCTTTTGTTCAAAAACGAGTCTATGAAAAAAACACAAACCAAAAACAAGAACAAAAATTTCAAAAATTTTCTTTTAAAGTATACCGACCGAGACATAAACAAAGAAGCAACAAACAACGACCATCACCACAATAAAAATAAAAAAAAAATAAAATAAAAAAACTAAATCAAAATAAAAGTTCAGTAGTTGAAGGACAACAGTATTTAATTAAAATGACTTGTCTCTTTCACTTTATTGTGTTATACACTGTTGAATTTGCTTTCAATTTATTTTCAATCCTTAAAAATTTTCAAAAAAATCCAAACCAAACCAAATCTTTTTTACAATTCATAAACCATTAAGATCTGGTATCACTACAGAACAAAATTAGAAAAAAAAAAAAAAACAAATCAAAGTTTTTACATTTTAATGAATCTCAGCAACATAACAAATTTTAATTATGAATTAAGAATCAGACAAACTTTCAGGATTCTGACAAGTTTCTAGAGATTATGATACAGTAGGACAAAATCTATGCTCTATTGGGACAAATCTTTGCCGAAGGGACAAATCTATGCTCTATCGGCTTTGTTCGGTTATAAATTAATGACAAATTCATGATAGCAGATAGAAATAACTTTACATATCCAGAAGAACTAAATGCAAGACCGTTAATTCTAATCCTATTCTCTATGTAGATAAAATTAGATTTTAAGTAAGGATTGGTACCACAATTCACCGAGGCTTATGGACTTTATGATAGCTTTTCCTCCTGAAAATAAAATTGAAATTATGATTCTAAACTGTTACCAGTTTATGTTTTTATGCATATTCAGAAAAAATCCTGTTAGCTTATATTTTAAGGTGCATGATGAAGTTCTGCAAAAGAAAAATATACTAACGATAAGATTGATACCCACACGAAATAAAACAACTTACTAATCAAGCCAATAATTTAGTCCGTCGCGATAAATATGATTGAATTAGATCAAAATAGTTGTAGAAATATTATCTTTGCAGATAAGTAGAAAAAGTAATAAACTACGCTTACTCGAATAGCTTAAGAACCTGCTTTACTTGATTCTTGATAGGTATTCAAATTGAATTATGATAAAATGTCTTTTGACTTTTGACTTTGATAGTGATGTTAATACTATTCTTTAATACTGTACTTAATTTCTTTATAATTAAGGTAGTAAAAACCAATAAGCTATACCGAATCGACAAGAATTTTTTCGTGATGATCATTCATTTATTGATAAGCTCATATCGAGTTAGTTCGATTTCAAGTAATATCAGGTATATTTATTTATTCCACAACTACGACTTATCATATATTATAATTCACCTCAAAATTATACAATAAAAATTCTATTCACCAAAAATAAGGGAAAATAAAAAAATAAACCACCATGCCCCATCTTATTTACAAATATCAAGAGAGTGCATATGAAGTACATTTAATGTAGGTAGATAAATATACATATTAAGTTTTTTAAATTTATTTACTTCTCCAAAAATAATTTTTGCTTTCTTTTCCAAAATTTTAACTTTATTTTCCAAAATTTTCAACTCATAGAGTACCATATCTTGGTTTGTACAATCGGGCTAAAAATAATTTATAATTAGGAGTATGAATAAAAACACAAAATAAAACTGACTAACACGGTAAATTACACAGTTTTAAATTAATTTTCATTAATTCAAATTGCTTCTATAAGGATGAATCATCTTGATCACATTGCATTAAAGTACTCATTAGTAGTAATTTCAATTGAAAAACAACTTATGGAAACTCAAATTTTGACATAAAGAAATTCTGTTCAGTCGCTGTCATTCATCCATTGGATTTAATATGCGATTTTTTGAGGTATACAATTTTGACATAAAAGTTAATACTTGAATGATAATTACTCAACAGAGTATAACGAGGGCCCCTAGTTACATTATATTGTAACTATGCATCTGAAATAGAGTTTGCATTCAGTCCTGAGAGAATATACGACAATTGTAAATTGAAGAAAACAGTTACTAATAATTTGTTTTTTTTTTTGTGTATTTTTTTAATGTTTATACTAGCTTTCGTAACGCACCCTAATTCATGGAAGCTAAATAAATTATTGTTTTTTCTTTCCCTCGTAAGAGTTTTAATTTCAAATTTAAGAAAAAGACATATTTACTGATTTTTTTTATTAGAATGTTTTTAATTACCATATAAACAGAATATTTGTAGTAAGGTGCAAAATTTTCTATTCCCATTCATCATTTTAGCAACAACTTATTTGTCATCATTGAAAATTTATCGTATATTTAATTCAGAATCAAGTTTGACATTGGCCAAATCTAAATGTCGTTGGTATCATTAGATTTGTTTCTATCAATTTATTTATTATTTTGTCTTATTCATGTCAATTTTTGAATCTTATAATATTTATTAGGTTACAAGCATAAATAAAGTATTGAAGAGATAATATTTGACAATGAGCCACAACTTTATATAGTTAACAATAACAAAAACAATGTAGTTACTGAAATACATTTCTTTTATGCTCATACCTACAGTCGTCTCGTCTGAAATAGTTAATTTCATTTCATGACGGTGGTACTTTTTATGTCAGCAAAATTTTATTTGTTTTTTTTTTACTTTTTATTATTTTTAATATATAACGTGCTTCACTGTAGGTACTGTAATATATACATTAGTTTTATGTTAAAAAAAACAAACCAAAGCAATTTGTATATGTATTGAAGCGTTCCGTCAAACATCCAGATAAATGCAGAGAACTATATATAATAATAGTTTCTATTACTTTATTTAGAATATTTTACATTTGAACAATCTAACAGATTGCATAACTTCAGGGGTAAAATCTTATATTATAAGACATGATAATAAATATATTTTTCTTCAATGACATTGCCACCCAAATAGGTTTTTGATCACCTAGATCTGTTGTCTTAATTCATTTTTATTTTTGGAATCGGTTTTCCAGTTATCTGGAATTCGTTGTTCAGGTTTGCATGCTTTTTTCTACATAATTGTGCAAGCTCTGTATATTTACATGTTGTTTGTTAATCGTCTCTACTCATCTCAACCTAGTCTTCCAAACTGAATATTTTATTGTTTCGAACATTTAAAAAATCAAAAGCTACCCCAGTAAACTTGACTAAGTAATAATTTAGTTTTCCGAATTCAAATAATTTTCCTTCTTTATAATATATAAAAAAAAATGTGTAAACCTACCTTTATTTAAAATATAAAATCTAAGAGTTAGAGTGATGATGAATAGAGAGACAATATTTTATAGTCACTCACAAAATTATTCAGTTTTTATTAGATAACAGAAACAATAGACTTGACAACAAAATAAAAGAAAAACTATTAAAAACTGGCACAATTAGGAGTAAAATATTCTAATAGGGTTTAGTGAAATAAAAGTGAATAGTAAAATAAGTTCATAAATTCAATAAAAATAATACAAAAGGAGAAAAAAGTAATTAACTTTTTTATTAGTTATTAGTGTAGCTAAATAAGAGACAAGTAACTTGATATGAAAAAAATGTGGATAAAAAAATTTATTGATGACATTTTAATAAAATTAAAATGTAATTTTAAAAGAAAATTCATAACAAGCAAAAAAAAAAAAAACACAATAAAATAAAATTTTTACACTAGCTATTATTAATATTTCATAGAAAATGCGAAATATATAAACGTGGGGCTTATGAATTATTGAAGTAAGATTTGATCACCTACTTTATAGTTATCCGGGTTTCGCCTACAGAGAGGTCAGGAATTAATTCAATGCCCCTGCGAGATGCAATAAAGCTTAGATATAGTTGACACTTCAAACTGAAAAAATAAACTGATATAATTATGAAATGCAAGACACGATGCAGGATAATTCACTATTATATTTATTTTATTATAACCCTTTTGGGGGTCTAATGGGGTGGTAATGCGTTTTATGGTCTGGAAATTCACTCTAAAAAATAATATAAACTAAATATTCTACAACTTTGAACGAATTCTATCGTTGGATATTTTTTCTATTATTACATTTTGGAACAAAGCAGTTTACATTAATTTTTTACCTCGAGTAAATATACAAGCATGTGAACACTCTGTTCTCAGTTTTGAATGAAATTATGTCAAATAAATAAATAAGTTATAAATGTCAATAAATTACCGTTATACGATATTGTTTTTTAAAGATAAATAAATTTATTTAAAATTCTGCAAATTATTTTAATTCATTTTTATTAAATATTTAAATTATTATTATTTTTATTATAAAATAATGTAATATTATTTAAATTAATTGTAACAATTTATGAACTTTAAATTTCAATTTTATATTAATTAAGAGAACAAAATGTGGTTTTAGTTTTTTTAATGTAGTTATTTTTTGTTGTTTTTATTTTTTTGACATTAATGTTAATATGTGGTTTTTAAATAATGTGTTTTCACTATAATTTTTTTTTATTATTCTTATTTTCTACTTAAATATATGTTTGCAAAATTGTTAATAAATGTTTTAATGAACGCATGCAACTTGTTTTAAATTATCAAATTACGGTTTAATTAAAATTTTTTTTGGTTCCGTCGAATAGAATTTACATAATGAAATTTATAATATTATGGAATAGAAATAAATTAGAGCTGATCATAGCTATTTGGCATCGAAAGAAATGGAATTAAACATGAAAATACAATATTTAAGATAAAACCCAGACTAAAAATAGAGATAGAGATAAACGAAGAAGCAGATAGAAAATTCAAATAAAAAATTCAATCAATTGTAACCGAATTTCAGACATACAAATTTCCAAAAAAAAAATCCATTAATTGTGGCAAGATTGATCCAAAAAAAAGGAGAGATTCTCTTTCTTGTATCCAACAGCGGTTACGCATAAAATAATTTATGTAAATATTCTGGAAAAAAGACAATAACTCTGTTTTGTATCCAAAAGCGGCTGAGCATAAAAATGATTTAGGTAAATATTCTGAAAAAAATTAAATTAATATAATTTTACCTAAAGCATTTAAAATTATGAAACCCCGCTGGGGTTATGACTGGCGATTTCGATACTGATGAATTTTTTTTTTTGTGCCTAAACTGATTATGAGATTTGTTTTTTTGTGAATTTAGGGACTAAACCTATACGCCTATGTTTCGAATGGAAAATTATGTATGAACTTTCATTGTATGCGCTTATCAAAAAAAATATTTTTCATTAAATTTCGAAATTTCATAATTAATGAGAGAAGAGTACATTTAATCCTAATTGATAAAAATTTAATTCTTAAATTAAGAATATGTAAGTTTTAGCAATGAGCAAGGCTAAAATTAGATTAAAAATTTTAAAAAAAATATACTTTTTGAAAAATATACAATTTAATTTGAGCTTGATGAATAAGGAGAGCGAAGATGGGAGCAAAATATTTAATTAAGTTAAGTGCAAGCTCAGGAATTGAGAACATTAACTTAGTACATTCTAAAGGGTTAAGATTTTTTCAGCTTAATAGACATGGCTTTATCTTGTACAAAAAATATTTGAGGATTTGAGTTTACTAATATTAGGTAGCAATTTATTGAACAGACGGCATGAAAATATAAAATAAAAAGTAGTAGTTATACAAAGTAGTATCAGTTCTAAATTGTGGTAGAAGGCACATTGTATTACTATTTTTACGTTTATTGTAGTAATCTAGATTTCTAAAATGTATATAATCGGATCTAATAAAAAATGTTTTTAGTACTTTGTAACAATACAAGTGCCTTAGGGAAAGGATACTTAAATCGATAAAAAGTGGAAAATATCTATATTTCGGAAGCAAATTACTTCTTTCATCAGTGCTTGCGACTAATCTGATTGATGAGCTAATAAGATTAGTCGCAAGCACTGATGAAGGAAGATTAATCGATAACAAGTAACCTGCTTTCAAGGATATTTTGATTCAAATTTTTATTAAATCCTGGTATATCCAAACAAATACATTTAATTATTGCCTTTTATTGTAAGATTTTACTTAATTAGAATATTTATATATATCATTAAACAATTTAAAAGCTAAATCAAGGATTATTTTTTAGCCAAATTTAATAAGTTAGTACGATAAAAATGGTAATATTAAAACTTTTATTATTTAGTTAGCTTAGTTTAAGTTTTAATAATTATAGGTAATATATAATTTTTATATAAGTTTTCTTTAAAGGGATTTCGAATTAATATTAATGAAATATAGTCCAGTAATAGATTTAATTTTTAGTTCATTTGATTATATATAGTATATATTATATAGTTCTTAAATTTATGTACCGAATTATGTTGTTATTTTAGATTATTTTGATGAATTATGTTACTAATAATATAATAATATACACTCTGTTGGAAGCTTTATAAGCTCACTTGTGTTAAGAAAATTATTAAATAATTAACATTCGCCGTATTAGTATTAGCATTATAAATGAAACAATTTATTTTATTTGTTTATTTTCTTTATTTTCTTAAAAAATCAATGTTTTAAATATTTTTTTATTACATTTTTTTATTTAATATCTTAAAAATAGTTTAACATTTTAATACTTATTCAAACATTTCATAATATCTTATACTACACTAACACTATCAAAAGAACGTACTCTAGTCAAAGCATACAACTGTGAAATAGAGAATTGTGTTTTTAGTGAAATATTTGAATAAGTATTAAAATGTTAAACTACTTTTAAGATATTAAATAAAGTGAATTTTAGTTTTAAGTTTTTCAATTTATAACTTATTTATTATGTAATAGAAAAATATGTAAAACATTGATTCTTTTTAAGAAAATAAAGAAAATAAAGAAATAAAATAAATTGTTTTGCGAATGTTACGCCGGAAATAGCTTGTAATTTACAATATAGTTTGATCTATCTATAACTATTTTTTTTATATTTGTTATTTAGATATTTATTTATTTATTAAACAGTGGACCTGTAGATAAATCCGCAGGCCTACTTCAGGTTTATATTTTTTTTCACAACAGGTAGGTAGGTATTATAATACGTACGGTATCATAAATTATTATAATTGTAATTATTATTGTTATTTAAATAATAATAATAAAATGCACGCTGGGTGGTGCAGTAGGTAGAGCACCTGCCTTTCAACCGAAAGGTCCAGGTTCGATTCCCGACGAAGGCAAAATAATGCTTTCTGAATTTTTGACCTGGTCCAGTACCCTTCATCATTGGGATAAAATAAATGATAAATAGTTGAGAGTTTTGGTTATCACTAAAAATAAAATGGAACTATGCTATTATGAAGGCAAAGTACTCTACAATAGATATAGTTTTCCACATTTAAATTAGTAGATATAACCCAAAAAATTCTATAGAAAAGCTATTGTATGTGATTGTGTATTCCAAGTCTCTGTGTAAAAGCAGTTAGGGTGTTCATCCCATAGACTTGGAATGATATAAAAAAAAAAAAAAAAAAAAAAATAAAATGAATGAAAAATGAATAAAATTATAATTTACAATATTTATAATATACTTAATATGTATAATATGATAAATAATAATTTTATTTGTTTTTCATAGAATCAAATTGAAAATTTTGACCGCTAATAATTTTGAAGAAAAACTTTTATATAAGGCAGCGTTTATACGTTTTTTAATTGTGTTTATAACTTATAAATGACGTTCATTAAAGTTTGACATCCGACTTTGTTATAGAATATCATACATTTTATTTTTTAAATAATAGTGCTCGACACACATTTTCGTATTTCGCAAGTTGAAAAAGTGATTTATAAACTCCTAATTGTGTTATGCCAATATATTGAAAGATATACATTAAAAATACAAAAAATGTGTATTAAATATTATTATTATTCATCAATACAAATAATACTTAGAATAATTGATTTACTATTTAAATATTTATATTTCATAAATGTTCTGAAATTACACTGAATATTTATATTTGTTTATAAGTATTTATTATTAGTACTAGTCACGCATATTCGTATCTTCGTATTTTGCAAGTTTAGAAAGTGGATTTTGCATGAAGAAATATAGTATACTTTGCAACTATTTTTGTTTATCTTTGAGATATGTAATTAAAACTTTTGAAATAAGATTTGATGTAATTGCAATAAAATTTGTAAATGTAATAAAAATAAGTAAAACAAAACTTTCAAGAAATAAAATCTGATGTCTAAACGCTTCCTAACAAATACTATTAATGTACATTTCAACAACATGTGGCGATCAGAGATGTCGCTGGCAGTATAGATATGAAATTAAATGTATTTAAACTAAATACATACCACACCCACATTAAAAACACATTAAAATAGCCATAGATACGTTTTTTGTGTTTTTTTTTATTATCATAATAGCCCTAACTATTTCAAATTCAAAATAACAAAACAAAAAATTTATTTATAGAATTTATATTTTTATTTCGCTTCTTTTAAATTTTGGTTTTGACGTTTTGGTATGATTAGGTATGACCATTATAGTAAAGGTTATGATTGGTTACGACTTTGTTAAATCATATCGAATCATATAAACCATTTAACGAAGTATCATATGACATCATATGACGCCTTATGACTATTATAGTTACGGGTAAAGCCAATAATTATGCTTTTTCTCTTATTGTTCAGTTTTTATTGACGCCTTATGACTATTATAGTTACGGGTAAAGCCAATAATTATGCTTTTTCTCTTATTCTTCAGTTTGTATTGTTATCCCGCTAGGGTCTCTGATGTAGGTAAGGGTAGTTTGTTTTACCGGTAAGTTTTTTTGCTGTAATATCGTAATATTTTAACAAAGCTATTATAATAATATTCTGATTATTCGGTTTTTGTCTTTGCTACTTTGTTTTTTTTTTTTAAAAATTAATTCATATAATCAGATAGTCAATGCTATTGCTCAATAGGTGAATTGTTTTTAGGTTAATTTTAATTTGTTTTTGGTTTTATTTGATTTTATCGTTTTGTGGTTTATGTCTTTAAATAAAATTTTTCACACTATCGTAATTCTTAATAGTTCTAATAAAGTTGTCTAATCTAGTTGAAAAAAGCTTCGTGTTGTAAAAGCTTTGTGAAAAGTTTAACAGACGTTTAAGCGTATTAATATATAAGATAGTTTCGATACCTCTTACTAGTCATTTTAACTGTTTTTCCAATTTTATACCTATATACTTAATATAAATCAATCCAATAATACTGATGCTCATCATAAGTAGTATTGGACAACCTAAACCAATCCTAATTTCGAACTCTGACTAATTCCATAACTGATAGGTATATATTAGAAAACTATCTGTGAGTTATATAATTTAACTTAAATATAATTTTTGGCATAATACTTTCTTATTTCTCAAAATGATTGAATTTTAAATTCTGAGTAGATATAATTATAGATTGGGAGACCAATAATTAAAATTTTGATAATTGAAGTAATTAGATCCTTTTTAAAATTTGTTTTTGATGTAAGCTTTTGAAATTGGAATATCAAATATTTTATTTTACAAACAAAACTCTACACATTCTTTTAAAAAACATATTATTTTACTATATTTTAAATAATTAATGATCATTAAATTGAAATTTGAGAAGAAATTTTAAATAAATTAAAAATTAAATTCATAAATTTTTAAAATATAATTTTCATCCTTTTTACAAAACAAAAACAAAAAAACATGGAACAAACTAAAATTCTGTTAAATTTTTAAAAATTGAATAAAAATTTTAAGCAAAATTGTTATGACATCTTTAAAGATAATAAACAAAAATGGTTTATTTTTTTTTTTCATTTTTAAAATTAAACCCATCATTACCTTTTACAATTTATCATTATCATTAACTCATTAAATTGTACCAATTTAACCCTCACTTTCTCAACTCTAAAATTAGACACTAATTAATGCTCAGAATTGAAACTCTTCGGTGTTTTTTTTTTTTTTATTTTTTTTTTCATCTTCGTCACTTAAATTCACTTTACTTTTACAATCTTTACAATCTATTCATTAGTCCTAGTTAAGAAAATGTACACGTATACAAGACCAAAATAAATTCTAAAAATATACTGAATAGTAAGTTTTTTGTTTTTTTTTTTTTTACAGTTACTTCAAATAAAAAAAGGAGATATCAAATTAACGAGAAACTCTGCTCAAATACTAACATTTTGTGTTCATCCAGTTTTTTTTTTTTGTTTTTCTATTAAGATTAATGATTTTTAAATAATTTGTCCATCCTTATTTCTTGCTTTATTTTATTTTGTTTTTTTTTGTTTTTTCATTTTTTTGATGTAAATAAATTCATCCCTTTTTTTTGTTATTGTCCCCAAAACAAAATTACTAAAAAAAAAATACAATATTTCAAAGAAACTATGTGAAAAAAGAAGATGAGAAACTAAAAGAGACAAGACAAGATTCTATTTAAAATTCCAAATCCTTTTTTTTTTTGCTGCCTTTACTCTAGGTAGGACCGAATATTTTAGTAATAGTGACAACGACATTTTTTTAAATTCAAAACTTATTTACTACTCCATAGAAAAATAGTCAGTCTATTTTAAAAATATATTATGGAATTCAAAGTGGATTATGAATCGAATCTGAAACCAAATTCCATCTTATGTGTTGCTTAAGCATGATCAATTCTATATGTATAAACTACGTAAATTCAAGACGCACATTAACACCTTCTTTCGTAATTCTCCTCCTTCTTTCGTAGCTTTCCTTTCCCTCAATATTCAAATGTAGCAATCGGTATAAAAGGTCCCTACCTAATATTTAGGCTATGCATAAAAAAAAAAAATTATTTCGAATTATTTTATTGAATTAAATTGGGTCTGAGAAAACAAGGCACAATGAAGAAGGTATACAGGAAAAGCAGAACCCAAATCGGTAGTGGTGAAGAAAATGGTTTAAATTATAAATAATTATTGATGATTAACGATCCCGAGCTATAGAAAGCCATTTCGATTTCAACACAGATCCCTAATTGCCAAGAAAACAGAACTTAAAAAAGCTTTAAAGAATAAACCAAAATAGCGACATTCCTAATGCTAAAGTTGTTGTATTAGCCGTACATTATTGAAGAAAGTAGTGCGAAATACAATGAGGTGTATTCGTAATACCGATACATACATAAATCTTGGAAAAACAAATTAGAAAATTACTAGAACGATAAATATGGTGCGTTAAAAAGATTAAAAAAAATAAAACAGTTGTAACTGGATTAGCACAGGCTAAGATATACAAAATAAAAAAAGGTAGATCAAGATTACTTATAGGACAAGTATGAGCATATGTAATGGAAATTATCGAGTTTGAGGCTAACAGAGAGTAAAAAGTATTGGAAATAGGCTTACAATTGCGGATTCTAAAGCAAAATGCACGAACAAAGTACCCACGACACCTGCCTGTCAACACAAAACAAACCCTTTTTTGAAAAAGAAAAACCCGAATTTCATGAATAATTTTATTTAGAAAAAAAACAATTAGAACTTATACCCTAAATAGGGTTTAATTATGTTGTCAAATTTAAATTTTCCTTTAGCAATGATTTGCAGAAACCCATTTTGTTAAAAAAAACTTAGCAGAAATATGAACCGTCAAAATAAATACCTGAGCTTCTAAAGAAAAATATTACCCCCGATGTAAATGCAGGAACAATAGTAGCCAATTTTGTAGTCAATTTGATTATCACCAGAATATTAATCATATGCTTGTAAAAACCAGTGTGACTAATCTTGGGTCCGCTGAAATCCTTCATGTCCCACCTTTATTTACTAAAAATGACAGACCTCTCAAGTATGCTATGCAGAAGAAAATTTTGATTCAATATTTTTTTGTCGTCAAAAGAGTGTTCAAACTATTAAAGCAAGAACAGTATTAACAAGAATTGTATGAATCTTTTGTAGATCACTGGTGTTTGTGACAATTGTGAAATTTTTTGTTTCTGTACTTCTGATGTAAATATATGACTTTTTAGATCATTAGATTTTCACAAATAAGTACTTTGAAAATCCTTAGCCAACCGCAACATTAGTCTTCAACACAGACTTTTGTTAATTAGAAAACTAGTCCAAGAAACGAAATTGATCTGCAACAGGATTGAATCAGTCTTTAGCATAATTGTTGGAGTTTTTCATAATTTTTAGATCATTAGTTGGATCATTTTTTCCATGCCCCTACTCATTAGACTGTAAAAAGAATATACTGTCCAAATATTTTAATAAACTTTGTTAATATAAGTATAATGTGTTGGCTCTAAGGATTAAACTAGCAATGTCCATTATAATCCAATGGAAGTACTTCCTCCATTCAAATCAAATCTAAGCTATTCAATTGACTAACTATTTTTCTATAGAGTTGTATTTATGTTATGTACTTACTCATGTATCTATAATTTTATTTAACACATTTTCCACTCTAATAACTGCAAATATTTTCAAAATGACAAATTTTAAATTCGAATAAAGTTATCAAAAAAAAAAACAAAAACACAGAATAAACTAGGGTGAAAAACCTTAACTGTAAAGAAAAGTCCACTAAAAAAAACAAAAACAAAAAAAACTAAAATTCCTGTTCTTTTGATTTTATCCATCCAGAAATCTTCTAAAAGCAAAAACAAATTTTAATAATTGTCAGTTGGGGGTAATAAAGTTGAAAAGAAAAAACAAAACAACAAACAAGCAGGGCGGTTAAATGAAGAACCTTTTTAATTACTAAAATATTTATTGGCCTATTTAGTAAAATAATTTTTTTTTTTTTTCACTTCTTAAAATATTAGGCACACACCATCTCTAAACGATTCTGATGAATTTCTTTCAACTTCAATAAAAGAACAAAACTATTTTAACCTTTTTGGTTTAGTGTCAATCTCAATCCTAATAAATAATTTACACTCACCACCATTTGTACTCACAACAACAAAAAAATATCCTTAGCAAACATCCTTGTTACCTTCAAAATTTCCTTGTTAATTTTGTACTTAAGAAAATTTAGTTGTCGATTATAGAAAGCAATTTACTCTACGAAATTTAACTAATGAGGGAAATATTATGACACATTAAGATGGCCGAATTTCCTGTGTATGTATTCTTAAGCAATGATATTATCAATCAACGATTTTCTCTGTATGTCAAAGCTATTCATTGCTATATTATGGAGCAAGGATAAATTTAAAAGGTAAATTTAATTTTAATATTTTTTTTTGTAATTTTCTTTACACTAAGCAATGACTTTAAGATGATTAAAAATTTTCAGTATGGATTCAAGCTTTAGGAATTTAATCATGTGGAAATATAATTTTGTACTTGCAAGAGCTTTTTCAGTTTTAAGCAGTCGACTTTTCTTATTTTTTAGTAAAGCAAAACAAAATGAATATATCGATTTTCTTTATTTCTTTCATTTCGGGATTCAAAAGATGTGGAAAATTACATAAAATCGATTTTATATCATACTGGATTCACCAAACTATAAATATCGAATATAAGATCTTGTCTAACATTTTGTGCGAATGTCTGAAGCCCTATTGTGACGCTGTTATTGGCAGTTATCAATGCGGCTTTCACCCTGGAAAGCGATCAACAAGCGACCAGATGTTCGCATTTAGACAAATCCTGGAGAAGACCCATGAGTTTCAAATCGATACACACCACTTATTTATCGATTTTAAGTTTGAATACGATAGCATATACCGCAGCGAGCTGTATGCTGCTATGTTGGAATTCGATGTACCAGCTAATCTCATCCGATTGTCAAAAATGACACTTGAAAACACAAGATGTTCTGTGGTGATTGGCAATAACACTTCTGACTTCTTCCAGACGTGTACCCGATTTCGACAAGGAGATACACTATCATGCGACTTCTTCAATCTATTACTGGAATGAATAGTTCCACGAGCGAAGGTAAACACGGCCGGCACTATATTTTTCAGATCTGTTCAACTACTAGGGTATGCTGACGACGTTGACATCATCGCCAGATCACAACGGACGGTCGTCGAGGCCTTTACCCAGATTGAAGAAAAAGCGGAACGAATGGGTCTCAAAGTAAATGAGGATAAGACAAAATATATGTTGTTGATAAATAAAAAGGCCTCTCAACATCAAGTTGGTCAAAACATCACTTTTGGGACATATAATTTCGAGGTAGTTCAGGAGTTTACCTACCTTGGAACCAGTCTTAGTCCCACAAACGACATTAATGTGGAGGTACGGCGAAGAATAACCCTTGCAAATCATTGCTGCTTCGGTTTGTCAAAACATCTCGTGTCAAGTAAGATTCACCAAACCCGAATTGCTGGCCCAAAGGTTACTAATAACAAAATAACCTTTTGAAGCCTTTTGAATTGAAATGGCATATCACTTGAAATTAATGTTATACGTGAAATTGAAAGAGTAGGAAAGAATACCTGAATTCCAATTTTCAATTTTATGGCATCTTTCGCTTTTTAAATATTTTTGATGGACGGTGGGAGCTGTGTGGCAGCTACGTGAACCACTCAGATTACTAGAAAATGGTAATAGATATATTAATTTATTTTTAATCTTAGTCCCTGGGTAGAATTTTTCAGCTCTATAACACGTTTGGGTCTTGAAATATTTTTGTCAAGTGCTCGTAGTTGTATGACAGCTACCCGAACCAGTCACAATGTTGGAAAACAATAAATCACGGATTCGATTCCAAGCATTCCAAGTAATAAAAAACCATACTGTGGGAAAATGTGTATGTATTTAATGGTCACCGACAACATCAATACTACTGTTAACCCTACACTACACTATTAGTGACATCCATATTTACTCAACAAGAAATTCTGATAAAATTCGTATTACGTCATCGACCACCATCTTCAACAACCATGAAACAATTTACAATACAGCCTATAAAACATTTCTGCCAATTCACTGCCATCTGATATTACACCACGCAGGGTAGGAGCGTTATAAAAGAGTACCTAAAATAAATTTGATTTTGGTAAGAGAAAATTATTACAACAAAAAATACTGAATAATTTACATTATCACTTATCAAAAGGTGAAAACAAAATAAAAGAGAGTGAAAGAGAAAATTAGAAATTAAAATAGTTTATTGGCATCTAGTACGTTAGCTGCCATCAAGATTGTGACATTTTGTGGCAGCGTGAAGCAATGTTATTTTACAGTTTGAACTAAGCTTAATTAGTGTACTAATTTGTTGATGTTACAAATATGTGGGAAATGAACCATCCAAGAATGTCTATAACTTTTCGATTCTGATGATCTGGAAACCATTTTTCTTATTGCTCTGGCATTGCAGTCAATGTATTAAAAAACAAATTTGATTTTGAATTTAATGTATACAAAATAACTGTGCTTTTTTAATTGTAGCTTGAATAACTAAAGACAATTGATGTTATCATTTAATTCATTAAACTAAAACTAAACTGACACAAAGTATTCAACTTCAATCCTCTCAATAGATTAAGTACCAAAATATACATATACCTACATAATAAATGTTAAAGACTCTTCAATTCTAATTACATAGAATAGATTCTACAGTAATGGAAGTACGTAAGTAAGTGTTTTTGATTGACATCTCTTTACAATTTCACTATTGAAACTGAAACTCTTAATATAATTGTATAGAGACAATTTTCAATAGAAAAATAAAATTTACAAAAATTTCAGAGTATCTTTTTGGTATCATGTTTTTTTTTATTTTTTTTTTTTATTTTTGCTTATTTGGCAATAGTTCCGAAACACTCGGCATCCCTTAAAATTTTTTATTAAGAATTTTAAGCATCTTTGATGAACATTTTTATGAACGATCAAGATAGTCAAAGTTTTCAACTTGCATTTAGTTATATACATGCAATGCACTCATATATTGTCTTAGAAGGATATATTGTCATTATAACTCTAGGAGACTGATGATGGTGTAATAATCGAAATCGATTAAGATATTTAATAAAAATTGTGAATCATACCTAGAGTTTTAATATTTATTTAATTTTACTAATGTTTCGCCTAGAGCCTACAGCATGTTCTATAAATTATATTAATAATTTTCTATCCTCATAAGAGCAGATGTGACAGTTTTAAATTGACGTTGTTACAAAAACAAAGAATCGACATTGTCTCATGATCGGAAATTCATTTAACAATCTATTCGCGAAATATTTTTAAATTGTGTATCTAAATAATTCTCGAAACACAACACACATATCGAAGAATAATAATACACGCATACAAATGTCATTAGAAAATTTTGTATTGAAATTTGTTCTTCATTATATAATTTTCTAGTGTTTATTTAAAATAATTTTAATTTTAAATTTAAAGTGATAAAAAATGGACATATGCGAGAAAAATACTACACGCCACGGTGAGATTGCACCATCAATCAAGCTTCAATGATTAAAGAAAAATTGGTTTGGATTCCATATTTATTTTTTATTAATAATAATTAGTAAAAAAACTAAAAAAGATATGATTATATTTCAAATGTCAAAAAAAATATATGATTTGACAATTATTTCAGATGCATTGTGTTGAAAGTGATCAGAATTGTAAACAAAACTCTTTGTGTTTTCGATACAATGTGGTTGAACTCATAAATTTTACATTATGTGTTATTTTTATATTGTATCGGGTTGCAATATTTTTTACGATATTTTCGATGTCACGGACCCATCTTTTAGCATCTTACAGAAATACGTATTCAGCTAGAGTGATTTTACATCTTCTAAGAGAATATGGATAACTTTCAAAGAATATCATTAATATAAAGTTTATATAAAGTATAAAAGACAGTTAAATAATTCGTAAAACAGAAAAACAAAAATTATACTGGCCTATTGTTGAATTATCGTAACCACCCAATGCGGAGTAGATTAAAGAGACGCATCTTAACAGTTTTATTAGTATGGGGTGTTTATTGGATTATACGTCATGAATTAAGTTTGTAAAATTTGAATAAACTTATTTTTTTTTATTTTTTTATATTTACATTTATTACAAATTACTTTTATTACAATTTATTACAATAAATTACATTTATTACAATTTATAAACTTGTTTGTAAGCTCTAGCTACTTGGGCGATCGGCTTAGGAATTATTATTACAAAATTAGTATTGCTGTACTGTACCTTACATAGTTGATTTTTTTTATTAAGTCAAAATGGCAAATTATTGACAATTTATCACAATAAATCTTTATATCAATGTGTGTGTGGATTACTATCATTGTGTATGCTTGAGTAAAAAATATACGCTTACAGCTAGTATACTTATTTTAGAGCTAGTTGCACAAATAATCTTTTATCATTAACGAAATATGTACATACATAAACAATATAAAAAATTCAATAATGTTTAACGGGGGCTTGTGTTGACAACCCCCACTGTCATAAGTGCTTTTTTGTGGAAATGTAGATGTGAAAAAAAAATAATTAGAGATAATTAAACAGTAGGATTCAAAATAAGCCAATCAAAATATTACAGGATATTCCGCTTTTCCGGAAATGTAAGTGTATATGCAAGATCTTGAATTAGGAAGACTTTACAGGTGGATTCAAAAAAATTAGCTGTGCCCGAATTAATAATGGTTTCTTGAAATGTGAGTGTATATGCAAGATCTTGAATTAGGAAGACTTTACAGGTGGATTCAAAAAAATTTGTTGTTCCCGAATTAATAAGGGTCTAATGAATGTAGATAAATTAAACTAACACAAAAATTATTTTAAATCTACATACGAGTACATTTTTATTTCAACATTTTTTTTTCAACATTTTGTTATTCAACATTTTTTATTTGACATTTTTCTTTTCAACAAATCGACCGCACCCGTTCTGTTTACATTCCGAAGAAAATTTCCAGTAACGCTTACCAAGATTTCATAAAATTTCTCTACATCTTTAATAGTTTCTGTGTGTACAAAAAATTAGCAAAAATTGTAGGTACTGGCGTTTTTCGGATCTATCACATCTTTTCGTTTGTCTTTATTATTAAAAATAACTCTGGAAATTATTCAATATGTATTATATACATATACGTATATGTTAGATAGTTCCAACTATTACTTTACTGTTATTTTTTTTTGCTTTATATTTTTCAAAATAATTTTAAAAATCCTTTTATATGTTCATGTGTTATGTTGGTTCTATAAATTTGTAGTTTCGAAGAACTGATCATATTTAAATCAGAAATTTTCAATTTATATTTGCTGTTTTTTTTTGTTTTTGACTTGAATAATTTATTATCCTTCTTAGTCCTTTCAACTTTCTTATTTCAATTAAATTGTTTAGGTATAAAAATAAAATTTATTATCCTGACGTAGATATTATATATATAAATGAGTTTGTTTTTTTATTTTTGTTTTATATTTTGTTGTATTTATCTTTATCATTTTTAATAATATGCGGCCTCATATCCTTTAGAAACAATTTTTTTTTAAATATTTTTTTGTTATTTTTGAATAAATAATTTTCCAGGATAAGATGAAAAAAAAAAATGAATAAAAAATTTAGCATTACTAAAAAGAGGAAGTTCAAGGCTAGGATATAAATCAGTTAGTATGGTTATAAATTATTTAATTTTTCAGTGTTATTGTTGTTGTTGCTGTTGCTGTAAGGTTGGTTATATTGTTATAAATTCAAAAATAACAAAAGAACAAATAAAATATATTTTTTTTGGTATTTTTTTGGAAAGCATAAAGATTGTAATTAAAATGCCGAAGATCTGACAGGGATAATGAAAAGAATATAACATTATGATCAAAGTATACATTGAGCATTTTGTACCAGTCGAAAATGGGTACAAGAGAAGATTTGAAAGAGATAATATAAATACATAGAATATGAAAAAAAATCAATTTATTATTGTTTTTTTTTTTGTGTTATATAATAAGGATACAGAAAATCTTGTTTAATGTCAAAATATCATGCAATATAATTTTGACATTAATAGGATTAATTTGACTCATTAATTAAAGTTAAGAATTAAGATTTTTCTCCTGTGACTTTTGTTAAACGTATATAGAAATTTTTTAACACACCGTTTTATCTTTTCTGAAATAAATTAAATTTTTGTATTACACAATCAAAATATTTCCCAATTTACGGTATTTTTAATTTCAAACTTATTATTTTTGTCCTTGACAAAATATGCTTGTGTGACCTAAATCAAACCCACTGTTTTTTTTTTTTTTTTGTTTTACAATGTTATTAATAAAAAATAAATTACCGTGTATATAGGAAAAATAGCCCTAATAAGTGTTGTATTTGTACAGTACAACTGTGATTACTACCATTAAGAATTTAATTGTTTGTGGTGTAGTCCGGTATTTGTTCATTAGTTCATGATCAAAGTAAAAAAGAACTAGTCTGATTTCAGACTACAGATAAATATTAAATGCCTAAATCTATGGTGCTCTAAACAAAATAACTAATATTGTCTAAGCTAAGAGGCAAAATTATTTGCAATGCAATGTCATATCTATTCTAATAATTTAGCAGTGACAGATTTTACAATTTTTAAAGGACATTAAAACTATTGAAAGTGTTAATGTTATTCAGTGATGAAATTTTATTATTTAAAAATAAATTACAATCACAATATCAGAATATTTTAAGATATTCAACTCCAATACAAAAACTTTTGATAGATGAAAATTATATAAAATGCAAATACTAAATATTTAATATGAAAAAATTCAACTGATATAAGATAATCTCCTGTAATGTTTTTAGATCTGTAGTACCCAATAGTATAAGGTGCACATCATTGTTTTCATCAATCATTTCGTCCATATATTGACAATATATTGATGAAAAGAATGATGACCGATGACACATCAATCATGCACTCGTCAATCTTTTTATACATTTTGCAAGGACACACTGTGGAAGTGTTCTGAATATATTGGAAATTTTGAAACATATATGAATATTAAAAATATAATTTTTGGCGGAATGTTGTTAACTTCAATTTAAATTTAATTTTTAAAGTAAAGTAAAGGGTATAAAAAACAACAAATTATTTTTTTGCACATTTGAATAATATATCAATCGTTTTTTTACAATAATTGCTATAATTATTAAAATTAATATAAAAATTATTCTTTTTGAATTACATCACAAATTAATATTATAACTTTATCTGAACATTCCCCAAAAAGCAATTTTTTTTGCCTCAGCTGATCTTGTCAAAAATGATTGATGACATGATTGATGGGAATTTTGCTTGCATGATTGATGACATGATTGATGAGAATAGAACCACCCTCAATCATTTCTCATCAATCAATGGTCAATAGATTGACAATATATGGATGAATGGTTGACGAATGATTGATGTGTAATAGGGCCCTAATACTTTTACAATGATTAGCATTAACAAAATAATTTTAATTATGTTCTCTTTATAAATTTATTTGAAGTTAATATAAACCATAAAATAAAATAATATACGATTTATATATTTGTACACAACACGTTAAATCATTACAGCTCTATTGCCCGAAATCGGACATAAATAAAAAATTAATTTGTCCAACCTGTTAACAAGAATTTTTTGTCAAATGAATATGTAAAATGTCTTACGCTTTTTAGTATGATAAACTGCTTAATTTGTTAGGCTGTAGATTTATAACAATAGAATAGAAAGCATGTTCAGTGCAAATATCCCAAATAGTGAGAATTAATTTATGTAGGGTATGCGATTGCTTAAAAGTAATTATTAAGACCCAAAATTTTGCATATCTATAAATTTATTATGAATATTGGTTTAGTCATAGAATATATAATTATTCAAATGAAGTTCAATGACTAATACTATAATTTTTCAACAAATAAGTTTTATTTAGTTTTTATAACTCACATATTCGTTTTTATTTGAAATTTATATATAAGTTATGAAACTAATCAAATTAAAGTAGGAGCTGTCTAGATAGTCCAAATTACAATATCTACTAATGAGTTCCATAGTGTTGATGAACGAAATATCTCCTTTAATTAAAGTTACAAATTTTAAACATACTTTTTGTAGATGCATTTTTGGTATATGTATAACGTCATACCATTGTATCCATGTTTTCAAAGCAAAAAATAAACATTTTTTTTAGTAAACAAATTTAATTTGTTCATTTATTAACTAAAAAAATCCTAAAACCGATAAATAACAAGTGAAATTAATTTTTAATTAATTTTTATAATTCTCATGCGATAATATTTTAACTACTATGTACGCAACCAGTCATTATAAATGAATTGTGTATAGGCTTACTGCTAAAATAATGTTAATTTAATACGAATTTCATCTAATTTTAAACAAATTAACAATTTTCAATGAACATCTAAGCACATAACATTTTTTATTAACCTCAAATTCAAAAATCATAATTACAACAAATCATATACTCTAAAATACTGGCATACAATGTTGAAAAAATTGAAGTTAATTATTGAACCAAACATTTACATTTATTTAATTAACATTTTTAATAATTTAATAAGTATAATATACATACATACAAATAATACATACACACCTACGTTACGTATTATATTTTTTCAAATAACAAAAACAAAATTTACTCACAAAATATTTCTACAAGTTTACACTAAAAGACTAAATATAATTTAAATTTATTCAATTTCAGAAAGGTAAATCACAAAGGCTCTGTGCATTTATTCCCCACAGGATATTTGTACCCAATACAAAAGTGAAAAATATACGCAAATAATGTCCATTAAGCCATTGACATTGTTTGTATACCCCAACCTACCAGAGTCATCCATAATTGTGTTTGGATAAAAAATGTGATTGTTAAAAATGTGTGTTTGGATAAAAATGTGAGTGTTTGGATAAAAAATGTGATTGAAATTTAATCGAAACAATCGGCTATATTAAAATACCTTGATATTCAATGCCAATTGATAGAGATTATTTTCATTGAATAAACAAATACTAATTGGAAATGCGATAAATTTATGTAACCTAGAAGGGATTCGAATTTTGCTATAAAATCGACTAATCAATCGACAATTCGACTAATTGTTTACCAATGCTCACGCTTAAAATTTAAAAAAAAAATAAATCAAAATCAAAACTTTTTGAGAAAGTCAAGAACAAAAATGCAAATGCATCTAAAATTTAAATTTGCAAATTTGAAAAAAATTGATTGTAGAGATGGTTTCGAATTCAGGAGGTTCAATAATTTGTTTGACGTTGGTTGGTTGGGAATGTTATTGAAATGTGTTTGTAACAAAAATAACTAAAACAACTATTAAAATCCGTTGACCTTTTACAGAGTATGTATAGTATATATTATGTATGTGCAAGATTCTGAATTAAAAGTGATGGTAAAGTTCCCCAAATATGTTTGCAACCGTCAAACAAATACTAATTGCCATTTATACCATTTACGTACATTTTCAATTTAAACTTTTCTTTTCAAGATCTTTTAGTAATTTCGGTTTTGGGCCTTTACGTATTTTTGTATGTTATACATTTTATTTTTAGAGATATCGACCCCCATATACCGCAATAAAATATTCAATTAAGCAATCAACCATTTGAATTTTGAAAGTTTCGGCTTTTGATGCATTTTTATTTTAAATTAGATGCATTAAAATTTTTATTTTACGTTTTGTATATTTTTTTTTGGATTTGAAGGCAGATCTTCTAGTAATAGTAAAAATATAATCCAAAAAAATTTATTGTAGTATAGAAAATAACGGCAAAACGTAAGAAAAAAAAATATGATTATTTTGATAGCAAAACTTGAAGTAGACAGCGACATGATTATGCGGAGAATGATGTACGGTGTCATATCATACCTCATGTCAAATTCAATATTTTTTTAATTTTAAAATCTATGTTTATTATTTAACTATACCTTTACAAGAAATCATACACAGGTTCGTTAATAGAAAGCTGCATAACATTTGTAGTAGAAACTAGAATTGCATTTTGCACAAAAAATATTTCCCGCCTCAAAATATAAAGAACGAGGTGGCATAATGGTGAAGTGCGATGTACGTTAACCTGTCTTTCCCTCTTACTAGATTCAATATTTTTTTTAATTACATAATCTATGTTCAATATTCCCTTACATGGACTAATCGGTTAGAACACAGAAATGCGTTTGAATTAAGATGTGGTAGTTACGGGTTTGATTCCCGTGAGGGGTATATAATATAACTAAAAAACAAAATAACTAAATATTATATATAAAATTATTAATCAATAAAAATAATTAATATAATTAATACTTTATATAACTAAAAATATTACCTATACCTATACTCATATATATCATACAACACAGTAACCAAATAACACAATAAATATTATTGGACAAGCACTAATAATAATTACGCAATTGTCAACAACTGACAAAAGTATGTGACATGACCGTACCCCGTAAACATAGTAACGTCAGGCATCTTAAAGTCAAAGATGGATAAAAACGCAGTGACAACTTGCAGAAAAATACGACGTCGTCTTACCACGTAGGCGCAGATAAGGTTATCAAAGTGGTCTTCTAGAGTAGGCCAATCCCCTACTTAGGCAGTACAAACAGATTAAAAATGAAATTAGAAATTGCCTCGGAAATACAAGTGAAATACGCAGCAAGAAATCGAGTACGATGGAAATGTCAAGTGGAATACCTATGCTCCCAAAAAGAGTAAGGAGAAAAAAAAAAAGTGTTCAATATTTCAATATTTTTTCCACAAATCATAAATACAGGATGGTTCATAGAATGCTGAGTAAAATTTCCAGAAAAATTATCAAACATTATTGTACGTTGACAAAAAATAAAGCGATTTTATTTAATAACATCAAACAAAATGCCCATATTAAATCATTTGGTATTATGACCAAGATTTTCTGCATCAAAAATACCTCCAAATGTGAAAAATTCCCAAAATATTTAATACCCATTTTCAAGAAATTTTTGTGTTAAAAATTTGTTCTTGTCTCCTTTTAATTTTTTGTGGGAAGTAAATGTACTCTGCCTGCCATACCAAAAATAATAGAATTAACTAAAACGAATTAATTTTTGTAAAAAAAAAAAAAAAAAAAATAACAAATTAAAAAACAAAAAAAAAAAAAAATTACAATTCTCATACCCAAAAATATGTATATGTAGATAATGTTATATAATTATATATGTTTAATTGGAAAAATAATTTTCTTTATCTCTAATCCACCTCATTTGCTATTTTATACCTTTAAATTATGATTTAATTTTTTTTTTGGTTTTTTTTGTTGTTTTTTTTTGATTTTTTTCATTGCTTATTTTTCAATTTTCAAGCATGAATTTAAATTATTTTCTCATTTTTCCTTCATCTTTTTTATTTTCAATTAAATTTGTCCAGTAAAAATTTTCAAAAACAAAATATAAAGAAAAAATTATTTGAGTGGAAAAATCTTTTTGTTTCGGCTTTGTTGTTTTTTTTTTGTTCTAATGTTGTCCTTCCACAATACAGGAAGAATTCATTTCCATGACCCAAGGGGGGTAAAAAAAATTTAATTACATACATATACACATACCGTAACCTATTCAAATGTTCAAGTATGGATGTATATGTGTATATTTAATATACATATTAATAATACGTTATAATAAAGTGAAGGTTATTAGCATAATTTTCACGTTGTTTCCTACGAATATTATTTCTTACATTAAAGGTGGAAAATTTTCTTCTCATTTTTTTTTTGTATTTTATTTTATTCTTTTTTTTCTGTTTTGGTTTTTCTCTTCATTGTTTTTTTTTTTTGTTTTTTGCTTTCAATGTCCTTTTTTGTTTTTTGTTTTTGGTTCGTTTTGTCTTCTGTCCACTAATACAATATACCCAACATATTTGAGATAGAGAATTAATATTGAAATTCTTTTGCATCAAAACGATATTAAACATTGTCACCGTTAAAGGACGATGTACCATTATTATATTTTTTCCAAAGATTAATTTCAAATTCATAGCTATTAATAATATTTTTAGATCGCATTCTTTAAATGCTAAATTCTTCTTGACATTTAAAAAGTACTGATATAATCTGGGTAGTGAAATGATGTTTGAAAAAAAAAAAAAAAACAAAAACAAAAAAAAAATTAAATTTATAATTTGTTTTTAAGTTTAACAAATGAATACTAATATTTAAAATTTTCCAATTTTTTTTTTCCTAATTAATGTTTAATATTAAATTGTTATCATTGTTTTGGCCTCTTAAGACAGGCAACTGTAGCTTTCGGTTTATTTTAAATTAACGAAGCTTTTGGTTAGTGATTTTTGGGATTTCCACAAAATTCAATATTTTGTGCGTTCTTTTATTTTTATATATTACATGATGTTAGGTTTATAGATTTCAGTATGTGAATCATTTTTTTTTTTCGATTTGATAAGCATCTGAATAATCTTTTACTGACAACTTCAATTGTAGTGAATTTTTGTAGTAAAATGATTTTCACTCAATCTGTTAATAAACTACATGATGAAATCAGTTGTGGTGATCTAATGAAAAGGATAATGCGTTGTTTATATTACAATACAGTACATACGGATCCATTAAAATATATTTTTTTTTATTTGCAGTAACTAAGTAAATGCCTTATAAAAATAGTTTTAATGTAATTTTTGGACAAAGAAAACCGGTGGAAATAAAAATCATGTAACAGAAACATTTATGTATACGTTTTGACCAATATTGAAGTTAATTGCGAAAACCACAATATAACTGTTCTGTTTAATTTCTAAATGTAAGTGTACAAAAGTTGTGACTAACTCAACCAAACATATCTCCACTCTTTGCACTAAAATAAAATTGTTCGAGTCAAAATGTATAATCAGTGCTCTTGGATACTAATAAAATTGGAAATTTAACAAAATCCTGCTTATCTCAACACAATATATTTGTGATCACTAAATTAAGATTATTCGAATTAAATGTTATAATATATGCTGGGTGGTGCAGTAAGTATAGCGCCTGCTTTTCAACCGAAAGCTGCCAGATTGGTTTGCTAATGATGAAAAAAAAATGCTTTATGGGATTTTTGACCTGGTCCAATACCCTTTTTCATTGGGATAAAATAAATGCCAAAAATAATTGAGAGTATAATCTGGTAACAACCTAAACTACGCTATTCACAAAGGCTTAGGTCCTAACAATAGTAGTAATTTTCCACATTCAATGAGTTGATACGCCAGTAATTTGATAAATTCTCGAAAACGAAAGAAAGGAAAAGGTAATTCTACCTAAATTACTGACAAGAACATAAAAAAAAAAATCAGTTTTTCTGTCCTACTTTTCTTAAAACAACATATCTCTGTGCACCAAAATAAAATTGTTTGAGTTAAAATAATGTAAAATCAGTTTTATTTTACGATTCTGAAACATTTTTTTTTTTTTTTTTTATTTTTTCCTGTTTATTTTCTATAAAAGAGCTCATAGCTCATACAAAAATACTGAGTACAGAGTATATATATAATATTATACATACAGAGTATATATAATAAGTTCCCCCAACATCCCAACATCCCCACATTTTTATGCATCCCAATATTTTTGAGCATAAATCATTGTAGGAAATGGATATGACCATACACGATTAGGAATATATTCGTTATTTTTGTTATAATTATTTTTATCTAGGAATACAAATCCGTCCGTTGGAATCGATCCCGTATCTAACGACCGCTTTTAATATATAGCTAAAATTAGTACCAAGGATGGCTTATTATATATATATATATATTTTTTAACTTCGCTGCTCCATTGGATATTCGATAAACCATATTGGATAACCATAAGTTAATATTTTTCGTATTAAGTTCACGTGTTGTGATGGTGAAAGATTGCGGATGCCACAACTTTTTAAACAATTGTTTCGAATGAAAGAAGAAATCTAAAATAAAATCGAATCCTATCAATTAATCGAAATCTAATAACAAGTAAATAAGAGAAAATCGGATTTTACTTGATAAAGAAACAGGGTATATTTTACCAGAAAAAGAACAAAATATTAGTCAGAATAGCAAATTTATATAGAAATGCCAAAGAAAATGGCATTTGATCGAAGGTACTTTCCAAGAAACCTGAACATAAAATAATGCTGCAAATGGAATCATCAGGACACACATTAGTTTTAACTAAAATTTTAGTTTTAACTAAAATGAATACTCAACAGAGAACGTGGCTGCAACTGAAGAAATTAGCAGCAAATAAGAGATGATGGAATGAATTGCTGGTGCGCAAACTGATGGGGTATCAAGACAATGTTAATGCTGATCACTCTGCTTAATAAAAATCAAGAATAAAGTTCTTCTCATATGGAATAAAATTCCGACTTTATATTTGCTATGATAATTTTCTATAGACATCGTTAGTGATTCAACCACAGTTAAATATCAACCGTTTTATTTATGTTGAGCGGAATTACAAAGAATTACAATGAAAAAAACAGAAAACTTTTCCATCCAAAATCTTTATATAGTTTTCTAGTTTAGTATAGTTTCGCTCACCAATTCAAAAAATAAAATACAAAACATAAAATCATAAAATCCGCAAATACAAAATCTCAAACAGTACTAAAAAATTTCAAATCAAAATAAGTAAATGCAAATTACGTAAACCCTCCTACACTAGACTACACAAGCCCAAAAAATAAAAATAAAGAATTTTAAAAAATTAGTAGCTGTAGTTTTGAAGGTGCCCTCCCCCAACTAAATTAAAAATACCATTGTTTTTTTATTTCCCACATACACAACGATCTAAACATACCTATTGTCCGGGATGAATCCAAAGACTAACAAGGAACTATGCTGGCAGATTGTCAAACCATCCAAAATATCTAGCTCGGAATTTTTTATGCATACTTTTAGCAAACAGATTAAAAAGGTGCACCTTAGCAGTGTAGGTGTGGTTAACCTGAATTGATGTCTAATTACCGGATTATACGTCTTAAACTTTAGTATGTAGGATTTGAATAAACTTGTTCTTTCTGAATAATTCAAAATGCTAAATTATTGTCAATTTCTAATGGAAAGATTCAATAAATACTTAAACCGTAAAAAAAAAAAAAACTTAAAGCCTTACCGTACGGCATGGCTTTCTGTCAGCAAAACCACATATACATACAGTTTTATAAAAATGAAAATGTAATAAAAATGTTGTTTGGTGATTTTGAATTTGGAGATATTGTAATTGAAAATTTTATAATTGAGGATTTTAAACGTAAAACCATTAAATGTATAAAACTATTACTAATCAAATTATCAGAACAGCTGAATATGAACCAAAGATTCAAACCTACATCAAGAATCGGATGTTATAATATTATTATATTATGTTGGACGGTTGGACCGCATAACGGTATTTAAGTTTATACAATACTAAATTATTTCAAAATTTCAATTATAATTTGATTTTTGGCTTTTGACTTTATTTCATTAAAAATTTCAAATATTTCTAATGTCCATTTCATTTAGATTATTTTTTTCACGAACATGAAAAAAACCAAAAATTCTACGAAATTCATTGCAAAAAAAAAATAATCAAAATATCAAAATTATATGAAATCAATCAAGGCCCTAGAGGACATTTCCATGGAATAACTAATATATTTAAATGGGTATCAAGTACATGGAAAGTTAGATATTTCAACAAAAATCGGAAATCATCTTTTGAACCCCTACCAAACGTTTTTGACAAGGCCACAATTTACACATGTAATTTTTTTGTCTATACAGTTTTTATATACATTTTCTTAATTAAACTGATTTTCATATAAAATGTAGTTATACTCTATTGATTAGAAGATACATATCACTTTAAAATTTACTTCCATTATCTGGACAAAACTATTCTGTTTTAATTTTTTAAAATACGTGGAAATACTTTTGTGACTATCTCATAAATTTATGATTTATTTGCATTAATCTCATTCATTTTGACTACTTTATAAATTTCAAAGACCTAAAATTGATCATTTTTATGTAAACAAAATAATATTTACAAAAAAAAAGTCATTGTAATGCTTTATACCTTAACTGGTTAGATTCCTAAGTAAAAAATTTCAGAATTTTTTGTTATTGAAAAACCAATGAATTTTATGAAATGATTTCTTGGAGTATTTAATGAAAAACAATGTGGGTTTGATGTGGGTTTATTTTAAAATTTAAGCTGTTTTACAGGGGTTTAAAGAAAATCGGATTAAATAAATATCAATTTCATCTTCGAAGATATACTAAATAGAGCAATACATTATTCAGAACATTTTTTTTAGAACTGATGTATCTAACTAAGTAATATTTAGCGGCGTACTGATCGGCAGTACTTAGCAACGAATAACAGTATAAAATTTTATGAGTAATTAAAACTTAAAATAATGCTATAATTTATATTTTTGTGAAAAATGGCAATAGTTATCTTGTAGAAGTTCACTACAATATATATTTTTGTATTAATTTGTATTCATGCAAACAAACTACCCTCTAAATTTTCGTCATTAATACAACTTTCATGTCAGACTTGTCACTTCTCAAATAAAGTCATACTATATAGCAAAATAACCAAACCAAAATATAATTTATAGAATATGATGTAGGCTCTATGTGAAGCATTTTTAATAGTATAAATTAAAAGTTCTAGTTCTATGGTTACCTAAATTTAATTCACATCCCAAACGATGTCGGTTATAAATATAGTTATAAATGGATTAAGCGGAAGATGGATGAACAGTTATGACCACAATTGAAATTTTTCGCTCTAAATTTTTATTTCTTAAAATATTTAAATCTTTATATTTAAGTCTTTGCTTAAGCAATTATTTCTCATGATACCAACTATGCTGGAGCCAATATAGTTCTTAATTTTAATATTTTGCACTGTGTTCGTTTTAACTTTTCAATTTTCGAAGATATTGCTGTTTCAAAATAGCCAAATTAGTTAATCATACTTTTGTATTTTTAATTTTTTTTTTTTTATTAATGGGGAATTCTATGTAAGAGCAACCTCTTTAAATCTATTGTACTTCACTGTTTATTATCTTAAAATTGCAGGTCTGTCTGTGCTGAACGTTGCTTTAACGCCAGAATTGGCGATGTATATTTCTGGAAATATTTATGTCTTTAGACATAAATATATTATGACAAGAGAATAAATAGATTATGAGAAGAGGTCTTCTTCTAAGCAGAATTTGCATCTATCTGTGTTCGATCTACCAATCTTGAACAGATGCTTGTTAAATGTGCCATGATATGTAATAAACCATATAATCATACTGACATTGGATTTAGTATCCCTAATTACCTGATTCAGTTGTTGGATACTTAGTTTAAAAATGGCTTTAGAGTGGGTAAGACCGTGAGAACTATCCCATTTGTTTTGGAAGGACACATGCTTCTTCATTGCTTCTTGAATTCCTTCCCAGGAGTCCATATAAGGGTAAATCTGTTTCCTTTCAATAATTTTATTAAACTTGTGTAACAGCTATAGATAAGGTTTGATTTAAAAATTGAAGAAGCCAGATCTTTTAATGCAACTTGACTATCTGAAATTATGTATAAGTATGTTGGCACATTTGTGCCCCTTTTTACTGCATTTTAATGTCGATATCTCAATGGCATAGGTTTCTGTGCATAGGTATCTCAATAGGCATAGGGTATTGATATTTTACTTAAAATACTAAAACTGGGTCGGCTAAGTTATGTCGATTTTTTAAAGATTTGTGAATTGACAACAAAATATCGATAAAGAATGTCGACGAAAAATATGTTGATTTGAACAATTTATCGATTCTTTAATTGACAATTCTAAGATGTCGACTTTCAAAAATCAAATAATTTTAGACTAAATAAATTGTTATAGCTCTGATTTCGTTTGAAACTTTATACTAATTTACAATCTGGCATATATATATGCATATTCTCGAAAAAAAAGCAATCGTGATCTCAAACCAATATTTATAGTATGTCCATGCGTATGCCTATTTCGTAAAAAAATATTTAGTTTTTACAGTTTCATATGAAAAATTAATAATTTTGAATACATGAGAAATTTGGCCTTTAAGCCCCGGCGCCAATTTATTGAAATGTTGATTTCTCGTTGCCGCCCCCCAAAACCCCGCACCAATTTCACACAGTTTTCCCCAACGACAGGACAATGTAGATTGCAAGACACAAAAAACATAGATATATATTTTTTTTGTATTTAACAGCGGCTAAGCAAAAGAAATATATTTTTCTACTCCGGAAACCTTGGTTCAAATAATATTTCAGCTTAGACTTTTTATTCAAAAGCCAGTTCGTTCTCTTTGTTTTTAATTTCATTATTATTGAGTTCTTTAGATCTAAAATTTTGATTTGATGATAAATCTTGTATCGCGGCTTATTGGAATTTTATTTTTAGGTCTTAATAATTTTACACAAATCATCTTTAGTTAATTTGCTATATTTAAAGAATACGAATATTTTGTATTCAACGAAAATAATGTTTAAATTGCATAATTTTAGGTAATAAAAAATATTTACAGTAACTTTTTGTTATTCTAGTACCGAATTTTTTTTTTTTTACTTTTGAAAGAAAATTAAGTACACACACTAAGTTCATTCAACTTTTTAAAATATTTGTACAATAGACCTTAAATTTGGTTTTACAAATATTTTAATAGTCGTTTCAAATTATATGCTTTTCATCGTAGTTGGAGTTTTCTGTTTTGGAAAATGAAAAAAAAAATGCTTTAATAAAGAAAACAAAACACACAAAAATGAGACTAGACCAATGTCGCATAAAAAAATGAGAATTTATTTTATTTGTCTTTATTTTAACTTTACTAATTTAACTTTATCAAATTTACTTTAGATATATATAATATATATAAATATCAAATAATACTTTAGAGACTAACGATAGGACTATACCTAAAACAAAAGACATTCATTTGTAGACAATTTATTGAAAACGTAGTGGTCTGAAAAAGTTTTTTATTTCTTTTTCTTGTGTTATAAAGTTTTTAGTTTAATGAAGTTTTATAAAATTTTTTGGTAAATTAATTTATTAAAAATAGCGTATATAGTCGATATAGACCAAAAAAATATAAATATACTTCCCCAATACTTATTGAGTTCAGACATTTAGCAAAAGCTAGCATCAATGGTAATAACATTATCAGAAAAGTGACATAAAATTTCACAAATCTTTTTTCAAAATTCATATCTAAATCACTTATATTTGGTTTAATTTTTTTAAAAGTTAAACTTCAATTCAAAAATTCACTAAATTTTTAAAAAAACTATTTATTAGATAAAAATCACATAAATTTAAAATAAGAAAAATTTATACAAAGACGTAAATTTTATTTTAAAAAAATTTTTTGATACTGAGAAAATAAAAAAAAATTAAAACAAATATTTCTAATTTTTCGGCGAAAAATCCGAACTTGCATCGAACTTGCTCTCTTCAAAATCTCGATTTCGGTGAATTTGCGATTAAAAAAAACCATTTCAGGTCCTGGAAATTGCAATAATTATAACCAATCGATAGAGGGTGTTAGATTTAGTTAATAAAATGTTTGTCTCTTAGAAACCTCATACGCATACTCTGAAACATCTGCTGGATGTTGACTCAAGTAGAAATAAAGGGTATAGAAAATTTGTCAATATTTAGGAAACTAGGTTAACATTTATGTAATGTTCCTCTTTACTAAAAACAATTAAATATGCTAGAGTTTATTTCATATGAAAATTACATTATGGTATTGGAGTTTGAATGAATACTTGAGTGTATAATGAAAGACACGAATTAACCAAGCAATTAAGAACCTTTTTCTACCCCACCATCGAACATCAATACATTTAATATATTTAAAAGAAATCAATCGCATTATGAACATTAACAATATTATAAAAAAAACAACATAAAATCACACATGGTCCTTATATGTTCAACACTGATGTGCACAATTACAACACAAGAAATGCAAATCATCTCAGATTTATGTCTGATCATAACCGCAGTAGATTGGTGTTAATTCAGCTACTATAGCCTACAACAGAATAGCTAATAGTGTTAAAGATTTATTTAGTGTAAAACTAAAAAAATATTTAAAAAATGTATAATCTAGAACGTTATTAGCTCATCGAACTATAACCCATAAATGCATGTATTTCTAAATCAATTTAATTTAAAACTATTAGTCGTATGTCCTATGCTCACGCACAGTTTAATCATTTAAATAAATTTTATCGCAAAATTATATTTTAAATTATCTCTTCATAAAAGTGATATGTATATTATTTTATTGCTCTTCTTATGAGACTACATTAATCAATTACATTCTTAATATAATAATCTTCACAACTTGCATTACTGTACTTACTTATACCATAATAATTATAAAGAAATAGTGTTGCCATTGCCACATATATACCCAACAAGGAGAAATAATAGAATTATCATAGAGAATAAATAGATAATAGATCGCGTGATAATTGGATGTGGAATTGAACACATTGAATTGAAATTGCAGTTAACAAGCTATGTAGTAAAAGCCAGCTGTCAGCGTTTGCAATTGCATCTTCATATGTGTGCGTAAATGTTGTCATTCCAATTTTTTCATCGGCTCATCATCGGTTTGAACTCTGTGCTGTCAAAAACATCATCGGTTTGAACTCTTGAACGTCAAAAACAAAATAAATATATGTAAAGAAATACCAAACCAATTGAATAAACTAAAAAAAAAAAATTAAATAAAAATATATTTTCTATTTTGACAATTTAAAAAATTTATTTTGAAGTGTAGCTTGAACAAAAAATTATTTATTTTTGTAAATCATTGCTACATATTTAAATTTAATATACTTACACATTTTAACAACTTTGTGAGTTTTGAAAAAAACTGTTAACTGTTTTATATAATCCTACATTCCTACGTTTATTTGAAATCATTTAATTACCCTTCCAATTAAATAATTTTACATCATAAATTTAATAAATGACAAAATGTCTAATAACTTTTTTTATTTTGCTTTGTTCCCAGCCCAGTTGTTTTGACCCAGCCGATTTAATATTTTTTCTTAAATTTTTAATATGAGAATAATTTCGGGTGTAGCATAAACAATTTTCTGACCTTTTCAAACGTTTTATCGCTGTTTTAAGTAATTGGCGCTACAATTTGTGAAGCAGCTAAATTTTAATTGAAAATCTCGCAAAATTTTTTTCGTAGCATACCGATCGAAATGATATATGATATGATTATGATCAAATTGAAATAGTTTAAAAATTTGTGGTTCATTCTTCTAACACTTAGAAAAAAAAACAAAACAAAAGTACAAAAGTAAAGTGAATTATAAAAACACCATACATATAGTTTGATGCGTATCTACCTACGTACTAAATTAAATTTGTTTATTTTTTTATAAATAAAAATAAATAAAATTCGTGTATTAAAAATAAATGAAAATTAAAAAATTTTACCGCAGAAAAAACGGATGTGTGGTTACAACTTCGGTCATAACTTCTGAAACACTGATCGCCGTGTAGCCTTTTGAGGTTTTTTTTTTGAAGGAAATTCAATTTTCTTTAATTATGTGAAAAAGAAATTAAAAATAAATGAAAATCAAAAAATTTACAGAAAAAAAAACAGATGTGTGGTCACAAAACCGGTCATAACTTCTGAAACACTGATCGCCGTATAGACTTTCGAAGCTTCTTTTTGAAGGAAATTAAATTTTCTTTAATTATGTGAAAAAAAAATTATTTTAGAACTTTCGCTATAATAATTTTAAAAAATTAAAAAAAAATAAAAAATGGTAGGTAGTAAAAAATTATTTTTTTTTGCAATTTTGTGAATGGGTTTGCTTGCTTTCCGCTGCTCTCCTGTTAATTTTGTTTTATGAACCAACGACACAATCTCAACTATTTGTATTAAGTTGTATTAAGATCTGATTTAGTGAACACTATATACATTTTGTTTTTAAACAGTTTTAATTTTTATTTCAATGTTTCATTTGCGCTGTTAAGTTTGATTTTAAAGAATAAATTTGAATTATAGAACTGAATATAATAAAACACTCTACATTAGTTAGCTCTTCTAAGATTAATTTGAATAAAACAAAAATAAACAAAAATGTTCAATTAAGTTTACTCAACGATTTTTATTCGTATCGGCATTGCTTCGTTGCTTATGCTACGCTGTTAAGCACAAGTTAAAACTGTAAGAATAATTTAACGATGATGACGAATTATTTGTCATTCCAAAGGTATATTTTTAATGAAATTTTTTTTTAATTATAATTGATATTCGTCACAATCACAAAAAAACATTATTATAATATGTTTAAAAATTAAGATTTATTAAATATAATTAATTCCAAAGAGTAAATTTAATAACGCTTCTTAAAAAAAAAAAAAATTTCATTATTTTTCCCAAAAATTCTAATTTCTCACGTGAATGCTTAAAAAAATTCCATTTTCTGTTTTTTTTCAAATATCATCCTTTATTATACAAAATTTTCACCTTAGAGTATATTTATGATATATAATTTTCAACATTATAATATAGTATATAGGGCATATATATAGTAACACAATGAACAAGAAATTTGTTATAATTTCAAGTACATTATGACATAACATTACAAGAATGATAATTCAAAAAAAAAACAAAAAAAAAAAAACCAAATTACATCTCTAATTTGTACGTATAATCTACAAAATATATCTACCAACATTTTTATACTGTATGTAGGTAGGCACTAAAGAATTTAAGAACCAAAAATATAAAAAATAAAAAAAAGTAAAATTTTCTTAAATAATATTTTTATATTCATCTGAAAAAAAAAATCAACCAATAACAACCCAAAAATACAACCCCAAATTCAACCCACCTACGAAAATATTATTAAAACAAGTTGAAAATCATCTTCAGTATTTTTGATTTTTTTTTTTTTTTTTGCTTTCTAAAATCAATCAATTTATATTTTAGAGAAGTTGAGTAGAAAAACAACAACAACAACAACAAAAAATTATTATTTATTTTGTTCAAATCATTCCTCACAGATCAATGATTTACTTGAATTATGGTGCAGGTGATTCATGAAAATTATTTTTTTTTTTTTTTTTTTGAATAATTCATGAATAATTCATTTCATTCAAAACAAAAAAAAAAAAAAAAAATGATATATCAAGGTGTATTATAAGATATTAAATCAAATTTGTTAAGATTTACAAAAGTTGAAAATATCAAAATCAAAAAAAAAAGTATTGAATTTACTCTAAATAATATTTCAGAGAGCATACAAATTTTATATTTTAGTCCTTTTGATTAGATGACAGTTAAATATCCTTGAAACTGAAGAACTATGACAAAATATTTAATTATTTTATATATATTTTTTCTATTTTTGTCCACAAATTTATCAATTTATTTTTAATATTATTATTTATTATATTTATAATTTTTTAGAATTCAGACTTTTTAAAGTTAAAAAATGTATGCGTTATAAGACTGCATATTGCAGCTAGGATTTATTTTTAGTATAAGCATAGCATGACTACCGCAATTGATGAGGCCAAAAGGCACGTATACTGTCGTGTACGTATAACATATCTGAGCTATTTGTACAATGATATGTGTTACACATTATAAGGACGATTTGAATAACATCTGTCAACTACTGTCGAATATACGTTTTTCGAAGAAACAGATTTGAAGATTAACATTTGTATAGCAAGTAAAATATTTAAAATAAAATAGTAAATCAATCGATTTTTCCAAGAGAAGCATCAATAAAGACTATATATAAAGATAAAATATTATCTTTTTAATCAAACAACGATTGAATATCAGCATTTTATACATCAGTATTAAGAGAGTATGGGTAAATGTACAAACAATTATTTTTCAAGAAACACCGATTAAAGAGTTGAAACAATTTAATTATACCTTCGTAGTATACTAATTGTTCAAAATCAACATCTCCGAGATACCCATGTACCAAAAAAAAAAGATTTCCGTCGCTATCTGTCCCCATACCGCATACGTAATCATACTAAGAACAAGTAGCATGCCAAATTAAGCAACGTTTCTGCATGAAACATAGATCAAGGCTATATGGAGCATTTTTTTTCAACACTGTTAGCATAATAACAGTGAAAGATAGAACACAAATATTGAAAGAAATTTGCGTAAAAACCAATCAATAATTCACCCAAGCATCGGCCAAAAAAATAAATAGATCAATTTACCTTGATAACAACTATCGCCTAGATACAAATAACAATAGCAAATTGCGTGGAAAATCAACCAGCTATCTTCACATTCACGAATGATGTAGAACAGTTGCTTACCTAAGTATTGATACTTTCGAAAAATTATTTTCGCATCTTAACGTTTCGTAAGCATTGACCAAAAAGATAAATAGATCAGTTATCCTTGATAACAGCTATTGGCTAGATGCAAATGATTAGATCTAATTTCGTGAAAAACCAATTAACTTTCTTCACATTCACGAATGATGTAGAACAGCTTCCTAATCGCGTATTGTTACTTTCCTAAAATTATTGTGGCATCTTAACGTTTCGTACTCTGTTTACCGCAATCACCATCTATGTAACGCAAAAATCAGTTAAAAACTATACCTATATTAATGCAGTTTTTGTATTACGTATTGAAATTTGTGTTGTACATTTGTTACGCGGTTCGGATACATTTCGTATTCCCATATAAAATTCAAATACAATGCGGATACGAATTCTTTACTCGGTTCGGTTCTAGTTTTAAAAAATTTCTAATATACTTACTTGAGATGGAAAAAGCCAAATTGGGAATGAAAAACATAAGCAAAGCGTGGACTTAACAAGTCATAAATGTGACAATTAAATATATATCAGTAAATGCAAGTCTACAGATCTCGCCCTCTAGAAGTAACGTTCCCCAAATGCTGGAAGTAACGCAGTATATCATTGAAGACTGTTCTACCTGTAATAGTTAGATTGGGCATAGGCACTCACATGTATGCGCTTCGGGTAATCACAATAAGTTCATTTTGTAGCTGCGATGACATGGGATCGAAATTCGGCACTAATTAAAATCTAACCAACTTTATACAACAATCTAAGATAGTTTAAAACACTAATGTGAAGTCTATTTCATTATAATAAACTGTAAAATTTGCAAATTAACATCACAAAAAAATCGGAATATAATCATTAAAGACGTAAAAAATCTATAACCAATAGTTTACCTGAACTGTGAACATCAAATAGCAACTTGTATATTATTTAATAACCACATAAATCTACTTCGTAAGCTTTTAAGATAGTGTTTTAAAAATTTAATTTCATTATTGTCATCTGTTACTCCTACAACTCGAGGTAAGTCTTAATCTTGCTCACAACATTCATCCATTTGGCTATTTGGGGACACTGTCTTTCATCTAATAATTCAAAACTTTCAACAACTGTCATCGACTTCAGCCAACCATCTTGATCTTAGTTTTCTTACTGTAGTATCGTAAATATCAGCTCAGGGTATTCGAGGACGAAAATAGGAACATTCACTGGTGATTTAACTCTTTTAGGAAAAGGAAAACTTTTTACATCACTGCTAATGACGGTAGAAAATTTGATATTACCAGATTAGATGCTACCTAATTATAATCTCTATAAATATATAAAATTTCATTAGAAATAATAATAGAAAGAAAGAAATGCAATTAAATATCAATATCGTTATTGAGATTCGAACCCTGTACTCTCTGATTAGTCAAATTAAATAACCCCTAAATCGCATCGGTTGATATTAAATTATAAATTTCATCAGAATTTGGCAGTGTACAACGACAAAATTTGTGCTTAAGAACAAATACTCAGACTCTCTGAAAAATTGGTGTTAAGCAAGGTGATTAGACACATTATCAATAACGCTATTCAATTTAGATGTATTGTCTAGAGTTATCTTCATCTCAGTCTACCTCTCTCTTTAGTATTGTACAAAACTGTATATTATTATTCTTTTTGTTATAATTTAATCATTCATAATCAACCCCCTGAGTCACCCATTTTAGATTTTGTGCCGTAATATATTTTCGCAATATTATAGTATTCAATTAGTGCTTCTACCGCTTCGTTTAATTTAATCTGGTATTCAACATTGCTATTTATTTTGGATTAAAATATTTTTCTCATTATTCGTCTTTCGAATACTTTTAATTTATTTTCATTACTAATATTATTTCAAATTATATATTTTAATCCCAAAAAAAAAAAAAACAAAAATACTAATTCAAATAAACAATATCAAGGACTTGCTTAATATCCTTGAAATTGTACCCCCGTTCAAGTTTGCATACAAGAAATTAAATAATTTTTAACAAAAAGGTAATGAAAAATAAAATTTTCTGTTGACAAAAAAATGAACAAAAACAATGAGTATGAAATTAAATGAACAATAATAATTAATATAAATTTTTTTTAATAATAATTAACTGTTCATTTTTTCAATTTAAATTTCATTAGAGAATTAAACAATGGAAAAATTGTTATTTATACTTGAAAAAATCAACAAATTAATATTATTGAAGAGTCATCTCTATCTCTATGGGAGATTTCAATTCATTTTTTAAATCAATATTTTATTTAAATTTCAATCATAAAATTTTATATTTTAATATTCAATAAATTATTATATTCAATTTATTTTTTTATATTACTGTATTATGTGCTAATCCCAATATATAATACCAATTTTTATTATTTATATTGATTTCAATAAAATGATTAAAAATAATATTTTTAGGTTACAAATTTAATTTCGATTTCAATCATTAAATTTATATTTATTTACTTATTTATTTTTATTTTTTTTTTCCAAATGCATCATCTTTTACAGAATCATCATCATCATCACTATTATTATCGTTATTCTGAAATTTAATTAAATAGATAGATAGAAAATTTTCTGAATATAAATAAATACATTTTTTACACAGGATACAGAGTGGTAGACTTTAAGGAAGAGTAGTTTTTTGTTTATACAAATTAAGTAAGATTTGGAATTAATACGGATTTTGTATACATACATCTATTTGTTGGAAATCAAAAAATATATTTAAAATTGCTTTGAAAATAAAACTATTGGTCTATAAGTAGGTGATTATAGCGGCAGTGACAAATAGATTTTTCACATCATTTGAAATTAACCAAATTAACACTCTAGCGACCCGGAGATAATTTTTTGCTTATTATATTGTTTCTGGAGGATTTACAGAATTTTGATATGGTATTATGGCATTGTTTAATCCTACTGGAATATACGACTCAATTTTTGTATTTGAAAAGTTAACGTGCGTGAATTTTGCATCAATTTTTCAGTATATCAACTAATTGAATGTAGAAAGACTACTAATTAACTAGAATACGGGCTTATTTAAATCCCATAGTTCAACTTTATTTAATACGTTGGCTATCAATTAATCACCAGTGAATATCATCGCTTTCGTTCACAGCTACCATAATTACCACTGATACCGAAATTTTATTTTCCCAGATACATATTCTAATATTGACTATATCACTTGTGATCACCTCATTCGGAGATGAAAATGGGAATATTCACTGTTGATTTAATTGCCCATATCCATAAAATAACTGCTATCATCGAAAAAATCATTGAAAGAAAAATGCATCTGCTCTTCAGTGTTTCTAGCGGTGGCTTATCTACAAGCTTTGTCGCTTACTCCCCGAAACATATGTTTGTTACGAACTGGTCTCATTATATTTATCGAATCGAGTATTTCAAATTAAGCAAGAAGAAGATTAATCTGCTCTACACAATATACACGCAGGAGTACCACAAGGTAGTATACTGGGCCCCATACCATATTTACTATACACTAGTGATATTCCAGAGATAGAAGTTGCGACGGTAGCTACTTTAGATAGAAGATAGAAGATAGAAGATAGAAGATAGAAGATAGAAGATAGAAGATAGAAGATAGAAGATAGAGATAGAAGATGCGACGGTAGAAAATGATACTGCAGTATTAGCAGTTTGTAATGATATAAACGATGGAATAAACTGCAGTAAGCTAATAACAAAATCTTCATTTGTTGCACAAGGTGGAGAATTAAACTAATTGAAGCAAAATTCACGCGCGTTAACTTTTCAAATAAAAAATATTGAGTCGTATATTTCAGTAGAATTAAACAATGTCATAATACCATATCAAAATTATGTAAAATATCTTGGTATGACGCTTCAAGCAAAGCTTAGATGGAATCAACAATTGTATTGGTTAATTGGGCGCACATCTATGCTTTCGGCGTATAACATAGTTTTGATCTACAATCAGATATTAAAGACAGTCTTGGCATACGGTATTCAAATATGGGGCTGTGCTAAACAGCTACATATTCAAAATATCCAAACGTTCCAAAACAAAGTATTGCGAAACATTGTTAATGCCCCCTGGTTTGTTCGCAATGCTGATATTCATAGATATCTCAGGATCCCTCTCATAAAAAATTAAATAAAAAAATTGGGTGTACGCCATAAAAGTCATCTGTCATGTCAATCTCGAAGTGTCACGGTTAGCTGACAGTCAAAACTTTGTTAGAAGACTTAAACGGACGAAACCGTTCGAACTGTGTTAGGTTAAAAAATTTTTATCCCACAATAATAATTCCCAATTTGATCAAAGATATTTATTTATTAATTTACTATTTAATCCATACAGTTTTAAAAAATAATATAATTTAATTATTAAAATTCTCAATTAATATAATGTATCAAACAAGATGTATGACTTAAAATTTAAATTACTTTGAAATTTAAAACAACATAGTTTTTACAAAAAAAAAAGAAAAATGAAATAAAATAAATTCGGTAAACCCACACTAGACTAAAAATATGAAGAACGATATTCGACCAGACAATGAATGAAGATTGTTCAACAAAATTTTCAATGGCCAGATAAATGGGATCAAAATGCCTAACACAAAAATCATCGGAAAGATATTATGAATACTGACCTGAAGCAAATGTGGCGTGACGGAATTGGAATTAATGAGTTTTAATTTCTCAGACTCTCCAAAAGATACGTGATTCGAGTAGTAGTATTTTTAGCAAAATAAAAATATTTTTAAATGTATAATTTCGATCTAATAAAATCATTTACTTTCAACAGCTTCAATCCAGTCCCACAATTTAATAATAGGTGAGAAAATTCATTAACTAGAGTAATTTAATTAAAATATGACCTTTCATCAAAATATAAAAGTGTTCTACACTAAATTTGCTCCCTTATCAATCATACAATTTTTTAATTGTTTTGACTTTACAAACAATAAGAATTTCCTGCAGTAGTAATAATTCATACAAGAACATCCTGTATATATTATTATTGTATTATTTTACTCGTACATGTAATTGTATGTTTATAGTATACATACATGTGATATATGTATAGTACATTGAGGTCCATTGTGAATATTTTCTATTATTATTTAAAATATTTATATGATATATAAAAGAAAATTGGTACATTATTAATTTCTCCTAACATGACTATTATACATATATGAAAAATAAAATAATAAATAATACGTCTTCATGTACATAATTATGTACATAAATGTATAATATGTATAGTATTTGTATTTATTTAGTATGTAGAAATTTTGAAATTTACATATTCGTTAATGCTAAAAGATTTTCATGTTAATGTTTTACAGTTATTTTTGAGATATTTATATAACAAAATATATATATATATATATATATATAATATATCAAAATGAAAATCTAGGTTAAAAATAATTTATTTTTTTTTCTCATTTAGATTTATAAATTAATAGAAAATTACTGGATTGTTAAACATTTATGTTAGATACTATTATAATGTACATAAATAGTTAAATTTTCTTTTACATACAATTTATATAAAAATGTTGAAAGTTGTTCATACATATTGCATATTAAAAATGTGTAATTTATTGTAACTCAACTTAACCCTTGGAATATAAAGTGAGTAAATTTTGTTCAATCATAATTTTCGAAAGAATTCCAAACCTAATTTTATTATCTTTATATTTTTATTATTTATTTATTTATTAGTTAAGTATGTAGGTCTCGGTTTCTCCTCTCTCAAATGTATTGAAAATTTTTCTTTCGAATCATACAATCCAAGACTTAGTTGATAGACTTAATTCCAATATCAACTCCAAACGTTGGTGTCTCCAAGGATCAGTTCCATCACCAACGCGATTACTTATGTTTATAAATTATTTGCTGCAAACCACTTCCAATGCAATCCATATTTTGCAGCCGACAGCACCCTTGTGGCACCCTACGATTTTCAGAAAAACTCTGAAGCTATATATATCGCTGTATCAACCAAAAGATAAATCATGACCAGTTCCCTCAGCCATGATTTGGTCGCAGTAGCTATTTTTGGTTTAAAAAGCATAGTCGAGTTTATCACTAAAGCTGATGTACTACCTCCAGAAACATTTCCATTTTTGATTGTGCTCTTTTGTTTCAGGAAGTTAAACTTCACCGGTCTGACCGCTTAAATATATTAGGTATTAACTTAAATCGAAAAATGATCTGCAATGATGCAAAAACTGATGTTGCAAAAACCGCAGTCAAATGTTTCTTAGTAGCTGTAAGGCTTATTTTCTTTCCTCCTGTGACCTATTGAAAATCTATGAAGCTCTCATACGACCCAAAATAGAGTACACAATTCTCCCATATGGGCTGAACTTCTAGTAATGCGTAAACACATTTGGAAAAAAGTATAAAAACAGTCTATTCGTCATGTCAATGACCCAAATGTCACTGATCATATAACTGTTCTTGGACATCGCCAATTTTTATAGATATATAGTAGACACGGGCAAATGCTCAGTCAAAATTAAATCTATACTACCTCCACTTAAGTGCTTCCCTCGCTCGTGACAGGTTAATATTACAAAAAAACAGTCAATGTGCTCATTCCTACAACGTAGAAATCCCTAGAAGGCAGATGACAAGTTGTGGAAATTCGTTTATAACCTCAACATTCCGAATGTTTAACGAAATTTAACCAAACATGATAGATTCTATATTAATGACCTACACAAATTCCCTTCGTTACCCTTTACTTTCTTCCTTTCCTAACTTTCGTTTTCCATCCTAGTCAAACTTACCAATTGGTATAAAAGCTCCCCTAGTATTTTGGCCATGTATAAAACAAAAAAAATTATTGCATTAATTTTTATATGACTAATCGCATCATCTAATAATTTTCATAAACAGTCTGAAATTTATTTGCGTGTTCCATTTAAAACTTACAATGTACATTTGTTTGTATATTTTATTGTGTGGGTTAATACAGTACAAATTGATATCAAAAAGTACGAGCAAAAGTATTGAGAATTAGCTTTGGAGCAAAAAACTTGAATTTTTAGTTTTGCGGGATATTGATAGTTGGACACTTATCATCAATCCAACACGCTTACATTAACGATTATTATCGACTCACTTTATTTATAAAATGGTATCAAACGTAGATCAAACAACGTCAGTTTTCTTTAGAATTTCTTTCACATATGCTGGTGAGGCTAAAAATTTCAATGGCATTATATAATTAGTCTAAAAATTTAGGCCTGTGAGTATTATACAGATCTTGTTAATTTGTCCGGTGTCCGGTGTCTAAGATGTCATGTTTATTTAATATTTTATCTGCAGTGGTTATGGAAAGTAGGTATTAAAAAAGTAACTAGACAGATAATATAATGACTAGAAAAAATATAAACATTAGATATCTCTACTCAAATGTTTAGCATGGTTAGTTTTTTATTTTTTTGATCGTTTAAATATTATAGATTTTCAATAAAAATATTGCAGTAAGTTCTCAAGGCTCAAGACAACCACCCATTTTATTTTCCAATTGTTAGGAGGTTATTTGCTATTTCGATATTTAATTTTATTTTTATATATTATTTTTTTTATATAATATTTTATTTACTATTAATTTTGTTTTAAAACTATTTTAGATATTATTTATGTTTATTTTGAAAATGAATTTAATTTCATCACATTAAAAGATTTTAAATGAAAAAAAAAACACAAGCCAAAAATACAAAAAAAAAAACTAAAAAAGTTTTTTATAATAATTTGTACTTCAAAATTTAAATGGTAAGTAAAATTAACGAATCTCAATCTTTTAAACGCACAAAAATTTACTACACTTTTCTAGGGTTAAATATAAACATCGATATTACTATTGTTGTAATGGATAGTTGAAATAATATAATATTAAAATTAAATAGATTTGATGCCTACATAAATAATTTCTAATGTTTCGAAAAGAAAATATTTCCATTTGAGTATATAATGTGACATACATATATATGTGTGAAAAAATATATTCAATTGATTGTTTGATATGGGTGTTATATTAGTGTTGAATTAACTTCCAAATAGTTATTCTTACTTTTACTTTTAATTATTCAACCCAATTAATTAATATGATAGAATAGATCTAAACGGTGATTGTATTATTGTGACTAAAGCAGGAATACTCAGTTAAGAATATAATTAATATAATGGACAGCCGACAGTTTGTAAGTATCGAAGGTACATGTAATAATATTCTTTGTTACAAAAACCTTAATCATATGTTCTGATTCTTTTAATTTGCTGCGAAATTTACACTATAATAAACTTCAAAATCTCATTTTTCGATTTACGTTGAAAAGTACTTGCAAATATTATTTTAGATCATTTTAGTTTATTAAAGCTTAATACTTGAAATTTTTCAGAATTTGTTCCTAAACCTATACATGATATCTACCTATAAAATAGGGAAAGTGGTACAAATGGAGACATTAGGATCGTTGATGAGACGAATGGTACGCTTTTGAACTTTTACAAATGCGCAAATTTAATGCAGTTCGTTATGAACCGTTATGAAATACATTTGAAATGCATTCCAATTTGGGAGCAAAATATGTTTCGCAGCGACTCAAAAAACCCAAATATGGTTAAATAGAGTATGCTTTAATGTCCAGTCAAAAATAATGTTTAAGGCTTGGTTGAGTATGCTGATCATCATTTTACGTTTAGTATTAGTAACTGGAGTTTTTGAAGAAAATCGAAAGATGCTACTAGAGTCCCACGTAACAATTTTATTGCTGCTCTTGCGCACTCATATAACACTATTATAAACACTCTTATACCAGTATTAGTGTTAATTTGAGTGCTCCGCAATTGCTGCGAAAGGTTATAAATACGTTATAGCACTAAAATGGAGCATCCTATAAAGCACCAGAGCAAGTGCTGTAATATTGTTACAGGATTAGTATATATGTATTAGTGTATATGTTTTTATTTTGAAATGATATTCATTTGAAATAATTTATGTTATGCGAGAGTGAGAAAGGTATATTATTTTTTATTGTCAAATAATAATTTTATGGAGTTTATATTTATTTCCTGAGAAAGGGAGATAGATGTTAGTTAATAATATAAAAAATGTCTTACTAATAAATAATATTTTTCGGTCAAAAATAATTGTATTAATATTTATAATTATTGTGACCAAAATGCAAAATTTGGCTGCGAATAAAATTCCATTGGCATTTATTATAAAAATAATTCGAAAAAATACAATGCCCACCAAAAATAACCAATTTTTTAATAAATAAAAGAAAATATATTTTTAAATTGCATCTTTAAAATATTTAATAATATATATGTTAATTAATGCATAACATCAAATTTGATAAATTATTCTTTTAAGTAAAAATGATAGTTTTGCGAAAAGAATGCAAAATAAAACTTTTCAGTTTTTGTTTATTTAAAAAAAATTTACCTCGTTTGTAGAAAATAATGGCCGTCGCAAAATATTTATCTAAAACCTACAGTAAATTTATTAGTAACATTATAGGAATACAGTTAAATAATAACACCACTACTGCTATTCCAGCAATTCTATTCTTATAACCACACTTTAACTCTTAATATAGGATTACGCGCTTTTAGATTTATAAAAACATTGCTGTATCACTTGCGGAAAATCCCATTATAACAACTCCCGCAATTGCTATAAGAACATTCTTATAGCAATATTAATCACATTATTCCCATAAAAATATAATTTTAACACCTTTAGCGCTTATCGGGAGTCATATAGAACTCTTGTAGTACTAATTTTGTTTTTATAACAATAAAATGTTACGTGGGGTGCTATCGTTAGCAAAATTATGGATAGGATCGAAAGTTTATTGATAAATATAGAAGATCATTGATAAATATTAAAAATAGAGTAGGATAAAGATTAACTTACATTTGGATAGCTAATTTGAGGAAATATATGATTTCAAAACAAGAGAATAGTAACCTACGGTTGTAGGGGAAGTAATTCCAATATCAATTATATTATTTCATAGAGATCCTAAACTAAACCTAAATTATTAATCAATTTTGTATTTAGTTTGATTCAATCAAATCACTTGTGTAAACAATGAGAAACAAATTGCATATTTACTTTATATAGATATATAAACAGGTTATAGATTATAGAAAAAGCCATTGTTTTATAAAACAACTGGATTATTTTGTATTTTGAGTTTAACTACCCAAAACCTAGAAGTATCATATATTCGAAGAACCAATTAAATTTTTGTTGCTGCTGTAAATCCCACTTTTTCTTCTGAGACATTTTGAAAATCTATAAATATTGTATGTAAACTTAGATGGAGTATCATTTCCATATATGCGATAAAGTGTTCCAGTATTGTGTCACAATATTTGGATAAAGTTCAAAATAAGAACTATTCTTCTCAATTATAACCCAAATGAAACTTCTTATCTTTCTCCTCTTTTTCTGCAATGTTCATATTAATTCATCAAAATATAAATATATCAAAAACCCTACAATCAAAATTGTTCATTATTTCACTTCAAGCATTTCATTCGTAAAAGATGAACAAATATAGTACTTATCCATATATCCAATTAAAAACCGCAAAATAGTTCAAGGGCGATTAATCTTAAATTTTTATACCACTTTCTGTATTCCACAAATCTCAGTAATTTTGTACTTATAATCTGAACATTTTCAATACACATAAACAATTTGCCAACTTTTAACCATTGTTTTTTCCTATTTTTTCTTTCTCTCCCTAGCTTAAAATGAACCAACCAAAATAACATCATCCCATCTAAAGTTTAGCTAAGTACAAAAATAAATATCCCTAACCGGACTTAATCAACTCGTGTTTGACACGAGATATACGTGCCTCGTACAGTTATCACTTTTTCTATCGGATCCGAGTAATTTGAGATGAAAACACTAATTATTATTACAACTATCACGAACCGACTTGTTTGTCAACAGAAATTTGTTGCTGTCGGATGAAACTTATAATGCTAAAATAGATTTCATTCGGGTGATTGGGTGAGCTGTAATAGGTGTTGACAGTAAAATAAGTAAAATAATATTTTCGGGTGTTAAATATGATACTACAAGTGTTAATACATAAAGTGGCAACGTGTAATGGGTTATTAAGTATTTATTTATTTACTAATCTGGTATATCAAAGTCTTATATTATTTATTTATTTATTTGAACTCTCACATTCTCAAGAAAACTTTCCTAATTTTTGGAAAAAATCGTTTATTCTAAGAATGATATAAAAAACTATCGCCCAATTTCAAAACTTTCAAGTATTCCGAAACTATTTGAATTAATAGTATTTGACTCTATTTATGATCATTGTTCAAACTTACTGTCCCCTAACCAGCATGGTTTTATGAAAAAAAGATCCACAGTAACCAATTTAATAGAATGTTGTTCTAAATTCAAAAACTATATGGAAGCTGGGTTTCAGACAGATGTCATATACACCGATTAAAGTAAGGCCTCTGACCTTCTTCCTCATTCCATTATTATACTAAAATTAAAAAAAATGGGATTCCCTCCTTCTTTTACCAATTGGATTAATTCCTACTTAATTAATAGGAGCTACAACGTATTATTTAGATCCGCTACTTCTGAACCTTTTGAAGCTAACTCTGGCGTTCCACAAGGCAGCCATTTAGGTCCGCTTCTCTTTATTATTTCCATTAATGATGTAACTTCCGTCATTAAGCATAGTAAAATTACTATTTATGCAGATGACATGAAAATTTACAAAAAAAATTACATCAGCAAGGGACACATCCCTTCTTCAACAAGACTTAAACTCTTTTTTAAACTGGTGTAAAATTAAAAATCTGACCTTAAATATTAATAAATGTGCTTTAATGACTTTCTCTCGCTCTTCCGAATCATTAATGGTTGATTATACTTTTGAAAATAAATCTATTGAACGAGTCTCACACTTTAAAGATCTTGGTGTACTCTTTGACAATAAATTATGTTTCAAACAACATTTAAATGTCATAATAAATAAATCTAACTCCATGTTAGGCTTCGTCAAAAGATTTTCTAAAGAATTCAACGATCCATACGTCCTTAAATCACTTTTTACGTCTCTTGTTCCACCAAATCTTGAATATGCCAGTGAAAGTGTGGTCGTCTCATTACCTCAATCATATCCAAAGAATTGAAGCTACACAAAAAAAATTTTTGAGATTCGCACTGCGTAATTTACACTGGTCAAATCCAGTTATTCTGCCACCTTATAGGAACCGGTTAAAGTTATTGGATCTTAAATCATTAGAATCCAGAAGGGAGGTTGCTGATATCATATTCATTATTAAAGTTTTAAATAATGAAATTGATTCTCCTTATGTTAGAGATATGATCCACTTATATATTAAGAGAAACCGATTTAGATCGGAAAATATTTTTCGTCCAATATTTCATCGTACCAATTATGGTAAATATGAGCCTGTTAATAAAAACGTTAAAAATGTTAAAAAAACGAACATGCGATATATATTACAGCTGCCACGAAAAACATCACATATTTGGATGCGGATTCGTAGTGGGAAAACGGCTTAGAGGAAACGTCATTGATTTTACACCGGTTAATGAACGCCGTCATCCGTATCAAAGGCAAATTCTTCAACATCAGCTTAATATGTGTGCACGCACCAACCGACGAAGCGGAGGACTCAATGAAGGATGAATTCTACGACATCTTAGATAAAACATATGGGTCCTGTCCTGAGTACGATGCGAAAATCGTGCTTGGAGACTTCAATGCTAAAATCGGTAAGGAAGGAATTTTCGGCAAAACTGTTGGTAACCATAGTATTCACCCTACCACCACAGATAATGGATACCGATCAATCGATTTTGCAGCAGCTCGTAATATGGTTATAAGTAGCACAAATTTCCCCCATAAAAATATCCACAAAGCTACCTGGCTATCTCCGGATGGACGTACAGCGAATCAAATTGACCACATTATGATTGACGCCCGACATGCTACCAGTGTGTCGGATGTACGTACCTATCGAGGAGCTAACATCGACTCTGACCACTTCCTAGTTGTCGCCCAGTTCAGAGCACGAATTTCCAATGTTAAAAAAGGACGCACCAGCCAAAATAGGAAGTTTAACATTGGAAGACTCCAAACACCCGAGATAGCCTTAGCATACAAGAAACGATTAAGTGATATACTCAATACCACACCTCTACAACATAATCTCTCCGTCAACGGAAAATGGAAACAATGCGCAAACATCATCACGATGGCTGCTACACATACCGTGGGTTTTGAAACACCTCGCGTGAGAAACCCATGGTACGACGATGAATGTTTAGCAAAGACGGTAGAGAAAAATGAGGCCTACAGGAAAGCGCTGCAACGTAAAACAAGAGCAGCTCAAGAAGAGTATAGAGCGAAAAGAAGAGACGAGAAGAAAATTTTAAGGCGCAAAAAACGTTTATTCGAAAAGTCTCAACTTTTGGATATAGAATCAAACCGAGACAGAGGCGAAGTACGGAGCTTTTATAAAAAAGCCAAGCAGCTTGCAGCTGGTTTCAAGCCCCGTACACACGCGCTGAGGGATGATTCGGGAAATTTGGTAACCGACACGCAAGGGATATTAGAGACATGGAAACAGCATTTTAAGAACCTGCTGAATTGCGCAAACATAGAAAACACAGATACGCCTCGCCCTAACCCAGTCAACTCCGAAGATACAGATACACCCAGTCCTGCAGAAGTGGAAGCAGCCATCCGAAAATTAAAGAACAACAAAGCTGCTGGACAAGATAACCTGCCAGCTGAACTTTTTAAGGCAGGAGGTGAAGTGATGATTGAATTCATGCACCAAATCATCAAACAAATCTGGATCGAGGAGAGCATGCCTGATGACTGGAGTTTAAGTTCAATATCTCCAATATTCAAAAAGGGCGATTCCATGTCCTGCGCCAACTATAGAGGAATATCCCTATTAAACGTTGCGTATAAGATCCTTTCCAATATTCTGTGCGAACGATTGAAGCCCCATTGTAACGCTGTGATAGGAAACTATCAGTGCGGCTTTCGTCCTGGTAAATCAACCACCGACCAGGTGTTCGCATTAAGGCAGATCCTGGAGAAGGCCCTCGAATTTCAAATCGATACGCACCATCTTTTTATCGATTTTAAATCTGCCTATGACAGCATACATCTATGACAGTGCTTTACGAATCAATGTCGGAATTTGGTTTCCCAGCCAAGCTTATCCGTTTGTCAAAAATGACCCTGGAAAACACCCGGTGTGCTGTGGTGATTGGGAGACACATTTCTGATTCATTTTGAACGTGCTCCGGATTTCGACAAGGCGATGCGCTGTCATGTAATTTCTTTAATCTGGTGTTGGAGCATATAGTGCGACGTTCCGGTGTGAACACACAGGGCACTATATTTTACAAATCGGTGCAGCTCCTGGGTTTCGCTGATGACGTCGATATTATCGGAACATCACGACGAGCAGTCATCGAAGCCTTTACACAGATTGAAGAGGAAGCAGGTAAAGCGGGTCTTCTCATAAATGAGAACAAAACAAAATATATGCTGTCGACAAATAAAATGTCCTCACAACATCATATAGGACACAACATCACTGTCGACTCATATAATTTTGAGGTAGTTCAGGAGTTTATCTACCTTGGAACCAACATCAACTCCACCAATAACATCGATGTTCAAGTAAGGCGAAGAATTACCCTTGCAAACCGTTGCTACTTCGGTTTGTCGAAACAACTGGGTTCAAAGCTCCTATCCCAAAATACCAAGGCGCAATTATACAAAACGCTCATCCTTCCGGTGCTGCTATATGGTTCTGAATCGTGCACATTACCAAAAGCAAGCGAGCATGCACTTGGTATCTTTGAGAGAAAAATCCTTCATCGCATTTATGGTCCTGTGTCTGACGAAAGGGTTTGGAGAAGAAGATACAATGCCGAACTATACCAGCTAAAAAAGTCAGAATAAGACGGCTTCATTGGCTAGGCCATGTAGAGCGTATGGATGAAAATGCTCCGGCTAGGAAACTCTTCGAATCCAAACCCCAGGGAACGCGTCGTCGAGGGAGGCCACACCTTCGTTGGAGAGATGAAGTATCGGCAGATATGAAAAAACTACAAATCACCAACTGGAGAGATTCCGCTCGTGACCGAAATCAATGGAGGACAATTTTGCGCCAGGCCCAGGACCTTCAAGGTCTGTAGCGCCCAACAAGTAAGTAAGTAAGTATGAGCCTGTTAATAGAATGTTTATGTTAATAAATAAACAAAAACACCACATCGATTTTACATTAAACGCAGCCCAACTAAAAAAAAACTGCACTTACATATATCTTAGAGTTAGTATAAATTTATAATTTTCTAACATTCTTTGGTTATAAATTACAAAAATGTATAAATATCAATATTTTAATATTAAGATCTAGAATAAGATTAAGCTTAAAATTATATTTTGTTTGTTTAATTTTGTACACTTATATATATTGTAATATGTTTGTACTAAGCATAAATAAATAAATAAATTAATGTCTTCCATCGCTGCAATCCTATTATTGTTGTAATAATAATGTTAAGGATTATATTTTGATCCCATTTCCCTCCATGGGTTTATCACATTCAGTACTTTTTAAATAAACAATTTTTTTAGCAAATATCTTTCCAAATTGTTCTTAAAATTATTTTACTTGATATATATACATATTTTTTTAATCCTTATCCAGTATTCGTCAGTTAACTCATTAGGCTTGTAAATTACTTAAATTTAACTTTCCAAGCTATATTAATAAATCATAAATGGATGAATTTCGCTTACGTCATATTATTAATAATGACTATCGTACACGTTTGGTTATTTTATTATTTTATTGGTGCCCGTATTGATACCTATTTAAACGTATTGCATTCTCATTTTTTTTTTGCATTCAATTCAACCCATGTCATTTTAAAAATTCTCTTTTTTTCACTTCTTTTAAACTTAATTTTCCACCATTTTTATATTCTCCAAATAATAAGTTTAAAATTATTATAATAATCTCATTAAAAAAAAAGAAAAAGTTTTTTGTTTTTTGTTCATTTTAATTTGATTTTTTCTTATAAATTTTTTTTTTGAAATAAAAACAAAGAACAGAGGTCATATAAGGTCGAAATTTTTTTAAAAAAGTTATTTTCTTAATAAATTTTCAGTTTTTGCCATTTTTTACTTTTAATTTATTTTTTATTAACTCTATCATATTCTGACACATTAATATCCTTTTTTTTTTCCTTATTTCCTTTTATTCTCCTAGTTTTCTCAATTAATTTCAAGAATAACAAAAGTTTTTCTATTATTTTTTTTTTGCTTTTTTGTTTTTTTTTTTTGGTAAATAGCGATATTTGTTATCATTCGTTTTATTAGTGATTTATTGAGAAAATATTAAGGTCATTGAGTCAAGGTAATATATTATGTTCCATTCAAAAAACACATGAAAATTTATTATCCTTTCAGAATAGAAAAACACCAAACAACACGAACTAAAATCAAGGCTAAAATAATAACATAAAATGTACTTATAAACCACATAAAATCCTAAAAACAAAAACAGAAAAAAAAGCCACAAAAACAAAAAAAAATATAACGAAATGTCTAAATACCAGTCAAGAGGAAATATTATAAAAGTAAAAATTAGAACAAAGCAAAAAAAAAATAGAAATAACAAAAACCTACCATCAATATAACCAGTAACAATCCTGCATCATCTAGGATTCAAGATCATTACAATCACAATATCCAAGTTTACTACGATATTTATAATATGTATAGTAGTGGAACAAAAGAAAAGTTTAATTACAGAAACTAAATTTGTCAATATGTTTTTAACATCAAATGCCAACTATTTAATTTCAACATATGGACCAGCTATTAAATTCCTAACATAATATGTCGATTAGATTAAATTTTACATAAGATTTCGAATAAGGGTTGGCTCCCAAATCCAAATGTCAAAATTACCATCTCGTACAAACCTTCAATAGTCGCAGATAGATATATAGATAGAAATGGCCAATCTAGTGGCTTCTGGAAAACCAATTAGCACATAATTGTCCCGCCTCGAGTGACCTATTTGTTGTTTTTGATTGTCTTGCAGTACTAAAGTTACCCTGCACGATTACAAAAGTCGATAAAATCACCCATTTTTCTTCCCACAACAATTCCAATATTATTATGGAAGCTAAATTTCGGAATTTGACCACCGCAGCCGCAGCATTCTTAATCTAAGTTTTAATTTGATAGGAATTCTTTATTCAAGTTGAATATGTCATGTTGTAGTGTTTCTGTTAGCAAGTGTAAAAATTTTTCTCTTGTACACCTGCGAAACATGGATAGTTTCATTAAATATCATCACCCGGAAACTTCAAGCGTGTATCAATAGATGCCTCCGATGCATCCTAAACATTCCTTGGCCACAAATAATTTCCAACAGAGCTGTGGCAAAAAATGAAGCAAAAACAAATAGATGTTAAAATCCGACGAATGAAATAACATTAGATGGGGTATACTCTGAGGAAACCTGACAACAAAATCAGAAAGCAATCCTTCGAATGGATTCCTCAGGATACATATCGTGTCGCAAGGACAAGAAAAACATGGACAGCAGCATTCTTAACCGAAGCAAGTACTCAGCAAAGAACGTGGCCAGAATTGAAGACGTTAGCCGCAGATAGAAGGTGATGCAAAGATTTTATTTCCGGCTTATGCACCACGGATGAGGTTACAAGATAATGATGATGAGAAAATTGAATAGATATCATTTGATTGAGAACATTTTTCAATCATACAAAATGTGCTACGTCGTTTTTTAGGCCACATCACATAATCTTTACATATTAGTTACTAGTCGGTGAGATTGCAGAGTATGTGTAGATGTTTATTCACACAGCAGTGAGCTGTAAAAGAAGCTCTTTTCTTCTTATTTATAATAACTCATTGTAGAAAATTTCTTTCGAAAAAATAATCAAGAATTTCTTGATTTATTTAAATTCATCTTTTATGTTTGTATGCCATAAAAGAGAAGTGGTTGCAGGATTTTGATTTCCGATTCATTTGGGACTAAGCGATCTACGATAACATTACTTTCAATTCAATAATTTCTCGGCACCTCAATGTGGCTCTGCAAAACACTAGCTCTATGGAATACCCTGTCGTAATATTGTTTACCTGTGCTCTTGAGTATAGTAAAATGGCCTCAAAGAATTTTTTTGTTTTTTTCTTAGATCCAATAAACCGAATTGAATGTACATTTTTGGTTCCTTTGGAACTATATTTAATATTTACTCAGACATGGTTCAAGTGAATGCATTTTTATACGTGTTACTGTCATTCAAAAATAGGCTTTGTATATATAAAATAATTTAAATTATTAAATCAAGAGCTCAAAACAGAGTTTATAGGCAACACAAATCTTACGGTCTAATGCGCGAAGAAAATAATAGGAGATTTGAGAAGTATATACACAGCCAAGGATATACAAGCTCATATTGAATCTGCTGCTATGAGAAAATCATAGCTCATATCGAATCTACTGCTACTGAAATATGTCCAAATTCGATTAATTTTTTTAAAAAAATATTCCACCACTGTGCCAACATAAAAATTTGTTTAAATCAAATATACATATACACAAACAAACAAAATAAAACAAACCAATATTATCAGTATAAGAACCTAAATAAAGGATTTCATTTATTCTATATTTTCTTATATAATTTTTTTTTTATTTTTTCGAAAAAAAAAAGATACGGGAAACCAATCATGAATAAAACTGAAAATGTACTTGGGATTTTATGACCCAAATTATTATTGAATTCATATATACAGGGTATTTGTATACAAAATGCCATGATGTTTCGTTTAGAGTTCGAAAGGTTATCGAGTTAAACTAATTTCATTAGAAAATTAGAAGCTACTCTTTATGGGAATATTGGAAGTCTGATGCTGCAGCAGCAAGTTAATATAGTTTTTTTTAACCGATGAAATTTCTGAGATTCAATCATGAACTGAATGCTAAAAACTAAAAGCAACAAAATTAAATGTCAAAGTATTAGTATGTGATCATATTGCTAGAAGACTTAGCGTTCCAAGTTCCAAGTTGTTGTTATTCTGACCGAAACACATTTCGAATTTTTATATCTGATTCGATTATCTTGGCTAACAGTTCAACAACATGACACTGAGTATTCTAAACTCCGAAGTTTTACGATCCCTCAAGATCTACAGAGTCTTCAACATTTAACAATTTTCTCATCATTGGGGTGCATCCCTGAATGAAAGCTTGCTGTAAATATGTAAGGGATCTGATTGCGATTACGATCCGAATATCCGATTCATAATTCCATCCATAATTATCCAATCCATAATTTCATATCGGGATCTGAAGGATTCGATTACGATCCGAAGGATTAGAATACATTATAACTAATAGAATAGATTATAACTAAAAGAATGAAGTTTTTTGTATCGATCTATCTATCTATCGATCTATCTAATGCCGAAAATCGCAACAAAATTTGTTAAGGGTTCAGCGTCTTTTAAAATATACGTGTAATAAATTCCTAAGTTCAATTTTAATAAGAATACCAGCTCATTAAATGTTCAAAATAATTTTACACCGCTTATTGTACAGAAAACTTTTGCAGCAGCTCTAACGAAGAGATAAGATAAGAAATCACACGAATTCACTCTACATCCCGCACTAAAAGGCTTGCAAGACAATGAAGCAGATGATATCACATACCCCACAGCTATTTGGTTAAAAGAAAAGCCTTTCACATGAATACATTTTCTATGGCTTAACCTTCTTATCATCCCCTCTTTTACCAGCTAAAAAATAGTAGTAAATACTATAAATATGTTTTCCTTTCAATTCAAGCTCAGTAAATATTTATCTTCCATATATGTTTTTATAAGTTGATGCACCACGACCACCCTATATACATACACCTATAAATACCTAAACCCCGGATATACATTATACTTTACTACAAACACATATAGTATATATATTTATATATGTTTATTTGAAAGCATACAGGTATATACGTGTATGAATTTAATGTACCAAAATAATATTGATTCCAATAAAAATATAATTTTATATGTATATGTATTAGTTAGAAAAATGTCTAAAAGGATATTGTGATCCTTTTCATATTATAATAAAAAAAAATAAAAAAAATAAAAACAAAAATCAAATTAAAAAAAAAACAATATTTTCATTCCACTTATATGACAGTAAAAAAGAGTTTTAAGATTCATAAATATAAAACACAAAAAAAGAACAAAAAATTATTATACTCGTATATTTAACAGTAAAAAACTAGAGTCGGTAACGGTAAAAATTAAATAAAAAATCAAATTTAGTAGAAATAAACTTGGAAATTTTATAAATTATAAATTTATTAAAATTAAAATAAAAGTAGAAACATTATATATCAAATTGATGTCCCTCACAACGTTGACTAACATACAATCTAGTTCTAATGTTTTCGTTCAGAAGCCTATGCAAACAGATCAAAAATTAAATTAAAAAAAAATATTACTATTAATGGCAACGCAACCTGTTCAAAAAAATTATGTTGCAGAAACGAACAAAATTGAGAATTGATAGAAAAGTTTCGACTATTTGAAAAAGTTATAGAAATCGAATTAGACCTATGAAGTGGTTTTTATAATAATAAGATTTAAAAAATTAGAAGATAACAGTTATTTAGATCGCACTCTGTCTCATCAAAAGATAAAAAATGTTCATATATTGATTCTAAAGCTTGAGAAAAGCCTTATCAACAAATTTCCTTCATTCTTTTCTATCTTGGGCTATTATTGTCCTTCATTTGGTAACTTCAACAAATCCCCTCAACTTCTTACACCCATCTTGATCTTGTATTTTAGTGTTGTAGTACTGTAATGCATTTATTATTATTTTTTTTTATCATTCATCCACACCAAATTTACTTTTTATCTTAGTCTTAATAAATTTCGGTGAATCGTGGTTTGGATAAGGATCGTAATATGGTAGACTATGATCGGTTGTTAACCCAGTGTTACAATTGTTCATATCCAAGTTCTTTTTTAACCTCCACGTGGTGACAACTGGTATCTAAATTATTACCAACCATTACAAATATATGGTGAAATTGCAAGGCATTGATAGCCTTAGGGTATAACAGCAAAGCTAAGCTAATAATCAAAACCCACTTACAACTTAAAAGGATACAATAAATACTTAAAAATGAATTGATGGGATATATGGTCGGATGCTTGGAGATAAAAAAATATTAAATATAAATTAATGAACGATCCCGAAACAAAGTATTGTAATCAATTGGCAACGCATCATTGTTTTTTTGAAAACTTAATACCAGAAAATAATCTTCAAATTTTATTACTGTCAGATTAATGCTTAAGTTAGTAAAATACCGCCTTTGATTAGAAAAATGTTGAAATAAACTAAACATGATGTTAGTAGAAAAGTCAAAACAAATGTCCACAACTATACTTTAATTTAAAAAATGCTCTAACAATCTATAGGTGAAATAATTAGGAAATATAAAATCAAAAAAATTTGCAGTTGTTAGCTAAGTCGCAGCTATACGTACATTTTAACGTAATGGTTTTAACGGTTAAACCACTAAGTTGACGATCAAAAGAGTTGAAATTGGAATTTAATTCGCGGACATGTTCACATGAGAAAATATAAAAAATTAAGTAAAAATTCAAGTCAAATATTTTTATAATTTATAGAACATTATTACCGAGCTAAACAAAATCATGTACCGTATTTAAATAGTAACCAAATAGCTTAAAGATCAGATGAAAAACAAACACTAATAGCAATTAATGAAAAACTGAAGGATGAAAATTTAATCACGTCAAAAGCAGATAAAGGTAACACAATAACGATACTTAACAGCACCGACTATGTAGTGAAAATCAACAATTTTATCTCGGGCAACAGCTTAATTAAATTAAGACAAGATCCAACATCAAAATTCATTCATTAAAATTGTGAAAAATACCTAGACTTTTAATATTTATTTATTTTCCAAATATTGAGTATTTATGTTACCTAACACATTAACAAGGGATCTAATGATAGCCAACAATCAAACTTGAAGATTGCAGACAATCAAACCCCAGCAAATTTAATTTAAATTAATACAAACAATAATCTTTCATCTTGTTATTTCTCAATCGATAGTAGATTGTAAGAAAGTTTTTATGTTCAGACTGAGTCGAATTGCTATACTACTAGACTGATACAGATGTAAGGTAGGTATTAAGGTAAAGTGTGCTGGATAATCTGTAAATAAAAATTCAAATTGTTTCCCTATGAAGTAATAGTTTACATATCTCACACATGATATATACCTAGATTTCTCCTATGTTAATAATTAAACGTTATACTGTATATGTATGTTTAATTTTAATTAAATTTTATATCAAATTCTAGTAGATATAATCTAGTAGGTACAGAAATAATTAAAATAAAAAATAATTTGGGATATGAATTTTCTTTGTCTGAATAAAAATAAAAACAAGCAATTTTGTTTTAAATTAAATTCCAAAACCGACTTAAAACCTGAAATATATTATATTCATTTTTATAATAATATAGAAAAAAAATTCAAATTTAAATTATTATCATAAAAAACTGTAGTACCATTTTAAAATTTACCTTTAAAATTTACTAATAAAATATTTTAAAATATATACACATCTCCTCTCCTCCTTCTCTAACAATAAAAATCTAATTTTAAAATTTAAATATAATCGTTTTAAAGTATCTAACTATGTATTTTGATATTATTTTTTTTTTTAAAGCAAACTGTTGCTAAGCAATTATATCTCAAAATAATTTCTAGATCCTTTTCAAAAATAAATCCTTCATAATATTACATACAATAGAACTTATTAGCAATATCGAAATAAACAACAGGTTTAAATACTATTTTTAATATTAATTTCGAATTTTATTATTTTTGTTTTACAATTAAGAACTTATTTTACTTCTCTATTTACAGACATATAGAAAAGACAAAAAAATAGATGAAATAAATTTTGGTTTAAAATAATTAAAATATTTACAGTTAAACCGGAAATTATTCGAACACAGTATGTACGTATTTTAAAAATACATTGCCAACACAACTACTGGCTGTGTTGGTTTATAATGCGAATCCCTCTGAAACAAACATAATCATTATCTATTAGCCGATTAAGCTTATATAGTTATTATAAATCGGAAGATATCACAAATAGATACATTTGAAATGTGTTCTGTTATTAAATATTTATCTCCTTAAGCCTAGTAATCCGTATGCCAGAACCTTCACCAGGTATATTTTTCCTGTTTTACTGAGCATCAAGGGATGCTCTCATAAATCGATTTTGATCAGTTTTAACAAGCCTAAGATCAATCTTGTTATCTACATCTGGAAAAGCAATTAAGCATAGCAGAACATCTTGAAACTGGTTTATTTCTACCATAATTTTTGTTCTATGATATTGGATATGCAATAAGTCTTGCGATCCCAGTAATCTCGAAAATAAAAATAAAAACAATTGTATATAATGCTTCAATAATGCCAATCAGGCGATGAAAAAATACTTAAATGTATAATAATGAATTAATAAAAATGAAAAAAAAAAACGAAATCTTTGTAATTACAAATGGGCAAATCAATATGCCATCTCAAAATATCGTGTATTAAAAATAAATAATTGCGCGAAAATAAGAATTTGTTCTCACGTTCCACCAAATAAACGAAACAAGTTACATTTTAATTATCTATTCATTTTCAAATATTAGCAACATTACCTAATATGATCAAATTCAACTTTATTAGCTGCAATTCGAAGCAAAGATGCTTCCAATGAACTACTGATGTAAATTTTTCAACCACGATATCTTGATTTCTGGCAATTTTTTCTTTGAAAATAATTTTATTTAGTTCATATTTCCGTCCAACTGATTTTCAGCATTCTCCGGTAAAATTTACCCTCTTTTTTAGGGAAACTTCCTAATCTGTTCAGGCTGTTCTGTTATTTTATTCTCTCTTATACAAAGTTAATATTGGTCTGTACCATCTGACTTACTTACTTATTTGATCAAAAAAAAAAAACCAAATAGGTCCTGAGTATGTCTCATCAATGTCTTCCATTTTTGTCCGTCATTGATGGTTTCTCTCAAGTTGAAGATACGAAATTGTTTCATATCTACCTATACTTCATCTTTCTAACGAAGGCTTAAACTGCTCCGACGTCGTGTACCTTCAGTTTTGATTTGTAAATTCTCTTGGATGGAGAATTTTTGTTCATCCGCTATAGGTCTCCGTCCGAGCCACTGTTCTCTCTTGATTTTCATTTTCGTAACTGCTTCTACTTGATTATACATATCATAAAATTTGGGATTATATCTTCTCCTGCAGATCCCATCGTAGTTTTCAGGACTATAATATCCAACGACAAATTTTCTTCTCGAAGACACTATGTGTATACTCACTTACCTTTAACCATGTCCATGATCCTGATCCGCAGCGCAGAACCTCGAGCATTTTTTTAGAATTGAGCTTAGTTGATTCGGGATAGAAGATTTGACCCGAGATATTTCGATATACCGAAGCAGCAGTTTGCGGCTTACAAGGTTTATTTTTCGACGTACCATTGATGTCGATTGTGGGATTAACGAGGTAGATAAGCTTCTAAACAAGATAGATAAACTTTTGAGCTACTTCGAAATTATTAATATGATCGAAATCGAAATCTGCAAAAATTATGTTACGCCAAATATGATGTTGAGAAGCTTTTATATAAAAACAAAAAATTGTCGATATATTTTGTTTCCTTTTTATTTAGTTTTAATTATTTGTTCCATTTGTTCCGCCTTCACTTCAATCTGGGTAAAAGCGAAGAAGACCACCCACCGATGGTGATCTGTCGATAATTTCAATGTCGTCGGCATACCGTAGTAGTTCGACAGATCTGAAAAATATAGTGTGAGCCGTATTTACTCCCATTCATCGTCCCGCTATCCGTTCCAATACTTGAATGAAGAATTCTGTAGAATCACAAAAAGAAAAACAAATTAAATGCATTATTTTGAAAACCCACAAACAATCAATTTAACATATTGAAAATGATTGGCACGAATACCGAAACATGGTTTCACACCTCTACATAAACTTTAATCAAAATTTGTTGATCCAAAGTTATTCACAAAAATCACCAAAAATAATTTTTTGTTACGGTTTGGTTGTTGTTGTTGTTGTTATTCTAACAATTCTAACTTACTATAACAGACGTTTTATATAAAGAGTGACATAATTTTTTTTTTAGTTTTGTAATTTTTATCCTTTTTTCGTAGGAATTAACAGAATCCTTAATTTTCGAACAGATTTTTTTATTATTTTGTTTTTGGTTTTTGTTTTAATTTTTGTTGTTTGCTTTGCGTTCGTATTATTTTCATATGGAGTACAATAAAAAGAAAAGATTTTAAGGACAACACTTGTTTTTTTTCGAAATGAATGAGTTTCATTTTAACCAGGACATTCTATGAAAAATCATTTCCGTAGTGATATCAAATGGTAAATCTAAGTTTTAATTTTTTTCCCGCTCTGTGTTTTTGTTTTAGTTGCTTTGCGATACGAAATTTTCGATAAAATCATTTTTTTTTTTGTTTTCGTTTTTTGTTTTTATATTTGGATCCCTGTATCTTTTTAATTTATTTATTTTTGTTATTTTTTAGTTTTTTTGATTTTGTTGTTTTTGAAAGGATCTGCCTCATTTCTCACAGTGAAACTAATCACCTCTTATTTTGTTGTGTTCATTCTTTATTTATAGTTATTGTTTTTTGTAAGGTTTTCAATTAGTATTTTGGCGCGACAGGATACGCCCCAATGAATATTAAGTACCTAGTGTATTTAATATTAATTTATATTTAGATATATTCAATATTGAAATAAATACATATAAGTATATATGTATAGAAAATTAAATAAAAGGATTAAATAACAAAAACAAAATTTTCATCGAAAAAGTTTTTTGTTTTTGTTTTTGTTAGAAGAATGTGAAGAGTTATTTTGACTGTGTTTAGAATAATAATTATAGGATGATGGTGGTAATGATAATGATGATGATGAGTTGTTGTAGAAATAACAATAATAATAAAAATAATCAGAAAACAATAAAAACAAAATCAAAGTTTAATTTCAAAGTGCAACTGTAAGCAAAAATTACAACTTAATTATTTTGTGAAATAGTGTTAAATGGTTTAATAAATCTTCAAAATATCGTTTTGAACTGTTAAATATGTAAACCTAAGGCTGATTATGTGAAAAAGTTTTAATTGTAATTTTTATTGTATATAAATACAAGAAATTTGTAATTTTCTGAAATAATTAATCTATTTTTATATAATAGATAAATAGGTTGTATAGTTTGCGAAGAAATATGTCCCCTATACCACCGCAATCGCAAATGGGCTCATTGTGATAACCTGTATTTGTTAGTTATTGTAATAACCCGTTTCTGAGTCATTAAGGATACCTGATTTTGGGATGACACTCAGGATATTAACCAGCGCCATAACACTCATATCAATCTACAATAAAATATCCAAATTAAGTCACTATGTTTTAGGTATGTCATTCATGACTGGACGCCGGACGGTATTGGCACACCACTTATCCCATAGCGATATAGAATAAGTGTCGCTCATGAATGGAAACACTTTAAATAATTTTTATTTTTATTTTTTACATTTTGGAATAACATACATGAGTTAAGTGGGTTTTACGCATAGGATTTAATCCGTGATTCAAATATCTATCAAAAAATCATACGTATATCTTGTCTATCCAATCTGATCGAAGACAAATTTGAACTAGAGACATATACTATGATCTGGTAAAATATGGATCATCGAAGTTCCTAGTCCATCTCTTAATGAAACCCAACATAGAATTCGCTTTATCAATTTCGTTGTGGTGCTAATTGAAAGGAAATTTCTCGCCAAACATCAATCCCAGGCCCTTAAAGTACTCTTTTACAGTCCAACCTAAATAAGAGCGTACGACGTAGTCAAAATAACTCACGATAATACATTTTATATGAAGGTGACCGAAATACGCAAAGCCGATACGCTGTATATTGGAATTTTCAATTTTTACAAGCGTATATTTTAATTTTTTGGATTATTTATGTTCAAGAGATATACAAAGCATTTGTGATTTTGTAATTTTGAAGTGCTTATTTAATTTTTGGTAAGATTTAATATTTTTTTTTCAGCATTAATATATTAAAAGGAAATATTTTTAATATAAATTATTATAATATTCTAATCTATAGTTTTCTGCGTTTATCTGGATGTTTGTAAGTTCGACGGAATACTCCAACACATATACAAATTGAAATATATATACAAATTGTAACATCATGTAAATGTCATAAACATAGTATCTGTTTTTTATTGCTTATATTTGTCATTTGTCATTTGTCATTTTTCATTTGTCATTTGTCATTTGTCATTTGTCATTTGTCATTTGTCATTTGTCATTTGTCATTTGTCATTTGTCATTTGTCATTTGTCATTTGTCATTTGTCATTTGTCATTTGTCATTTGTCATTTGTCATTTGTCATTTGTCATTTGTCATTTGTCATTTGTCATTTGTCATTTGTCATTTGTCATTTGTCATTTGTCATTTGTCATTTGTCATTTGTCATTTGTCATTTGTCATTTGTCATTTGTCATTTGTCATTTGTCATTTGTCATTTGTCATTTGTCATTTGTCATTTGTCATTTGTCATTTGTCATTTGTCATTTGTCATTTGTCATTTGTCATTTGTCATTTGTCATTTGTCATTTGTCATTTGTCATTTGTCATTTGTCATTTGTCATTTGTCATTTGTCATTTGTCATTTGTCATTTGTCATTTGTCATTTGTCATTTGTCATTTGTCATTTGTCATTTGTCATTTGTCATTTGTCATTTGTCATTTGTCATTTGTCATTTGTCATCTGTCATATGTCATCTGTCATCTGTCATCTGTCATCTGTCATCTGCCATCTGTCATCTGTCATCTGTCATCTGTGTCATTTGCCCATCATTTCATAATGAACGTCATGTCATTCAAGTGTTAAATTTAGATGGCGCTATAGAACTTTTTACTTTTATTATGTCTTAATTAATTTCATTTTACAATTTGAATTTTACAGTAGAACGCTGCTATGATTGTGAAAATATAAAATTATTGTAGGTTTATATTATATAGTTAGATTTTGTTTTCATTAAAAATATTATTTGAATTTAGTATTTCTATATTAATTTAAATTTAAATTATATTTTTGACTAACTTATATTATAATTAATTAAACACAATAGAAGGTCTAAGAATATTGATTATTTAGAATTGTTGAGGTCTTAGTAATAATATATGTTTAATTTTTCAAAGGTGACAAATAAGATGTCGTTAAAATGATCGAGTAAATAACCATTAGGGAATTGAAAATTTTGCACCTTACTACAAATATTCTGTTTATATGGTAATTAAAAGCATTCTAATAATTCTAATAAAGGTATGATATTGATAAATTAGTAAACAAGTACATACATATGTTTCTTAAACTTGAAATGAGAACTCTAATGAAGGATGAAATGCTAGAATTTATTTTGCTTTCGTCATTTATGGCGGGTTACAAAATTAGTTCTAATATAAAAGCATGTGAAATTGACACGTTAAATTGACAAATGCCGCGTTTGATTTTTGTGAGCGCCAGTCTTTACAACGTACGGCGTTTATACATATACACTCTTATTTAGGTTGAGGACTTAATAACACTGTCGCTGAAAGTATGATTAGCAGCAACAGCTCGGCCTGGTCGAGTATTTTATACTGTCAGATTTATGCTTAGAGCAAGCACATCAGACGTCTATTACTAGACGAAGGCTTGCTTTATTTAATTGTGCAATAACTCATCATCCAGTAGGGTTAGTAAATCACCGCCACCTTTGATTAAAAGATTTAAAAATAAACTAAACCAGGTACATGCTGTTAGTAGAAGGATAAAAAGTCATAAATTAACACCTATGTTAATAGCTATACATTTAATAAAAACACTTAAAAAAGTTAGGCCGAAAGTATCAAAGCTAAAAAGAACAACAGTGGTTAGTTAGTCTCAGTTGAACGTACATTAAGACGTAATTGTTTTTTAATAGTTAAAACACTTAGTTGACGATCAAAAGAACTAGAGTTAGAATTTACTTCACGGAGCATTCTAGTGATTGGCTCGAATCTACCATATTCAGTAGGGTGGAAGGGAATGTGGAACAACTCAACGGTTCTGAGATTATTCCGATTGGATCTTGCAACCAAATAATTTGAAATTTCAGGGGCTAGCGTTACACCCGAAAGGATCTGGTGAATAAAAGAGATATCTGCAATTATTCGACGATCAGACAACGACTGTAAGTCAATTCCAAACCTCTATGCAAAAGCAGTTAGCGTGTTTATCCCATAGACTTGGAATTATATAAAAATAAAAAGACTTGTGTTAAGCGGCGAGTAAAAGAGATGACATTACATTTGCCAATATTTAGTGTTAAATTGTTGACCTTGCACCATTTCATGAAGGTAATCTTGAAGCAAGACCGTGTCATTTGAAGTGATAACTTCTTCAAATATTTTCATGTCATTTGTATAAATAATACTCTACTGTTTTTAATTAACGAAGCTAAATCATTGATGGAAATGATGAAAATTAATGGACCCAGATGGCAGCCTTTAGGGACACCAGATTTAGCATGTAAATTGTATGTCTAAAGGGAACATTGTAGAACCTATTCGATAGGTAAGATTCTAACCATTTTAATATGAATGTTTCGAATCTTAGTTTGCGAAGTTTTAGCAAAATTGGACAAAAAACACCTGTCAAAAGACACTCTAATTTAAAATAATGAATTTAACATTTTAATGTTCATTTTGATTCAAATATACAATTTAAATATAATATTATAATATTTTTTCTTATTTTTTTTTTAATTAAATTTTAATTCAATTTTTATTTTTTTTTTTTTTTATATTTCCTAAACATATGCAATACAATATTACAATTTTAATTTAAAATAAAATATTTATACAACAATTTGCAATTTATAGCCATGACACATGCATAATTCTTCATTCTTTACATTCAAAATTTATGAATATAATAACACTATTTTTTTTCGTATATAATAAAATATTCAGATAAAATTCATACAGGTGTATTATATATTACATATATAAGAATCTCATCTGGATACGGAATCTACAAAAACTATATAAATATCTGTACAATAGGTATGGGTCTCTACTTATATAATGACGTACATAATATTACTTGAATTATAATTTAACTATCTAGTGTATTATTATTATCATCTTATTCATAAAAATTTCATATTATTACGGTTATGAATTTTTATACATTAAAATACTATGTACGAATTTGTAGTAAATTTACAGTTCAACTATTTTTTGTATAATATATTATTTAGATAGTATGAATGATAGTACAAATAAATATTCATTTATAAACAAACTTAAAAGATATAATGAAGTAACAATTGTATGTTTAGCATGAGAGTGTCTAAAGTATAAATTTGAATGTGTGAAAAAATTAATGACACAATAACACTAATTAGATCTCTATAATAATAATGAATCAATTGTGGACTACTAAACTTTTGTCAAAAAATTTTCCCATCAGGTTATTAAAGGATTTTGTAAAACAAGATAAAATAAATCTAAATCCAGGAAGTCCAGTTCTTATTTTACAAATTTTGTTTTAGCAAAATACCAATTTCAAAACATTATTTACAACAAAGAACCTAACCAGTTTTCAATACTTCACTACTTTTATAAATAAAAATTTCGATACCTAATCAATATAAGTCGTTTTTGGGATGCGGTTCTTCAAGTAAATAAAATAAACTTGAGAGGTGTAATCTCTTAAATAAAATACAAATTGGTTTGACATTTTGCTTTCGCTTATAAAAAATAAATTTCTTTATTATTTATCTACAAATAAATTTCTATAAAAGCAATAGACGCTTTAGTAGAGTTAGATTCAAATCCTATGTAACAGAAGATTGGTAGATCGAGCACAGACAAATGCAGATTCTGCTTAGAAATCCTGTATTTTATTTGATTGCGACGCTATAGCTCGCAAATACTTCCAGGGATACAAATCGCTTCAAATACAAATACTTCCACGGATACAAATCGCCTGATTCTGAAATTGACATCAAAGCAATAATAGCGTTTATCAAGGACATGGACCTGCAATTCTGAGATAAACAAGGAAGTACAATAGATCATAAGAAGTCACGGTTACATAGAACTTTCCAATTTACAAAAAAAAAACAGAAGAACATGAAATCAATGCTGGCGTCCCACAAGGTAGTGTACTAAGACCATTATATAAGTCTGATCTACCGAAAATACAGGAACACATTAACATACACTTTAGCAAGCAGACGATACTGAAATTTTAATATGCCATCAAAATTCACATAGGTACAGCATCTACAAATCTGCAAGAATATTTGCAACAGTCCACCTACCTCTAAATGGAAAATGAAGGTCAACGAGAGTAAATGTGTACATGTAAATTTATCTTCAACAAAGGGATTATGGTCATCAGTTGAAATAAATGTGGAGAATTTGTCCGTAAGCTAAAAGAGGTTACACTAGAACTGGAATACAAAGTGTTGCTGTATAAAGCCATTCTAAAACCATTTGAGTCCTATGGGTGTCAGTAGAGGAAGAAACCTCTTCACATGTTGTAGGAGAGTGCCTAGTTCTTTCAAGGTGAGACTCAGGTTGTTGGAAACGCACCACATAACCTCAGAAAGCTTCTGCAGGATAGAACCCACAAACCTGTTAGCTTTTATCAAAAGAGGCGACTAAGTTCAGGGTAGAGAAGGACATAAAGGGTTAAAAGCTTTTATACCGGCCCTGACATATTAAGGCCACCTGCGTTCAAGAAAAAAAAAAAAAAATTGATGTCAGTTATTGAGAACAGCTTCTAATGGTAATATCAAAACAATTTAAAGGATGCAATCAAAACTTTTACGTACCATAACCCAGGCACCTTGGTACCTTAGAAATATTACTCTACAGTTTTAAAGATTTGAATATACCCATGGTTATAGAAGAACTGAAAAAATGTAGAAACAGATATGCAATCAAACAGATCCCACACCCTAACCCTTTTGGCGAGAGATCTATAAAGCATTCCAATAATTAGCAGGTTAAAAAAAAATCGATATCAGTCATGTAAACAACTTTTTAGATTTAAAGATTTCAATAAACCATAAAGATCGGTATTGTTATAAATTATTGTCATTTTCATTTCGAAAAGTTCAATAAATTCAGTTGAGAAGTAAAAAAAAAAATGAAAGAATAAGAACAACATACTTTAACCACACATACACAAGCCCTCTGGAATTTCATTTCTGGATTATAAAATACTTTTCTGAAAGAAGAAAAAAATGTTATTGCATGTATAGTAAATCTGATTTTGTGACTATACATACTTAATTTCAAAATCAAGAATATTACCTCGGTTTTATATACTATCTTTACTTAAACGAAACATCCAAATTAAAAAAAATATATTAGGTTTTATTATTGGGCAAAAATAAATTCCTATTAAAAAATTTCAAACAATGCTTTGAAGAAAAACGATCTCAAGATAGCTCAAAGTACACGACCAACAGCAACGCCAGTACACACGAAATATGCAGTTCCGGGGTTTCTGAGGGAGATGTTGTATCCGTGTAGGACATAATAACTATATTCCAAGGATAACTGTAACTCCTAGCTTTCCAAAAATATATTTATCTTTAGTGGCGCATCTTATCCTTTAAGGACGAAAAGGACATTTGAAAGTAATCTTGTTGTTTTAATGTTTTTGTATAAAAACCGTTATATCTGTTGATCTATTAGATATATATATATCTATATATATATATATATACATTCAGTTTTTTTAGTTTTTTGTTCAAAAGAAAAGGCACTATTGTTATTTCCAAAAGGTCGAATGTTGTTATTTCGTAAAAGGCACATTCCTAGTTATTGATTCCAGCTTCATTCCAAAGCTAGGAATTCCAGCTTTAGATATGGTCATTAGTTTCAACGCGGACACAACAACTCCCTCAGAAGAGCCGCAGTTCGCTACTAGATATTACCAAAAACAGGACATAGTCCAACAATCCAAAAAACTGTAAGCGTTAATATTCAGGCGGGCAAGGCCCACTTTAAACCATCGCACCAATAAAAAAAACTATTTTACACTTTTTATACAAAAATTTGCCAAAATTTTATACTGAAACTATTTTTTTTTTTTTTGCATACATTGAAGACACAAATCTACATAAAAAGAATAATATCAGAAACCCTTTAACTATTACGGAATCACAAAAGTGAACGTAATCACATTAAATGATCACAAAAATATATCAAACCCATTATTTTCTATCACACATACTATTAAAGTTGACAAAAAAATATGTTGCAAAATTTTTAAACAAAACAAAATACAAAAAAAAATGTATATTTTTTTTGCACAAAAATTGTTTGAAGGTGCTTTTTTTTCTGTTCGAACACCCCATTTTTATTTATTGTTGCATTAACTTATATGATATTAAATAAAAAAAAGACGAAATGTTGCAATAAATGACATCAATGTTGATTATTGTTATGACTACAACTACGTGATGTTATTGTAAGCTTATTCATACAGAATGTGAGGAAAATTCTCAAAAATAATATATCTTTCTCTTTCACTTCACTATTTTCTTTCTTTCTATTCGTTATACAAAATAAATAAAAAAAAAAATGCTTTGTATACCTTGAAACAGAAAGAAATTTTTTTTTTTTTACAGTTCCAACAACAGTTATATTATTAAAAACGGTAACTTTGTATTTCGTACTAATATTTCAAAGAAAAAAATGTGTTTGCAACATTGAATTGCATCATCGTATTTCATCATACTTTACGGAAGATGGAATTTGAAATCAAAGAATTTACAAGAAATGAAAATTTTTATAATTATACTGCAACAAAATATATGTGTACACATTATACATATGTATAGATATATATAATATAAAATAAATCTACAAACGTGCTGTAATACGAACCAAAATACGTGTGACACATACATATAAGAAGTTATGTTATATTAAAAAGTTAAAGGACTAAAAGTGATTTAAAATGATACTGAAAAGGAAATTAAACTTTGTATAACAGATTGTTTGTTTGTTTGTTTGTTTATTTGTTTAATTAATAGTAGGTAGATACAGTTAAATTAGAGCTCTTGACCTATTTGATTTATAATCCAGCAACGATTTTTTCCTTTTGTTTGTTTTTGAGTTTTTATTAATGTTTGAGGCAGTAGAAATAAAAATCGAAATAATTTTTAATGCTAAAAAATATAAATTTGTATGACAGATTTGTATAAGCTTAAACATTCTAGCCCATGTTTAAATATGGTAGAAACAAACTTTTGTACTTTTTTTTTGTCAAATTGAAAATATAAAGATCTGTACTGTTGGTTTGGGTCTAAAATATATTAGGTACTGTTTATTATTAATACACAACAAAAGTATAATTATTAATCTACAAGTTGGATTTAGTTTTGTGGTCTAATATTAGGATTACTGGAAAATTATTTGCTTGACCAAATTTTCATTTGTAAATGGCAAAATACCTATCTAACATTATCTAATACTTCTAATACTATTTATATAAATTGCTTTTAAAAAGCCTGCATGAATAGGTTTACATAACACACAATAATAATATTAGAGTAGAATTCTCTGAGTATTCATCTTATATATATATATATATATATACAATTTCTTTTTTACGAGTACATACTCTGATTGTATGTTAATGTATTGTATATATATCCTATTTGGGTGTAGAATTGATATACTCATTTTATTTTATTGTGTGGATCAAAATATTTTTTTATGTTTGCATTTTGATCAAATAATTTTAATTGGTTATTAGCCCAGTTGGTTAAAGTGTCATGTTAATATCGCAAATTTTGTGCGTAAGTTCAATTCTCTGTTATTAAAAAAAATTTTGTTTTATTATTATATTATAAAATTTATAATATCAATTTTTAATAACAAGAAAAAATATTTTTTTTGATTATTATTCTCTTCTCAATTATTTCAACAAAACACAAGATCGTTTAGTTAGAATAAATCCAAGCATACAAATTATGTATATATGTATGTATGAAATAAAATTAGTTAGTCCGGATTTAACAACATAGTTTAAAAACAATTTTTCGTCTTGTCAATTAAATTCGGGTTTTAATAATATGGAGCGGTGGTTTGACAAACAAAATTTGACAATAAAAAAAAATTAAGGATTTTCAAATTTTTGTTTTTCCTGCCATCTACATCTTTCTAGCGTCAGCAAAATCAGCATTTCAATAATATGGAGTAGTGGTTTGGGGGTGGCAGCCCCCTACAAAAGCAAAAAAATGGAATAATATTTAAATTTTGCAACTTAATAACAATAAAACTAAACTTCCCCTAAAACTAAATTGTATCACTGTGTAATCACTGTTTTCCCAAAAAATTATAATCTAAATTTTTGTCTGAATTTTGATTATCTGAATTTTGATTTTCTGAATACATATAGTAAATCAAATATCATAGTTATAGTCGCGTATTTATAATTGGTATTCTATATCGTCATTGTCGCAGTGACAGCCGCTTTTTTTTGCGATTTTAGGATGACAGCTATATTGATGTCACTCATGTAAAAAATAAAGAAAAGTTTTAGTTGTTTTAAGCAGTTTTAAGATGTTTTAAGGTTTATGTATTTTTTTTTATGTTTAAGTTTTAATTAAATTTCCGAATTGTATTTTTTTAAATGCTACCGTTTTTAGATTATTCAAGTGATCGCGTTACAGAATACCAAAATCTTTTAGTGACATCTTTGACTATCGGAAGGGTGACTATCGCTTACCACAATCCATGGGTGGCACGTATTTTATACGGGTGTATATGCGGTATTTTATATGGGTGACACGCTTATCACAACAACGGGTGGCACCCGGCAGCACATATTTTTTGTTAGAAAATTTTAATTCGAAAATAAAGCTGCCATCCCAGAATGCCACTAAACCTAATCTTCTTCAAACTGTATTTGCACCTAAAAGGTTTTCTACTCTAGATCATTCTAGACTATTCTAGAACAGTTTATTGAGCAAAAGTAATAATTGAAAGTATTAATGTAGCAGAAATACATAACATATGTATAATTTATACATATACATTTTTGTTAAATTAAAAAAACATATTAAAATCATTAATTGTTGTGTTGAAAGTTTGTTATTATTATTTATTAGAACTTTAAGTTGTATAAACAATAATTTTCTTGATTGGAAAGTGATACATATTTTGCTTAAGTTCTTACAAAAATTATGACTGTAGAATTTTAAATTAACGGCAATGGTTTTTATCCGATACGGTTTTCAGTCGAATTTTTGTCTTTTTCTTAAAATGTTTTCTCCCGAATAGGTTCCAGGCTTCGAAATTTTCACCTTCCTAAATTATTTATAAAAACTTTTGTAAGCAAATCAAATAGGTCTGAGTACCCTTACTACAGCAAGTCCCACGTAACAATTTTATTGCTATAAGACTCTTGCGCACTCTTATAACACTATTATAAACACTCTTATAGCAGTATTAGTGTTAATTTGAGTGCTACGCATTTGCTGCGAAAGGTTATAAATACGTTTTAGCACTAAAATGGAGCAACCTATAAAGCACCAGAGCAAGTGCTGTAATATTGTTATAGGATTAGTATACATGTATTAGTGTATATGTTTTTATTTTGAAATGATATTCATTTGAAATGATTTATGTTATACGAGAGGCATTATTTTGAGAGGCATCATTTTTTATTTTCAAATAATAATTTTATGGAGCTTATATTTATTTCCTGAGAAAAGAAGATAGATGTTAGTTAATAATATAAAAACTGTCTTACTAATAAATAATATTTTTCGGTCAAACATAATTGTATTAATATTTATAGCTATTGTGACCAAACTGCAAAATTTGGCTGGGAAATTATAAAAATAATTCGAAAAAATACAATGCCCACCAAAAATAACCAATTTTTTAATAAATAAAAGAAAATATATTTTTAAATTGCATCTTTAAAATATTTAATAATGTATGTTAATTAATGCATAACATCAAATTTGATTTTTAAATAATTATTCTTTTCAGTAAAAATGATATTTTTGCGAAAAGAATGCAAAATAAAACTTTTCATTTTTTGTTTATTTAAAAAAAATTTACCTCGTTTGTAGAAAATAATGGCCGTCGCAAAATATTTATCTAAAAGCTACAGTAGATTTAATAGTAACATTATAGGAATACAGTAAAATAATAACACCACTACTGCTATTCCAGCATCTCTATTCTTATAACAACACTTTAACTCTTAATATAGTATTACGCATTTTTAGATTTATAAAAACATTGCTGTATCAATTCCAGAAAATCCCATTATAACAACTCCCGCAATTGCTATAAGAACATTCTTATAGCAATATTAACCACATTATTCCCATAAAAACATCATTATAACACCTTTAGTGCTTATCGGGAGTCATTTAGAAGTCTTGTAGCACTAATTTTGTTTTTATAACAATCAAATGTTACGTGGGGTGCTTTGTCGGCATCAGTATTTGATAAATTCGTTCGTTCTATTTTTAATTGGTATGATTGAAATTAACAGAATGAATAATGGTCTGATATGCGATATAATATCATTCATAATATCAAAATAATTGTATGATATGAAATGGTATCGAAAGAGAGAAGCTTCAAAATAAGAAGTTAAGTTTATAGTTTAGAATATTTAGATAACATAATATGATGGTATAAAATAGAATACAATAATACCTATTGTATGATATACATTTGCTTATATAAAATTTTTTGTTGAGAATTGGTCCTTTAATACGAAAGTCACTGTGTTAGACATATCAGTATTATAACATCTCTTCATAGATCTAATCTATTCAATCCCAAATCTGTAAATGAATTTGAAAACACTTTTCAGGAAATTGGATAGAAGTTCCTCTGGTTGAATATCATTTATCGGAGAAGAAATTTGTTTGCTTGCGCTTCACAATCACACAAAATGTATGCTACAATGTATATAGTTGTCCATTACTTTCCCAAACAGATTTGCAAATATTATTCAATTGACAATACGATCTGTAGAAAAGTTCGTTATGAATCGAAATACCTCTGTACAAAATTTCTTTTGGCTTGAAGCTGAAACATTTTTCTTTAAGAAAGAGAACATTGAGTTTCAAGCCAGTCTTTTAACCATATTTTAGCTTTAAACGGTTGGTTTCAGTGCCTTTCTTTGTTAAGCCATTCACCGTTTTTTGCTACCACTATGATATCCAAATGAGTGTAACACTGCGTGGCTGTGTTGTTAGTTTTTTTAGAGGGAGAGAGGCTTTATCTCCGTCAAGCTTTTTTTTCCTCAGTAATTTGTAGGATTAGTAATACTACTTCTGATGGGAATGTAAATAAAAATTTTTGGTTTTCGTAGCTAAACTGTTTTATTCCTCCAGTCTTGCTTAACTTTAGCATGAATTCATATTTTGTATTCTGCGATGTAATATAGTTTATGACATTGTATGTGTACCTTTTTAGTATGATATGAAATTAATTTATTAAGTGACACGTCTATTTCAACTCATTTATCCTTCTTCTGCTTTAATAAATTTACATACCAACATTAAAATTAGAATATAAGATTTGTGAGGTGTACGAAATAGTAAAATCTATATATATTTATATATTTTTATCTATTTATTTATTTATTTCAACCAAAATATGCTTTGCGAGATTACTCTCATTCTAAGCTTTGCAATTAATACTATTAAATGATTATGTTGTACTTCATAATCATACATGGTATTCAATTGATTGATTGATTGATCAATTGATTGATTATTGTTGTAACAATTATTATAAATATTTCTTATACAGAATAATTAAAACCAACTAAAACGCAGGTATATCGGTTGACATTTACCACAAGAAGAATTTATTAAAAATCTTTATGCAAGAAATTAAATCTAACAGTAATTAAATTATAATACAAGCTTAATATTTAATTGTTGGTACAAAAACCCGTACCAGAAAAACAGAAAATCGTTTTTTACTATAATTTTTAGCAATGTTAATGTTAAAAAAAAACATGTTTAAAGAATATTTTCGGAGTACATTCGATCTTTATAGATGTAAGTACCAGACCAATTTAGGTACTTACATCATTTATTAATTACTGGTCATATTATTTCCCCCCTTCATTTTATTCATTCATTTTCAACATCGTATTTTTTTATTTCAAAAATATTCATTTTCGTTATTTTTATTTTCATTTTTAAAATAACACATTTCTTTTTTTCTGTTTGATTCCAGTTTGTTATAATCACATTTCGAAAAAAATAAATAAATAAATAAATAAACAATTTTCTTCTTTGTTAAAATATTCAACAAAAATATAAACAACATATTTTACACACTATTTATCCTGCCATCTATTGATATATTAAAGCAAATGAATACGTAAATAATATTCAATGTTGCTGACTGGTTGTTGTTATTGTTGTTTTTATTATACCTTTATAATATAAAGAATCAATACAAATTGTACAAAATGTTGAGTATTACCTTTTTGAAAATAAAAGAGGAGCTTCTATTGTATATGTACACATTCATACATGAACGATATGTAGATCGGAATGTATATTAAATAAAAAAAAAAAAAATATTCAACAACATCCTTTGAACATTACTAACAACTTATAAATAACCGATGATTTTATTGACAATTCCTGAATTATAGAGAGTTGCTGATGTACAGTGAATAACCATACGTCTCAAATGTTCTTCTGTACTACCTTTGCATCGTATATGTAATACAACGTCAACATGACCTTAAATGTCTACAAAAGTTCGCAAAAGCTTGAGACATTGATTGTATGACTACAATAATTCTTTTTGAAGATATCTCCGCGACCAGTTTGACAGGTACAATATTGTACAGGTTAACAATGTTGTATAGTGTTAATAAAAAATTTCTGTTCATTTTGCTTGATCAAAAACGAATTAAAACACAATTCTCAGAAAACTTTCATTACACAATGTTGCCAACTTATTTTATGGATAACATAGACAACTTAATTTTTTTTATATTATATTAGGTTGAATTATTTTTTGTAAGCCATTTACGATGTCACTTCTATTTGCTATTTGATGTACTATTTGATGTACTATTTGATGTACGACATTACCACCCACTAACCAAACCCACGAGCTCTAATACGATTCGAACACTTTTGCATTTTGTCAACAAAACACATTTGGCACCAGAACTGATTATTTAAATTACATTGTGAACTATGAATCGTGATGGCTTATGAAATTTACTGAACTGGTGACACAAAAAGTTTCTATAAATTGAATTGCTTAAAATTATTTTCACACAAAATAGATTTTTTCAGCAACAGACCGATACACACAAATTGAATAAATAAAGGTATATGATATAAATAGAAGCTTCCAAAGAAAACTATGGTAAATTTAAATTGTTGTTCATTTTAAAAAAAGGACAAAGGCGCCCGAAAAAAGAATGTTCGTACTGTCCGTATTGGTGTAAATGAAATTTAGTCGTCCATTTAAAACAATTAAGTCAAAATTATTAATTTTACTACTGCAATATTGAACTCCTCCTAATGACATTTTCTCGTTATAATTAAGTTAGGTACTTAAATAAATTACTAGTTCTAGACTGTGCTTTCAAAATGATCGATGAATTAAATTTTTTTACTTTCTTTCAATGATCAAAGAAATTTTTTTTTCATATTAAATTAGATGTCGAAAACTATGTCTATGAGGGCTTCGTCTTTGTAATAATATATTTCCATTTGATTGCCGGTAATAAACCACACTTATTATTTATTATTTATTTTATCCCAATGATAAAGGGTAACCAGTTCGAGATATCCAGAAAGCATTTTTTCCCTTTCTGAGGATGCGAACCTGGGACCTTTTTTTAGCAATTACTCTAGTATAGACCTTAATTCAAGCTACTCTAGTACCGACCTTAATCCAAGACCATAATTCAAGCTGCTAATACTAAACTATTTGTTCGAATACAAAAATTTTAAAAATAAATTTAAGATATTTTACAAATCAAGGAAAACAAATATCATGTCGCCAAACTAGAATAGACTTACCCCTAATTAAAAAATTAACAAGTCAATAATTACAATATTGAAAATGTGACAAATTTCATATACCTGGTGCCAAATCTAGTGTCAAAAGATGGAAATGAACCTGACGAAATCAAAATAAGAATAATGCTATTCCAGTTATTTTGGAGCTGGATTCTCACAAAAACAAGTGAAAAAATAATTGGCAATTTGGAAAGAAAAATATGAAATCTACTTATGCAGTAACCAATACAGATCCCGTTACAACGATTAATTGTACATAATACATAATATTGACATGATCAACCATAAATCTAAATGATAATAAAATTTGCAAAAATACCCGAGGATGGCAAAGAATTTCCGAGTACATATGAAAACAAAGTAAGTTTTATGTGAAAAAGTAAAATAATGGGTGAAAAATCCACAAAAACCTAGAAAGACCGCCATGTTCCCCACCAGGATTTATCAACCCAATAATTCGGTCTTTGAAACGAGTGGATTATTAACTGAAGGTTAAAGCGGCTAAGATCCAAATTGAACAATAGCGCCAATTATGATAATGAGTACAATTAAATTTTGAGTAAAAGTGTATTTGACAGAAATTCTCATTTTGAACTTTTAGTTATACAGTTAGAAAAATTAAATGTTAAAAAATGTATACCAATTTTCTAACAATAATAAGCCGTAAATAACACGATAGCCCAAATAGATAGAGCTTAAAAATAAATTTGTAATAGCTTAAAAATAAAATAAAAAAATGTAAAATTAAAAATACTAAAATTCAATGATTCTGTTGTACCACAATGAACCTCTTTGTTACAAGTGTGTCAGACAATCACTTCTATCTATCTCTGCCTAACAACCCAAAACCAGAAACCCGTTATAATGTTTACTAAAAATTTTAGCAAAAATGTTTACGGAATAATTTCGCAGTATATTCGATTTTTAGAGACTTGGGATGTAGAACGGTTTAGATATTGGCCGTAAATAAACCTACAAACACTAGCCGTAAATAAACCGATAGTCTAAGTAGCGAGAGCTTAAAAATAAATTTATTGAAATTTTAATTGTAAATATAAATAAATTAAAATAAAATAAATAAATGTAAAATTAAAAATAATAAAAGTAAAGTTTCAATTATTCTGTTGTACCACAATGAACGTCTTTGTTACAAATGTGTCGACTCAGGCAATCGCTTCTATTTATCTCTACCTAACAATCCAAAACCAGAACCCCGTTATAATGTTAACTAAAAGCTTTACCAGTGTTAATGTTAAGAAAAAATGTTTACGGAATAATTTCGCAGTATATTCGATTTTTAGAGACTTGAGATGTAGAACGGTTTAGATATTGGCCGTAAATAAACCGATAACCCAAGTAGCGAGCTTAAAAATAAATTTGTAGTAATTTTAATTGTAAATATAAATAAATAAAAATAAAATAAATAAAAAATGTAAAATTAACACTAAAAACAAACTTATTACATCTTAAGACCTTAATTTTTTATCTTTTATTTTTAAATTATACTTTAAAAAATATCAAATTGAGACTCCAGTACTCAGGGAACAGTACAGAAAAGCAAAACACTCAAAATAACACTCAAATTTTCACTCAATTTTCTGGTAGGAACTTCATGAAATTTTATTAAATTTTTTCATACCCGAACAAGTCAATAATTGCAATTGCGACCGCCATCTTTACATAAGTTGAACTACTGTACTGTACTGCTGCTGACTTGATCGTTGTTCTAAAATTCTTACAACTTTTATTTTTTCAATTTTTATTTTCTCACATTTTTATTTTATTTTTTTTTTTTATTTTTTAGAATTCTTTGTTGGTTATAGGAAACGGAAGTTCTTTATATATGATTTTTTTTTTCTCTTTTATTTTCTTATTCTACTTGTATTTATTATAGAACTTAATAAAAAAAATATATATATATATAAATTTTTAAATAAAAAAACAGAATCTAAGAAGTTTTGTACTTACCACTTGAACGCAATGTTGTTGCCATTTTTTCGTTTTGTTTCTTTTTTGATTTTTATAATTTTTATTTTTTCTTGTTTTATTGATTTTTACTTATTTTTGATGCTGAAAATAAAAAAAATATATATATTTTTTTTGTAATATTTCAAAGGAATTTTATTTAAAAACAAAATAACAACAAAAAAAATGAAAGGAAATGTGCCTACAAAGTAAAGTTATTAAAAACAAAAAAAAAAAAAACAAATTTTGTCGGTTTAAATTTTATTTCAGTTGTTTTTCGTTAAATTCATAAAAAAATTATTTTTCTATAGTGTATAAATGTAGTAAAAAACAAAATAATAAATTAAAATTTACATAAAAAAATATGAGAAATTTATTATGTGGAAAAATGTTGCTTCCCGAAGAGTTCAATTGAAAAAATGATCTACTGAGGTAATAATTTATTACATTTTTAATGATTTTTAACGAACAAACAAAATGCAGTAAAAAAAAAACGAAATGGAATTTTTCTATGGAAATTTTGAGAATTTATTTCGGACATTAAAGTAATAGCATTCATTCATAAAATATTGATGAAAATTCTAAGCTCGTTTTGGAAGGCAATATACGCTCTTACAAACATTTTTTTATTTTACATAGCCAAAACACTAGGTGGATACCTTTTATACAAATTGGCACATTTGACTAGGATGGGAAAAGAAAGTTAAGAAGGGAGGAGGGTAAAAGGAAAGAAGGACAAATATGTGTAATGTCTTAAATTTATGTAGGTCAAAAATATAGAATTGATCATGTTTGGGAACAGATGGGATGGAATTTGGAATGTTGAGGTTATTAACTAGTTTTCATAACTTGAAATTTCTACGGTGGGATTTTCACGTAAGAATAAGCACATGCTGCCCTTCGTGTTTGACGAGGGAAGCGCTTAAGTAGAGGTAATACAGATTTAATTTCCATTGAAGATATCCTCATGCCTGAGCAACACTTATAAACAAGAGGGGAGAGAGCTCCGACTATACTACGATAACCAAGAGGAGCACATTAAACATTGACATTTGGGTTATTGAAAAGCCGTTTTTGGACTTTATCCAAATGTTTTCACTGATTGCTAGCGCCATCCCATATGTGAGAATTGTAATCCTTTTTGGTTCGTAAAAAAGCTTTATAGATTTTCAAGACATCACAGGAGAAGAAGTAAGCCTTACAGCGTTTAAAAAAACTTATACATTTAATCGAAACAACATCGAATATATGATCATTCCAGATCATTTTTCTATTTAAGTGTATACTCAATATGCATAAGCTTTCAAATCGCTGAATTTTATCTTCCTGAAACGAAAGATCAGGATTAAAAATTGAAATCTATTTTACGACTAAACTTCTCTTCGAGGTTTCAATTATGGTATAACTGGTATGTATATGGTATCAATTATGGTATAGTGTCAAAATAATATAAAAAAGTGAATTATTTCCTACCCACATCTTTAAATCACATTGCCATTATTTGCTGATGATGACAGTAATTCTTTACATGCTTATATTTTTAAGAAATAGCTGCTAAAGTGATCCACACTTCAACAAATATAAAATCAAAGAAAATTTCTCAATTTTTAAACAGCAACCTCTAAGTAAATTTGAAGAATATGCACTTGGAATGGATACAAATGGCAAACGCTCATAACTCTTGTAATTGGCTCAATTCATTCAGCAGCCTTATTCTGTACTTAGTATTACGTCAAAAGTACATCGATTTCAACTACATACTCATACAGAACAGTGTCATAAATTATCAAGAAATTTGTAGTGACGCGAACCTACAATATGTTGAACCCATCATCATTCTATAATGTTCCCATTCAATTGGTAACTAATACTAACTAATGTTAGAATTAGTTTTTCAAAGTACGGCTTTTACATTATTTTCCTACCGTAAAACATTTTCACCTTTTCCAAAAATTGGATTTTTCCAAGTATTTTGAAAATATTAAATTTTTTTTGGAAATGTCTGTTTGCTACATTTTCCTACTTTTGTCAAATTTGCCATTTTGCAAAGTAGTTTTTTTTTAATGATAGATATGTTGCCTGTGTATAATGTTTTAAGACGTTGAATCTAAATCGTACCCAGCATATTAAAGAAAAACTGGCTATCAGATGGCGAACTCTATAGTTAGTATAATGAGACATAGTCATAAGAATTAAAGCCGATACTATGGTGAATCTGACACATATTGTGGATTGAATAAATGTGTACGATATCCGGTAGATCAGATCCAGGTCCCAATAGCTTGTATTGTTGGCCACCACGTAACACTAAAAACTTTAACAGAAAATATTTTTATTTTAATTACATTATAATAAGGGTATTAAATAATTAACCAGAATCCAGTCACGAATTGGAAACAGGTAAATGAACAAAAGAAAAATAATGTTAAAATAACAAGTTAATAACTACACTAAACTTTAAAAAAATATATAATAATATTAATTAGATATAACAATTGATTAGAAAAATTAGATATTAGATATAATAATAAAACAATATTTAAAAAATAAAATTATTACTCAATATGTATTTGAAAGTAAATATTTTACATGGCTGTAAGCGAAAATAATTTCATAAATAATATAAAATAAAAATAAACATTAATTCTACATATTATAAATTTAAATTTCTGTAATAAATCATTACCTTGTACAATGTATATTTTTATAAAATCATAAAAAAATAATAATAAGGTAATTGGTAGGTATGTATGTAGATAGGTAAGTAAATATACTCGTATAATTTCATATTATTTTTTGTTTTTCAAATAAATTCAAATTATTTTAAAAACATAAAAAAAAATTAATTTTGCATATTTATTGGCGATTTAATTTATTTTAGCAATGGAAATACATTTTAATAATGTACTTTATTGATTAAATTATGCTAATAATTGAAAATTCATAATATAATCATATTTTTTCTGAACAGAAAATGATTCAATACTAAAATAAATAATATTTTTTTTTTGTTTTGTTGTTATTCTTTTACAAATAAAATTTTCAAAATTCTGATTGAATCACTTAGTAATGTAAATGTAATTTTCATTTTTAAATTTAAAAATTATATAGGTGGGTACGAATGAAAATCAAATGCATACATATGATATTAAATTATATATTACAACAATATAGTATGAAATTGATTCTCTTTAATACCATGATGATGAAAATGTCTGCCAAATCACATCCCCACCTATAACACCTTCTTGAAAAAAACCAAATAAAAGTCATTTTACATTACTTGATCCCTTTTTTTTTGTTTCATATTCAAAACAGAAATATATTTACTACTTGTTGCATACCTAGCTATATGAAATACATAAATATTATAAGAATGATACATAATGATGATGATGGGAAAGATTCAAGAATTTTATATGAAAAAAGTAAAAAAAAATAAAAAAATTTCGTGTACTGTGATCAACGAATCCAATACCAATTTTATTAGCATTATCGCTTTTTAATATTAAAAAAAAAACAACATTTACAAGAAAAATAAAATACAACAATTTAATACAAAGTGTGAAGAAATTTTTATTTTCTACTAAAACCAGATCATACACAAAATTAGATTAAATTTTACATAGGGTTGGGTTTTGAATCTATAATATAACCACAATATCAAATGAACGTAATTTTATTATACGTAGTAGCACAAAAAAGCATCCGTCTATTCCCAATGGGACCCCATATATTAATAGAGCAACTGTTCAATATACATTCTCTCTCTACTTCGCATATGTTGGCACAGAATTTTTTCAGCAACGCCAATTTCATGTAGATGATTCTTGATTAGATAGTGGCCAATTATTATCCCTAAAAAAAACTTTAAAAAAAATTTTCTTGAGCGAACGATTTGATATGAGCATTTTTTCTAATTAATTTGTTGATTACCACCAGGTAGAGCTGAGAAATCAAATCGTCTGGTTTTTGTTTCAACCATCTGCATTTTGATACATACTTAGTGTTATCTCGTCCCACCCTATAAAAGGTAAACCCAATATTTTTTTATCGGTAGGTAATCTGTAGCTTCAATTTTCTACAAAGCCAAAATACCACAATAAACACATTAACACAAATTATATTTATTTTCGCCAACCGTTTATTGTACTTGTAGTTATCTTGTTCGTTAATTTTTCACACAATCTGTACAAATGCATAATTTAAATATGTATTGAATTTGTATAACTGCTTTAAAGCTATATATATATATATATATATACTATACTAACATTAAATTTTATTATTATAGCTATTCGTAAATTATTATAATAATGTATTTACAGGGTGATTCACAATCAATGGTAATTTTGTTATGTACTATGGAATTTAATTGTATTTGAACAATTACTATCATCAACAACAATGGATCCTGTATTAATATAATTACAAAAGTATTGGTTAACATTTTCTAAATATAACAAAACAAGCAACTAAATATAATAAAACAAGCAGAAGCTGATATAGCCTCATCTAAACTTAAATTAAAAATATTCACATTGAGTGATCAGATCCATAACTATCATAATCATCATAAGTCATTATTTTCCCTCCCTTTGAGAGTATTGGATTTAACATAACAGAGGTTTTCTAAGAATGTACTTTATTTTCAGTATTCATTGTTTTCACATTCGGTAGCTGAGTCGTAAAGTACTCGCATATAGTAATCTAAGGACCGAAAGCAAGGCCTCAAACCTCATGACAGCTGAAATTTTTTTTAAAATGATGAAAATTACTTGACTGACTGATCACATCAGTTCTAATATAATATAACAATTTAATAAACATATAATAATTAAAAACTATATACAATATTCAAATACCAAATAATCACTACATATAGACCCACATTCCGAATGGAAAAGGACCTGTAAGTTGGTATACAGATTTTCTGCAGATCAACTGTTGCATAAATAATAATAAAATATTATCTAGTAAAAAAAAAGAATTATATATTTCACGATTTAAATCTATGCTTGCCACATTGTTACATTGCATTTTTCAGACATTTTACCGATTTGTATACAATAATATGTCAAACTATAAAGGCTTGTGACAGTACGACTATACTTGTCGTACTGTCACATTGTCACACGACCGTAAAACGTTCAAAATAACCGTAAATATAATTAACAGCATATAAACATTTATTGCAAGACTACAAGTATACTGAAAATAATTAGAACCTACTATATAACCATATTCAGACATTTAGAATTGTATAGGTTGGCAGGCTTCGAATTGACTTCGAAATGTGATCTAACTGCGTAAATTCACATCAGAAAACTACCCTTGACCAAAATATACATTAAAGTTAGATACGATCACTTTAAACTTGAAAAATCCCGACCAACATCTGAAAAAGAACAACCCATTATGGATGTGGCTCAATCAATACCAGCAGCGGCTCGTCCTAAGATAAAAGTTGGGCACTGCCCACCCAGTAAAGCCAACCAGAATTCTAAATAATTTTTAATACTTTTTAACTTAATTTAAGACTTCCTATACTGAAATGAAATAATTATACAAGGTATATAGAGTGTACAACCATTGACTAATGTTTTTCGGCGTAATATGATTTGCACATAATATGATGATAAATACAAAGAATACACTCTAAAAACTATCTCCAAAAAAATTTCTATGAAAAATAATATATGTGTATATTTTATTGGTGAACCACCCTATCTATCTAAGCATATATAATACTTAAAAGTTATAAAATTGTAAATCCCAAAAGTTAATAGAAAACCAATCACTGTATATAAATATTATATAAATATAATATAAATTATATAAATTGTATTTAATGTGTTGTAGCACTTATTTAAAAATTCATTTTTTTTTTTTGTCTTTAAAATAATGTCGGATATTTTTTGTTTTTTTTTGTTTTTATTATTATAATTTGGGATAATGGAATTTTTTTGTTTTTTAACAATTTTATGAATTTTAAAACTATAAATTTTCAAAAGAAATATTATTTGATATTAAATCATTATGTTATATACATAAAGTATTTATATAAAATAATAATTATTTATATTTATGTATAATAAAATACAAAAAAAGGATATTTATAAGTTTTAAGAAGAATTAAACTTTTATTGGTTAAAGGCCTTAAAATTCTAACTTAAACACTTTTTGTTTTAAATTTAATGACTTGAAAATGAAATTTATTAAATCAATTTTAATATGCAACTAGCATATTCAAACCCAATTTTTTTATGATAAATAATAAAAATTTAGATATTTACATACATTTAATATATATATATATATATATATATATATATAATTATAATAAACAAAATTAATTCATAAAAAATTTTTAAACAAGGACCTAAGAACATTAAACTAAATTTATTTGAATTTTTTTGGAATAATAACTGAAATGAAAATATATTTTCATGTTGACTTTTTCGGAGGATGTTTTAAAATAATCAATGGGTCCCAATCTACAAAAGAAGTCAAAAAAATACATTTTTATTATATATAAAATCAAAGATAATTTTATTTAGAATTGTGTTCAGACAGGGTTTAACTTTATAACTTTTTAAGCATAAACTCAAATATTTATACTAATCTAGACTTATGATTTCGAACAGGGAACATACGTCGTTAACTACAGTATTTTTGATGAGGCCCAATGCAATTTCTATGACATTTTGTAGGATAATATCCTTTACTAGGTGTTACATTTTTTTGTCTATTACACGTTTATCTACCAAATTATTGCTGGGAATATCCTGCCACCTAAAACTACGGATTTAATAACTTCTATAGAGAATCCGAGATACCCTAACTGCTTTGCTTTTACACAATTATTCACAATAGCTTTTTATTTATAATTTTTATGATATATATTATGAAAATGTGATCCAACCATAGTTAGATCAGTTCTTCGATCTTTCTTGTACTGTATGTTGCTTTGTTGTTACTAATTATTATTATGTCAAAAACAAATATCGTAAGAATTAGAACAAAGGCTCATATTTCACCAAAAAAAAAATTATTGTTTCAACATCAAAACTTCAATATTTAAAAAACTTTTCTTTTCAAAAGATTGGAGGAGGGAGGTAATCTCCCCGAAGGACATTAATAGCTCCAAACGAATATGTCTTTTGATAGTGTGGAAATCGACGAACCCACTTTAGCACACCTATCTTGTTTTTCGTGTAACTAATCTATGACTTTTTTTTCGTGTAAACATATTGTGTAGGAAATTATTTTCCGTGTGTGGAAAAATTATGGATATAATTATTTCCGTTAAAGAAACCATTATCGTAGAATTTTTCATTTTAGATAGTGCCCAAATCATGGGGTTTCATTCTCTTAAATTTTACGGAGCTTGTTTTTGATATCAAGAACTGCTGACATTTCCGAGTTTACGTGAATTTGAAGCTGGTAATTTTTTACTGAAGTTTATTGATTTCATCCGTGACATGGCTCAATGTGCAAGTCACGGTTGAGATCTTTGTTACGTACGGTGTACTTAATTTTGAAATTTTTTCAGCATTTCGATGTTGGTTTTCGTTGCACAGTTCCATAATTGGATATTATGTATCAGCACAGGTTTTAATATCTGCTTTTTATTATTTTTTCTGCTGTATTTTATTTTGTACTCATAACTCAAAATAATCATAATTACGCCAAAGGAGTCAGTGAAAGTTTTTGTGTCTGATGTTTAGCTCTTCTTTCATCTTTTTTATATGTTTCTTCCATTTTACTGAAAAAAAAATGGTTAATAAATTTTCCTATTTTTATAAGAACCGATTTTTTTGTAAATTTTACAATTTTTTTGAGTCAAGTTCTAATTATTTTTAGATAATTATCTATTTTTTTAGTAAGGTTTACAAAGCCATTAATAGTTTAATCGCTTGGTAATTTTCCTTAAATCTGTTGGATATTTAACTAGAAAAATAGCACATTTTGTTATTATATATTGTACTAATTCCAGTTTAAATAATAAATTTTACAAAAAAAATAATACCAAATTAATAGAAAAATTTACAATAATTTTGTTATAAAAATAATGGTAGTGGTAATTTATATAGGATTCTATACGTTTTTTTATTGTGATACCTCCAATTTAATTTAGATAACTTATTATTTTATTGAGATAAATTCCTAACAAATTATAGGAATTTTTACAAAATAAATAGCAATATTTCATACTTTTTTATGAAAATGTAAAAAAAATTATAATAACTATTATATTTTATATGAGAAAATCTACTACAAACTATTTGTAGAATATTTGAGCTAAACTGATATTTTTTCTCAAAATATTAAGAGAAGTTATTTATCATAATAAGGAAAATTTTTCTCTCAAAGTAAAATTTCTAATAAATATTGTTATAGGTCTTATATTTTGGACAAATAATGTTAAAAATATAATAAATAAGAAATTTGTTGTAGAAAATTTAGTTTCACGTAACCTTATAGGCTGGGCATTGTTTTATTTGTGAAGTACATTTTATAGTTATATATTTTCATTACGTAAGTGATTTTTTTTTAAATTAATTGAGTGGAACATGATCGAACTTGTGGATGATTTCCAAGGTAAGCAATTTAAAAAAATTATATTCATAGGTTTCTAAACTTTCATCAGTAAAACTCTGCAATATTAACACACGTTTATAAGAAATTTTATTTTAAATTTTATCCACTTTATTATTCTGTAGGTTGAATCAACTTATTCGGATCAAAGAAATATTTTTTTGTCCATACTTGTATTTGTATGTAAGATTATAAGAAGGACCACTTGCGGGTTTTGCTGTTCTTCCCTTTTTATTAGCTTCATCGGTATACAAAACTGTACAGCAAAAGCCAGAAAGTGCGAAAAGAAATCGTTATAAAGTAAACAAAACCGAAGTTCATCAATCATTTTTTATGTTCATTAATGTAAGTATAAATAAACTAGTTGCTTAAAAAATATAATTTTATAATTTAAATAATTATAGCTTGACTATCTTGTGGATATAATAAATAACTAGATGTAAAAAAAATTACATAAAAATATTTGAAAGTGACATCAACATGTTAGAAGTGAAAAGAAGAATTATGTTAAAAATAATATTAAAGAAAAAATTAGAGAAAAAATTATAAATAATTATAAAAATATTGAATCATTTATATTATTAGTTCATTAGTATATTTAAATAAATAAAATGAAGTAACTAAAAGAATCATAAAATAAATTTTTTTTCTTGAAAATAATATTTTTGGTGTTTTTATTTAGTACGTTCTTATTGAAAAGTTCCTATAAATATGAGAGCATAAAGTATAGTAAAGCTTCCTGAAATTATAGGAATTTTCCATATTGTTTTCAGTCAATATTCCAATTTTGTAGGAAACATGGCTATAATTATAGTAAGGTTTCTCATGCTTATGATCAGTTTTTTTCATTTTTTTCACTCAATTTTCCTATTTTTTTAGGAAACATTACTATAATTTTAGTACCGTTTCTCATATTTGTGATCAGTTTTTCTCATTTTTTTCACTCAATTTTCCTATTTTTTTAGGAAACATTACTATAATTTTAGTACCGTTTCTCATATTTGTGATCAGTTTTTCTCATTTTTTAAAACAATATTCGTAATTTTGTAAGAAACATTCTACAACTAAAACAATAACTTTTATTTTATTAGTATATTTTCAATATTTTTTAACAATTTTTGAGAACTATTCTAAATTTTCTGGGTCTAATTCCTACATTTTTATACGTTTTCCAATAAAGTCGTATACTTTTATGAAATGTTATTAAAAAAATACGAAAAACTACTATAAAATTGGGAATTTTTATAAAAAAAAATACAGTTATTGTTCTAAAAACGGGTGGTAATTTACAAAAAAAATATAGGAATAATTGTTAAAAATGTTCACTATACCGCTTGTTGTTATAAAAATAGGAAAAATTGTATATAAAAAGCGACAACCATTCCTATTTCTTTTTTCAGTGATATATATATCATCGAGCATCATTCCCAAATACCTTGCAGTATTGGTATATGGTACTATTTAGTTGTTGGTTGAGATGGGAATGGTTGTGATCTTCTTATATGTAAAATTTATATTTTAAGTGGATTTACTTTCTTGATATAAGTTGATTAAGTTTTATATGCTATCGTCGGATCCATAATCTTATTTTATTCACTACATTTTGAAATTTTACTGAGGAATTTTCGATAGATGTATTAACCGCAAGAATCACAGTGTCTTCTAAAAATATAGCAATGAAAATATGGTCAATTTGGGGGATATCTCTTGTTTATAGTGGATAAAGTATTGGATTAAGGACATATGTCTGTGGAGCTGCAGCAGACTGAAAAAAAAATTGTTCGTAATATCAATGAACAGCGATTATTAACATATTTTTTGTTGGCTCAATTAATTATTCATTAATATTACGAAAATATAGCATCTCTAATTTTTTTTCTTAATAAACTGTTTATTGATTCAACGAATTCGGATTTATTGACACAAATATGCAGTTTTTAATATAATAATTGAACAATTAATTCATTAATAGTACGAACACTTTCATTAAAATTAAATTAATAACAGTGTTCGTTGTTTTAACAAATTCGTTTGTTAAAATCAATAATTTCTTCTTTGATTAGTAATGCGTTTATTATTATATATGTATACTTTTATATTTGTTACTTGCATAATGTCAACAAAATATAAAATATTTCGTTATTTCAACGAACTCATACTTTAAAATTCGGAATTTTTTCTTTATTTCAACGAACTAGTTTATTAAAGCTAATAATTTTTTTGTTTACTTAATGACGCGAAGCGTGTTATTTTTAATTTATGTACTCGTATTTTAACAGAATTTTTCAGTGTAAACAAGAATTTATAATTATTATAATGTTTTATAAATTTGCGTAATTTTAAACTTATTTTTTTTTAAAGGTTTAAATAAATATAAGAAAGCAAAATTACAAAGAATTACATAAAAATAAATACAAAAGAACTCACAATAATTAGATGGTTCTATCATATCCAAAAATAAAATATAACAAATTAAAACTAAAAATCAAATGTGCAAAAAAGAGAATAGTTAGTGACATTTTTTATTTAAAAAGTAGTGTTAAATGCCACATAGAAAACAAACATTATTTACAATAATTAAGAAGTAAATTTATTGTGAGAATATAAACGAAAAACCAAAATAAATATAATCTTATAAATTACTTAAGCATATAATTTAAAAAATGAATAAACAATCATTTCATATTTAAAATTAATGAAAATTTAAAACTAAACTAAGAGATACAAAAGAAAATAAGTTATCAACAAACATTTATTATAAAATAAAAATTGTTTAAAAAAATAAAATCCAAATAATTAAAATAAAAATACACAAAAAGTAAAAAAACATTGTATTTTTTATTTAAAGAAGTGATAAGTGGGGGAGAGTGGGAAGTAAGAGGCGAGTTAAGAAAGCGGGGACAACAATCAAATAAAGGATAGAACTGGAAGACACAACCGACAAAATGCCGACAAAATGAAATGAAATTTTCAATGAAATATTTGAACAAAAATTTATGTTATTAAATTAATAAAAATGTTTATTAAATCAATGAAATGTTTTATTATTATTTCAACAAACATGTTTATTGAAACAAAAATGTATGTTATTAAATTAATAAAAAGATTTATTAAATCAATGAAATGTTTTATTATTTCAACAAACGTGTTTATTAAAACAAAAATTTATTTTAATAAACACATTTAATAATTGTTCATTGTATTAACGAGGAGGCTATTAAATTAATAAATAGCTATTCATTGGCTCAATGAACAAGTTCATCGGACAAATATTAATAAAATTTTAATTGTCTCAACGAATTTTTTTATTGTATTTACGTACCTTTTTGGTTCAGTGCAGGTATTACTTTTATTAACAACTTTTATCTAATGTGATGTTGTACCTAAGGATTTTGAATTATGGTATTTTGATATTTTGCAATTATTTTGGTTGTAATTATAGAGCTTTGGTTGTAAAAGTAGATTCTGGCAAACTATATAGGTTGTAAACATGGATACTGAGATTGCAAACATAGATTGTAAACTAGACTAGGTTATAAAAATTGATTTTACTTCATTCTTCCTTAATTCTCCACCACCTACAACAAATTTATATTTTTCTCAAGGGATCTGGTAATTATTTAACTGTTAGTCATATAGTGAGCTTTTGAGCGTTGAGTATTGAGAATGTGTAAATTTAATTTAGCTCAATATTTTTATATTTTAAAATTTTATAATTTTTTATTAATTAATTTATTTAATGAAATTTATTTTATATTAATATTTCACAATATTAAATTAATGTGATTATTCAAACCACAAACAGAAAAAAAAATAAAAAAAGGATGTCTTTTTGAAAGTAGGTAATAAAGGTACAAAAAAAAAAAACTCTTTTCTATCTTTTTCACACAATCTTCAAAATTTGAAAGAAGAAAACAAAAGAAAAAATAAAACAAAAATATACCTCTTCATTTAATTAATTAACAGGTGTTTAATAGAAGATAAAGTGATTTCATTAAATAAAATAAAAACGAATCCCTAATTTGTACACTCTATCATATAATCAATCTCTTTCTCTTCTTTTCATTTTTTTTTCTTCATTTTTTTTCCTTTTTCTTTATTCTTTCCAAATCACTCTTTTTTCTCTCTTTCTAATATCTTATTTGAAAAGTTTTCGTTTTTTTTTTTAACTTAAACATTAATTTAGAGAGAATTTTACTGATTATTTAGAACTTTTTCTGACATACTAAAATTATTTTTATTATAGCTGTATATTACACATTCATATACATATGTACATATATGTATAAATACGATATTTTTTTGACATTTGAATGGACTTTGGTTTTTGTTTTAGATTTGTCTGAACTGAATTCATTAAAGTATTCTCATTAAATTTAATTTCGTATAAAATAAAAAATAAAAATATTATAAAAAAGAGAAAGAAAGAAATAAATATATCTCAGCTCTTCTATTTTTTAATTAATATCGTTATTCACATAATATATCTAAGTTTTGATTGGTGAAAATTACAATAAAATTAATGTTTTGTACCTGAAAAATAACCCTGAAAAAAATTTCTAGATGAAAATAATCTGCTACCAACCTGGGACCATCACAGCAGTGTGCTTATGAGAAAGTATTTAAAAAAAAATTGCTAATTAGAGAAAAAATACATTTTTTACCCATTTTTTTATTTTATAACTTCATTTAAGTGGCCTTTGAACACAATATAGGTTTTTTCAGGCCATGTTTTTACATTATTGTTTTTTTTTATTTTATTTTTCTTATTTTCTAATTATATATTTTATTCTTATAATTCATTTTCAATTTTGTTTTTTTTTTGTTTGTTTTCTATATAAAATAATTTAATAGTTAAATTTTTCCTATATATAATAATTATATGAAGTTATTTTAAATAAATATTTTCTATTTTTTTTTTTTAATATTTAATATATTTTACTTAATTATGTTTGTTCTATTGATTACGTTTCACTTATTGTTTTAAATTGTTTTGTATTTTTTAATAGCTATTAGGAAATTTATTATCTTTCTATAATCGATTACATCATCATTCTTTAAATTCTCTCTAGACTATTCGTTTTGAAATATTTATCTCTATCTCTTGAATATTGAATACAATTTTCGAACCGATGCCTAATAGTAAGGTTTACTCCACAAACATAAATCGATGGCGGTGTTTTTTCAAATATAAATTTATGTGTTAAGTTAGTGTACCCTATTCTTATTTTAGTAATTACAGTCGAATCTCTTCTATTAAGTAAGCTCAGGATTTTCGAAGGTCTCGTGTATGGCTTGATATTTTTTAGTTTGTTACTATTGCCCATTTCTATTCATTCTTGTTCTACATTTTGATATATTTTCTTATTTATTATATTTTTAACATCTTTATAATAATATAAAAGGTGATGGTTATGGATTGGTTTACAGAGTTTTTTTTTAGACTGTCAACTATCACATTATCAACATTTTCATTAAATTCTGCGAGAACATTAAAAATAAATCTCATTTGTAAGAAAAAGTAAACATACACAAATTTTGCATAAAATTTTTACTTTGTTTACGTTTCAAACTTTAAATTCCCTAAAAATATGTTAAAATTTGTATGAATTTGCAAGTTAACAAACCAAATTATTGATTTTGACAGTTAAATATGTAAGCTAAATAGTTTTTGAGCGTCAGTTAAATTTTTTTTGTTTTGTATATTCATTTTTGAAAATTAGTGTTAACTACTAAAAATAATTGTTCCTACTACCTATTTAATTTAAAATGGTACTTCATCGTTTTTACATCCGATGTTAAATATTAGCGTAACGAGTATAATTATTGACACCCCTGATTTTGCAACCAATTATTGACACTGCTATTTTCATAAGCAATTTTTCGACATGTTTTGGAATTTTTTTCATTTTAAATTAATTTTTATTAAATATTTATAGTTTTATTTTGAATTTACACTTACTGCGGATTAATTTAAAGTTTAGTTGTGTTTGAATTTGCAAAAAGTAAAAAACAGTTCTTAGTGATACAATTTTTGGTGGAAAATTTGCAGAATTTGATAAGGAACCAGTGAAGTAAATACTGGTTTTTTGTAATTTATTTTGCAAAGTTTGGATATATTGGGCATTAATTTAAAAGAAAATAGTATTCTTAATTAATTGTATAAAAAAAAATTAAGTTTTTTTAATTAAATACCTATAAAAGGGATAGTGTCAATAGCTGGTTTATTTTTTAGGTCTGTCTTATTATTGACATAGGGTGTCAATAAATGTATTATATGGAAGTACAATTATTGTACCCATGACAATAATTGTACATTTTGCAGGTGTCAATAAATGTATAATAATTTTTAGATAATACTTAACGCCAAGAAAAACTGGAAAATATTATGAAAAATGTATTCAGAAAGCTAAAGATGCGTTGCAATATATGAAATACCGCGATCGACCTTTGATTTTTCGGTTGAGTTCCAAATTTTATTTTTTAAATCTCAGCCTGGACTCCCAACGATTTTGTTAGATAAGGAAGAAATGGAAACAGAAGATTTTTGAACCCGCAAATTTGTTTGAGAACTCCTGATCTTGTAACAGCAGCCAGTGCAACAGTTTTATTCCAAAATATTACATTATTGAACAATATTTACAAAAAAGTATAATTGGAGATATGTATTGGAAGATCCAACCCGACTCTTTAATGGGGACGAAACATTTCTCATGATTTCTCTGTACAAAAACAAAAACGGGATTAGCAAAAAAAGGATGCTAAAATATTCATGAAGTTGATAGAGGCACTGCCCAAAAATCAAGTTTAACAGTGATCTTTTCATTTTCTGCTTCTGGAAATGTTGTGCTCACTGTCATTTATCCTTACAAAGGTTTGCCCGAAGAAATTAGGAAATTAATGCCGAAAAAGTAGGGTCTTGGTTTAAGTGACCAAGGAAGCTTTTTATGAATACATATCCTAGGTTTGCTATCCATTTTTAGTCAGCATGGGAATGAAGTTTCCTATAATTTATTTAATTTTACACAAAAATTGTATAAGCTATATGCTACGTTCCTGAACGACATAGCATATAACACATTATCTGCTTCTAATGCTGAAAATCTTGATATGGAAGTGGATTCAAATTTAAGCTTGTACGATATAGTAACCTTAGAGGTAATTATCATTACTTTTACTTAATTTGTGTAAAAATAAAGTGTAAAGCGCAAAATTGAAAACTAGTTTCATTTAAATTTAAAAAAATAAGTAAAAAAAAAATTTTTTTTTTAGAAATATTTGCCTTCAATTTAAGCGTACTAAAACTACAAAAATAAGCCTTAGAATCGCAGCTTGATATAATGTTTTCATAGCAAATTATGATTGTAATTACGGAAAAAGCAGATTAGCCGAAATTCTAGGAAGTCTTAAGATGAGATTAAGAGATTTGGTAAAAAGTTCGGCTAATTTGCTTTTTCCGTAATTACAATCATAACTTGCTATGAAAACATTATATCAAGCTGCGATTCTAAAGTTTATTTTTGTAGTTTTAGTACGCTTAAATTGAAGGCAAATATTTCTTAAAAAAAAATTTTTTTTTCCTTATTTTATTTTCGACTTTTTAGTGAAAATATTTTTTTAATGAAAAATAATATATTTTCAAAGAACATCACATATAATCAAATGGCACTAAAATTCACTCTAACGCAATTTGGTTATTATTGCTCATACTTCAAATGTGTAATTATATTTTATATTACTGTAGCAAATTTTATGAAAATATGTATATTTTTAAAAAATTTTTGGAGATTTTTGATTAGATACCTTTGAATTTTTTAATTTACGTATTAAAAAATTTTCACCAATAAAAAATTACGCACTTTATAAAAAGAAACCCTGTTAAATACAAAAAATATTTGACGTAAAATCGTAGATTAAACCTGAGAAAGAGTCTGAAATGTAAATACTCATCCGACTTTATCTACGATAAAATTAGATTTTGTCCGACGTGTAAACGCTGCCTAAGCATAAATTGGCATATAAAAGTATAATATATACATGCATAAATCGAAATTAAACTTTTTTTACATTCGAGAAGAGTTATTTCTAACTGAGTGATAGATAACTGATAGGTTCAAATTTCGTTTTCTTCCATAAATAATGTTTGCATTTTATTTTCAATTAAACTAAGCCATATGATTATGTATGTAACAAATGCAAGCCCTATTATGACACATGTACGTACATTTACATATACTTAGTGAGAGAAAGAGAAATAATAAAAGAAAGAGATTAATAAAAGAAACCAAATTAAAAACACAAAAATAATATAATGAAAATGATGATTGAAAATAATTGAAATTGAATAATAATAGAAAATGATTGAAATATGATAATGATTTGTATTGCACACATTTATTTTGTATTCCTTTTTTGTTTTTTTTTGCTTCTTTACACCATAGAAATGTCAATAAATATAGTGAATTTAAAGAGAAACCAAATTTTAACTTTATCAAATATCCATATTCCATTATTAGTACACACACATATGTAAATTTCACCTTAGTTGAATGCAAAGAATTTCTATAATCTATATTAACAAGAATATACACTCCCATTTTTAAGCAATATCAAACCTAATTTCTAAGAAATATCAAACCGAGCAAAATATCATTAGTTAAAAGAGTTAAAATTTACATTTACTTATCGTATATCAAATTTATTATGAGAAAGAAAAGGTACAAAATAGATGTTTGCCTTTTGCTTTATACTGTAAAATATTTTTGCGTTCTCATTATTCTCCTTTGGATTTGTTTACGTTCCCTCCCATGAGGCAAAGTGGCAAAAAATGTTAGTTCTAATTTAGTTTGTTCCCTTATACGATGATTAATTCTGATCTTTTATTATTTTAATATTTTCGTTTTAAACATTATTATTTTCGTATATAAATATACCTATTAAAAATATTAAATTATAATTACATTACAATAATATAAAATATTATTAACATTTTTGTCAGTAATAATTTGGAGTTACAAGCATTATTATTTTTTATTAATTATATTAGTAAACCTAAATATTTATTATATTGGTATACGATTATAAAATAATACTGAGGACAACATCTATTTACAAATCACAGAATTTAAAGAATATGATAACGCTGTTTTAGTTAGGTCTCCTAAAAATCTTATGCATAGTTGATACAATTTAGAAAATAATATTGTTAAATATTTCAACGAAATTTTTGTCGAACATTTTTTTCAAAATTATAAGCTTTATTTATTTAATTTCAGCCAACTTTTTTGTTATTCTCTTTTGTTTACTATATTTTTTCTTTTTCTTACACGTAAAATTCTTATTATCGTCTATTTCTGACAATGTTTATCAAATTTGCATATGAATGCATTGTTGTGTGCAAACAAATGAATACATACATGAGTTCTTACTCTTTTTATGGATATACTTTGGTTAAATGGTTATTGAAATGGGTATTTTGTTGAATTGAAGCAAATTGAAACAAACATATAAAGTCCAAGGCAAGTTAATTAAGGCAAATATAATAATAAACTAATAAAATATAAACAAAAAATTTACCAGAAAATTAAGTGCTTACAATTTTTCAAGCAAATTTTCTAAGGTAAGAGACAACGAACCTCAAGAAGTGGAGCTATTTGTTAAATCTAAGCAACCAGAAGTTTCGGAAGATTTTTCGATTATAAATCTTTTAGCTTCTGATGCACTTCATATAAATTCAATAAATGAGTTTCTTTACGTAGAGTCCGAAGCAATATTTCAAGAAAATATTGGCACTCTTGAAAAATCTTTAACAGAAGTATATATAAATGAAACATTCACTATACAAAATTATTTAGACTGGCCAATAACTCCTCCAAAGAAAGGCACCGCACAAATACAAAAAACAAAACCTTTTGTTATAATTTCACCCTTGTTGATTCGGGTTGAGACTATAAAAAAGAACAAAATCCGTACATAATACTATGTAGTTTTGTTCTCAATCCCAGAAAAAGAAAAAATGACAAAGAGCTCGACAAAAGAAGAAGATTACGTCAGAAAGTTTTTCTCTGAAAGTGAAACTTACATGATCTTGGGAATAATTTTATAGCGAATGCTACAAATGCACTTATTTGTTTAATTTGCATAATCCTGGAATTGAGTGTCAGAAATGCCGTAGGGAATATCATATTAAATACCTCATGAAAATGAGTGCCATACATTCCCAAATACACTTGTTCTCATTGTATTTATAATTCATGCATCGTTTTTCTAATGATAAGTAATAACTGAATTGTTATTTTAGTTTATAGTTATTTTTTTGGGGTTTTTTTTAAAGACTGAAATGAATTTTTATGTTTTTTCCTTTATATAATTTTGCTTTATTGTTTTATTTTTTTAATTAAAACAATATTTAATCTTTAGATTCTCATCATAATTACCTGCATGTAATTTTTTTCACTCTATGTTAATGAGAATATTTGGGGTGTCAATAATTGTACTTTTTGTTGGTGTCAATAATTGATTTGGGGTGTCAATAACTGTCAATGTGGAAGTATTTTTAAAAAATCATTTTTTAATAATATATAATAAATTTTGTTATATTTTTTTAATAATAGGAAAAATAAAAAAAAGATCAAAAATTGATTTACTTCATTTCTTGTATTAATATCAGTTCAAATAACCGAAAGAGATTCACTTAAAGTAAATTTTTCCTTATGAGTGTCAATAATTGTATCGTTTACGCTATATGGGAATAAACTTTTCTTTCATTCTCTACAAATGGTTGATAATCAAATTTTTTAGTTAATAAACAATATTTTGTGTGTGTGTGTGTGTTTTTCTTCAACCAATAAATTACATACTTTGAAAAAAACAAAACTATTAGCTGGGCATTATTGATAACAGTACGGAATATTTTTTTTTCTAAACGTTCATTTCCAGATAGTTCTGACTCATAGAGCAACCCCTAATGACAATAGGTAAATATTTCTTTTATCTTTACTTTAATTAATAAGCAGTCGAAAAGGCCATACGACTGGGGATATTTGAACTTTTTACCTGACAAATGGCACCTATGCAGAAAAAAATACATCACTTACATTAAATCGATATTTTGGAGGAGCACAGGAGCACAGTTTTGTCTTACAAATCCTATGTTATATGTTATATTGCAAAGTTATGTATAAGTAAGACTATGTATATGTAGGAAACTGTTGAGTCAGGCAGTTAATTGCTTCCTGTTTACTGCCTATCCTATTTTTATTGTGCTCGATGATATGCATTATATAATATCATTGATATAAAAAAATAACGGTATATTTTGGAATTTCAATGAACAATTGGAAAATCTGTATTGTTCATAGGATTTATGTAATTGATGACTACTAAAATACCGTTATTCAAGCAAAATTTAATGACTTATTTTATTAAAAAAAAAACCTACTAATAACCAGGGTTTTATTAAATAATCAAGCACAATAATAATCAGGGTTAGGCAAAAAAATTAACTTATGAAATGTAAGCAATTTCAAGATAAATAATTATTATATATCAATTTTAACAAATTTATGCAACCATGCTTATGGGTAGATATTACATATTCAGTAAATAAAGCCAAAAAATATTCTTCATAATTCTGAAAAAGCTTGGAGTTTCATAATTTTCTACAAAGTTTAAATTTAATGTCAAATTTCAGTTCATAATTTTTTCAATAAAAAAAGTCATCTATAGTTGCCCTTTGAATGCTAATAAAAATAGAATAAAGAGTAATTACTACTACAGCCAATCTAACTATGTAGGTTGTTCATACTACACCCAATCTAACTTTGTAAATAAATTCATCATAAAATAATATTTAATTCTGGATTCTGTGTCTATATATTTCCTGTAGCTTCTGGTGGAATACAAAGCCTTAACGGAATTGTTTCACTCAATTCAATCCTGTGCTACAATTTTGGTTTGACTCTGTGCATTAACAATGTTCACAATCTTCAAACTTCGCTAAAATTTATTAAAACGGACTTTGCTTTATTGAGAACCATAAGCATTCCAATTGACTTCACATTTTCCAAAGAGACTCAAAAACTTGAAATGTATTATCTACTATTAAAGGTGTAATTTATTCAATCTACGGCAAACAATTGTGCAATTTATTCAATTTGTTTAAATTATATTTTAGTCAATGTAATTTTAATTTGAAGACTGAATTTATTATTTTATATTTTAGAAAATTGGATTGATATTTGAAACTAAATTAAAAAATCCTTGTCTACAGATTTAATACCGATTCTCTTCTGGCCATATTAGAATGTATGCAAACCTGTTCTGGTAATACACCTTGGTTAAAAATCTGACAATTGTTTTCATAAATGCAAACCTGCAGTCAATGTGCATAGCTATTCTGAATTTACGAAAACAATTGTTAGATTTTTTGAATTCTGTTCATCAAAATGCAATCTGAAAGTCTACTGGACGTCGTCAACTTGACAGAAAAACGCTTGAAATAAAAGATATATTAAATGAACAGAAACTTTGCAAAATTGTCAAGTAAATGTAGAATATAGATATAGAGTTTGAGTTTGTCATTATTTCAAAGTACGCCAACTGGTGGCAAACTTGCTATCAGTTTACAACATTTATGAAAACACCTCTATTTTCGAAATATGAAAATACAGATATTAGGGAAGTTTTGAATTTTGTTGTTTCGTTTATTTTTAACTATTTATTTGAAACTGTAAATGCAAATTTCTGCAAAGTATAATTTAAAAACAAAACTCTTCCCATATTCTGGCACATAAAAAGACTTCAAAAACATTATTAGGGCACAATCTATAGTAAAAAAAAATAATATTTAAATTTATTTAATTGATTTCATAAACAATAACAATGTTTATCGCGCTTAAATTAATAACAACTACATTATTAAAGTTAAATTGATATTCATACAAAAATTAATTCACCACAATTAAAAAATTTAAAAACAAATTCTATTTTTGTTGTTTTTTTTTTACATTATAATGGTGACTAGACAGAAAAAAAACTTATTTAAAAAAAAAAAAAAAGCTTTACTTTATACCGTACATATATATATATTTAACTATACATACTTACAAAAGTTTAGTTGACTGTAATAACAAACAATTATAATTATTTGACTTCGGGTGTACTTCAACTCTCATTATTATTCAATAATCATAGTTTTCTCTTTAATCTTAAAAAATATAATTTTGTGTACTCTTTAAATATTACAAAAACTTATTAATATTATTTGTTTTTTTCTGTTATTATTTTTTTTTAGAGTGTTTATCACTTGACTTAGAATAATATTAAAATAAATACATATGAGTATATGTAGTTAGTTGGTTACATTATTATATGCATATTAATGAGTGTGGCTGTGTAAATATTTGATTACAATGAATAATAATTAACGAATGGAATGATAATGTTTCTCATTATTCGACTCATATCGTAAAAGTGTATTATTATATACTTATCAACTTTCTTGCATATTTGAAATATTTAATACTAACACAATAATGTAATATAAACAATAATTGATGTAATATAAAATTATAATTATAATAATTATATACTATAATAATAAGTATTTAAATTGAAGTGATTGGAATTGAGTTATCAAGAATGAACTTTATAATATTCAGTCAACAATAAATACTTCTTTTACATTCAATCTTGAAATAGCATTTTAGGGAGATGAGTAATAAAGTTCAATTTGATTACATTGTAGAATAAAAAATATTTAAATTTAAAAATTTGTTTAAATTAACACAAAATAGAAAGTGCATAAGAGTTTCACCACATATAAATCTCGTCGTAAAGAAGTTTTGACATTTAAAATCCCGTAAATTAATATGTCGCAAATTTTGCTTTTTTACTAGTTCATAAGAATTTCACCACATGTAAATCTCGTCATGAAGATATTTTGCCACTTAAAATCCCGTAAATTAAAACCCGCAAATTCCGCTTATTTACTAGCTTATAAGAATTTCACCACATGTAAATCGCGCTATAAAGAAATTTTGTTATTTAAAATCCCTTAAATTAAAATGAAGCAAACTCCCCTTTTTTACTATTTCATAAGAATTTAACCACATATAAATCTCACCATGAAGAAATTTTGCCATTTATAATCTTCTAAATTAAAACGCCGCAAATTTCACTTTTTTACTACATTTATTTTTTTTATTTATTTATTTTTATCACAAAAAGAGCAATTTATCTTAAATATTTTACCCTTTCCCAAATGTTTTCCACATTTCCCGACTACATTTTGTAAGTAAAAGCACGTTTTCAACAAATTGGGCTGTGCATTAGTATGATTCATACAAAATTCAATGCTTGGCATAAGGCTGTGTTTATTTAAAGTCTTGATCCAACCAAGAGAATCTTCGAATCCAGAACCGAAGGTAATAGACGTACGGATAGCCCAAACTTTTGTTGTAGAGGCGAAGTATCGGCAAACAATTTCATATCTACAACTGGAGAAAAACGGCCCGTGATCGAAAAAAAAATGTACGACGTTGATGAATCAGGCTCAGACCCTACGTAATTTGTTGGCCACCTAAATTTTGTCGTGAAAAAACCTTAGGTTTAAGACGGATTTTTAAAATTAAAATTAAAATTCGCAAGAAACGATACAATAGAGTAATTAAGAGAGCATCAGAGTAGTTGAAGAAGCACATTGAAGTTTATTCGCAGAAGGTTGTAAAGTTTTATTTCAACACAAGACGATAATTTTATTAGATGAATTTTGGAATACGAGCCTTTTTTCCGGGATATCATGGCGCAACCGAAATTTGTATGTATATTATATCAAATTTACATGAATGAATGCATTCTAATACACTCACTCATATGCGCATTTTACCGATTCTACAATTACACATTACAAATTTTCAAATTCACCACTGCTATGTCATAAATATTTAAAAATTCACAATTAATATTTTAAAAATAAAAATTGATATTGAATATCATATTATACTCTTGCGACATGGATGTTCTTAAAAAAAATAATAAACTATACCAAACTTTGGCTATGCACACTAAACCTTCTGAAACCTAAAAAATTTAAAAACAAATTCTATTCTACTCTTTTGTTATTATGCCATTAAATAAATTGGGAATATAATTTTTGATAAAACTATTATGAAGTTGAAGTTATCCTACCGTAACTATACCAAAATCAATCCTCTACATCAATTTACCTTCAGATTATATAGTAACATCAATATTTTTGTATGCATATACGAGAAGAGCATCTAAAAAATGGGCAGGGCTAATTCAAAATTTAATAGTTTAGAGCAAACAAAATCAAATAGTTTAGAGAAACAAAAATGTTCCGCACTACATTGTCAATATATGGAAGACATTAATCTCTTTTAAAATCAATAAAGTAAAATTGCTAAGCATTTATTTATGATAGCCCAATAATCTGGAATGGTGCACAAGCTAAAAGGAATCAAAAACTAAAAACGCAAAATTAAATTAATATAATAAAGCTATTCACGAACGAATAGTTGTAGATTGAAGTCGTAGAAGTGTAGCAGTGCATTGCGATTATAAAATTTATATATGAAAAAATGTTCTACAAGACTTGTAGATTTTTACAAGACTTAAACGTATTGTACTTTTAGTATTGTATTTTAGTTGCCATTGCTTTTCAAAACTACGAACTGACCCAATTATTTTCCAAAGAATGAATTTAATTTAAGGATAATTTTCCTTACCGATGCGGCACATGACTAATTTCTACGCTTATGTCTACTTAATTTGCAAAGAAAAAAATATGCAAAATAACTGACTGTCGTCACTTAGAAATATAAAAAAATTAACCGGGTTTAAGAGTATTGCTCTTATTGGCGAATTAGTTCAAAAAATCGTAAACAATTTACCAGTATTAGTAGAAAACCACAAATGGCATATTTTGATTAATGTCCAAATTATCATTTAACTTCCAGAAACGGAAGTGGCAGTTGAAGAACAAGCTCAACATACCGAGACCGTTTTGAATTATACATGGATCTTTTTTAACACTAATTTGTTAAAAAATGTTATTGTAAGTATTGCGAGCACTATAATTTTACTTTACATTTTGTAGTAAAACTGCTACTACAATTTTTTTTATAAGTAAAAGTACGATGCAGTTTGTATCAACCCTACTACCATAATACTATTATTACTAATACGTTGCAAGCACTCTTCTATAAACAAAACTACAACTTAAACATAACATAACCACTAGTACAAATATAAATTCTACTCCTATTACTAATACCATTACTACTGTTATTAATAGCAAATACATTACTACTACTAACAATAGAACAAATAATAATATTATTTATAGAATTTGACTTGTCTAAAATAAACAACAAGACATTAGAGTATTATTTATAATGCTTCACAGGTCACTATATTGTCGCACTTTGTATTTTTAGCATCTCATAATCTCATTACTGTATGTTGGAGGACTCATTTTACATAATCTACTCATTTTTTTTAATTAAAGCCAAAAACGTGGTTTAATTTTAACACTTACACATATTAATTATCATATCTATACATTTTTTGAAAATAATTTAGCGCTCTAAATAATTGATGAAAATTTGTAAATAAAAAAATTTAATTTTGTATTTGTTTTTATTTGTTTTTTTGTTTTCATTTTTTTTTTTTTGAGCTTTTGAAAATTGAAAAAGAGACTCTAAATAAATATGCTGAAAATCAAAATTCTAAAAATTATTTTAAAATCACACTTGGACAGTTAACAATATTCAATTATTATAGTTTAGTTTAATACGGAACTTTGTGCAGTGCAGTTAATTACAAAAAGAAAAAAAAAAAATTATTATTTTGATTTTTTCCCTTTACCGTTATAATAATACAACAAAAAAAAAAAAAAAAAAATTTTCTCATTAAATTAAATTTTATTAAAAAATTTAAAAAAAAATGTTGACATTTTTAATAGTGGTTTTATTAACAGCAATTTATTTATATATAAAAAGTTTATATAGTTATTGGCCGCGTAATGGATTCGATGATATAACACCAACATTTCCATTTGGTAATTTAGATTCGGTACGTAAAGGTGAAAAATCTTTTGGGGTTGCAATTTGGGATTTATATAGTGCAACAACAAGTCGTATTATTGGAATTTATTTAATATTTCGTCCAGCTTTATTAGTACGTGATGCTGATATTATCAAAAATATATTTACAAAAGATTTTAATAATTTTCATGATCGTGGTGTTTATGTAAGTGAAAAAGATCAAATGTCTGAAACATTATTTGCATTGGAAGGACAAAAATGGAAATCATTAAGATTAAAATTGGCACCATCATTTACATCGGGTAAATTAAAAAATATGTTTTCAACATCAACATTAGTTGGTGAACAAATGGAAATCTATTTAAATTCAATATTACCAGAGGGTCCTGAAAAAAAAGTTGTGGATATGAGAGATGTAACATACAGGTAAAATTTAGTTTTTTGTAAATTTATACTGCATCATGTTACCGGAAGAAATGGTAACTAACCCAGTAATCCGAACTTAAACAGAAGACAATTTTTCTGTCTTCATTTGCTTCTGAAATTAAATTTTTTACAATTGAGCTGACAACAGTCATTGTTTGTAGCATATTGGCTCATGTCATTTGACAACACAAAGTTATTGTGATCCAATTCATCTTGTAACATAGCTATTGTTAAAATTGATATACTTGTCTTTTGTCATTGACTCCAGATCACAAAGTTGCGTGTTTAGTTTACGTCCTGGTCGACATTTTGGTGTCTTTAAATAAAAATTCAATTATTATTGGAAGCTTAATCTGGGGTTAATCTTACTCGTTAAAAGAACATACAATTATATATTCAATAAAATTTATAACTACCCAACAAATTTCTTAACTTTAGTATTAATTAATTACTTATAAATCGCCATAGTTGTTACTGTAAAAATTACTAATATATTTTATGGGTCCCTTCGTCAAATAAATTAATGAACAAACCTTTATGAACCAGTTACCCCCTTCTAAGACTTTCGAACAATGCTTTAGTAGACTTACCTGCACCTGCCAATATTTGAGCATGATGACCTCTAGATCTATCTCTAATTATTCAGACTTTAATGGGTTTATTTTTAGCTATACATAATGCTGCAGAAATTAGTTTAGCTTTTAATGGCGTAAGCCATATCTGCCGAAACGTAAATTATGGCCGATTATTACGTACATTACATATGAATGAAGCGTCATTATTTTTGATTTGTTCCGGACAAGGAATTTCTTATGGATCTTATATATTTACCTATGCTTCAGTTGCCGAAGTTATTTTACTATTACAAGTTATAGGATTAGAATTTATAGGGTAATTTACTATCATGATGGCAAATATAATTCTGATGAGCAACAATTATTACTAATTTATTATCAGAAATTAATATGGCTGACTTAATCTATTTTTACTCTATACTACAAGTCAATACTTTTCTTATGAGTGTGGTTATAGTCGCGGAGCATGGTGCTAAATTATGTTACCTGCTTTTTTGGTACTCAGTAATATTTTCAAATAATTTTGGAATATAATTTGGTAAAACTATTATGAAAGTTCAGTCACTCCATCATAAAAGTACTATTCCATAATTAAATAAGTATTCCAAAAATTGAAAAAAAGCTTATTATGATTTTGTTAGTATATTAAAACTTTGCGCTGGATCAGATAGTTCTCACTGTCATTGTGTATTCTAGTACCATACATTATTTTGGCAATATAATTATAAAAAAATAATGAAATAAAGATATTAAAAATTATTAATAAAATAAATTGTCTCGTGGCTTAAAGTATACACAAAACAATGTTTTATCAAATTTATCATCACTGTCCAGTAACTCCATCTGTGGAGCTACAGTACTATCTAATAAAAACTCATAAAAGCTAGTCTGAAAAAAATATTTAGGTTTGTAAATTATATTATTGCCAGAAATTATGTTAATTAGAATTAAGTTAGGATAAGAACCGGCTTCTGCCGGTAACATAAACATTTTTGCTTAGTTAAGAAACTGATTTAGAAAATATTTACGTAAATTCAATACGAATGAAATTTAAAAAAATATAAAAAATAATTTTCTGTACTCCCTCAATAATCCAAGATATTTCTTTGAATCTTTAAATTATGTAGGAAAGAAGAACAAAAATTGGATTTAAGTAATAATCAAAACTTTTCAGCATAAGCAGCTAAAATTGGCTATTTAGAGAATCAAATGTCAAATGACAGTTAGCATTAAATTGTGCTTTTTGTTCAGAACTTGCGCGATTCTGAAATTCAACCAGATTTTCAAATTCTAATTATCGATATATCCCCCCATACTAGACAAGCTATTTACTTATATTTATTTATACTTCGGGTCTCTATGGGTCTCTTTCATTTATGTCAATGCAGCTGCAAAAATGGCACTTGAAAAGGAATGCGTATTGTGTATTTGGCTAGAGGACAATCTTCTGTATTTTTCACTACCCCACCATAAAGATATACTAATAGGAACTGTGTTTAAGAATTTCTTTATTTTATTGATGTTATACGATGGTCATTATGTCAAAATTTTAAAAATATCTTTTGATTGTTTAGTGAGAATCATCTACGTAAGATAGATAGGGGGTTTTCAATCCTACCTAAGATAGGTAGATGGTTTTCAGATACCAATAATGTATACCAGTTTCGAAATATTATTTTTGAAATTTTCAATAATACTAAAATTCAAAATTTTCCATATAAGTGCAAATAACCATAAACAAACATATTCCTGAGATCAGTTGATAAAAAGATCGACAAAGATTTACGCAAATACTATTTAATATGTTTTATTGGAAAAGTGATAAATTTTAGATTTTTTCATAGCAAATTCTGTTTAGAGTGAGAAGAATCGTTTTTTAATTGATTATATTAATTATATGTTATTATTCATATTATAATATTATAGTTATATTATAGTTATATGTCATTAATATATTAATATTATATATTTTATATATATTATTAATATTGTTATATTATTTATATCGGAAATAATGTTGTTATAACAGTTTAATAGAAAATATTGCTATTCCAGCGCGTTTACACTAAAGACGTCCATTCTAAGCTATAGCAGTTAAGCAATAATTAAATAACAGTAAAAAAACAATCTAATTAGCAGTGTTATTAGATTTTTTAATTCATTCAATCAAAATTCATTATGCTAGTATTGGCCTTACTGTACGTATACCACTATTTAAAAAAAATTATTAAATAATTGAATGAAATTGCCTATTTAATTGAATAATTGACTTGAACACGCATTTTCTAATTTGTTGACAAACTTTCAACATTGTATACCAGTTTCGAAATATTCTCATAGATAATTTTAAATAATTATATAGGAATGTTATTTTGAATATGGACCCAAATATCATGTAAGACGTATGTAGAACTATTATATATTCATTATTTAGATACAGTTTAGAATTTTATTTATAAAACAATCAATATGTAAAATTTATTATAGTAATATTAATATTTGTATATCAATTCATCGATTATAACAGGTATACTACTATTCGACTAACGTATTATTAGATAATAATCAAGTTTTTGATTAAATTAAATGAGTAGGTTATTTTAATTATTTTTGAATGAGTTGCAAATTCATCTCTAATAATATTAATTACAAAATGTATCTGTTGTTTTTTTTTAATCTTGTTATGTAAATCAATATAAAGAAAGCATTATTAATTGATATTCAAAGTTTTTAACAATTTTTGCAATGTAATCGTAATAATAATTATTATATCTACATATATTTACATAATATTTATTTTATTTAAAGGTGTGAATTCTTGATTAAGAACGTAAATATTTTTGTTATTCTTTTTTTCTTTTAATTATTTAGTATTGAGCTTTAATAAAATATTTTAGGTATACTAAATGAGGTCAGTAAAACTTTTTTATATAGTCTGATCGATGGGAATACATCAGAAAGAAAAATCAATCGAACGATATGCCGAGCATGGGGTTTAATCTGATAGGAAAAACGAGTTTTACGGCGGGGAAAATAATAACATTAAAAAAGTGGCTGACTACTAGGTGGCTAATTAACTATTTAACAAACTTATTATAAAGAAGATTTAAAATGTTGAGTAATTATATTTCAAGTTGAAGCCAAATTTAAAGTTTAAAAAAAAAACAGTAATTTACGTACTGACATAGACTTTCCACGATATAGCAGAAACCACTCGTAAGTTTTATTTTGGATACATGAATACACCTCCCTCATATACTGATTCGTTTTCGATATATTCCCTATAGACAGAAGCATTTAATGGATAAAATTACTAAAAATAAAATATTTTTTTAATTAAAGAGGTATAATATATACTTTTAACCACAAATATATGATTACTACAAATGCCCAAAATATAGAAGACAATAATTTGAGGCGTTTACTTAAAAAAATTAATAGAATAAATTTCCTTTAATTATGTATACAAGTAATAAAATGTTGACTGACACAAAATGGATATATTTTATTTAAAAGTTTGAATATTATAAAACAAATTAGAAATTTTTTTAACCCGTATGCGCATTTCTGTTGTATATACAACTTATTTCTATATTAGGAGTTCATTAAAGAGAAGCGACATAAAATGAAAAGGTGTCTACTGCGCAGGTCCTTAAATACTTGTAACTTATAATTATAGATAGATATACAATCGATTTGAACTGCGCCGAAAATCTGTGATCTTAAAAGGGTATTTTAAAAGGACTAATAAAAAATTACAAATCGAATTTCCAATCAAATCTTTATCATTGTCCTACAAACAAAATAAAAAAATTTTACTTTAAAATATTTAACAATAAAATCATTACAACAAGATTTGTAAATTGGAGTTAATTCGAAATACCAAAAAACAAATTAATTCACACCATCCCAACTTGTCAATAATTGTTTTGACATATTAGTGAATAATTTTAACATATTTCCTAAAGATTTAAAACACTTTTAAACATCTGTGCAACCTATTTCTTTTGTAATTTTCTTCGGGAGTATACCTATCCAAATATAATGTTGTCCAAGCTTACCATATTCCAAAAAAGGGGTGACAAAAGCCGGCTGTCAAACTACAGACTTGTAGCTATTACTTTTTTTCTTTCAAAAACAATGGAAATTTTGGATCAACAAGAAGCTAATGAAATATCTTAATAGCAATGATATAGTTCATGATCGTCAATATGACAATCCCACCGGTCCACTTATGATCTTATGATATGCCTCTGCCAAAGCATAAACATTCCGTTGCTCTTTCTAGTGAAAGTGGTGTTGTGGTTTTAGATATTTCAAAAGCTTTTGATCGAATATGGTATGTCTAATACCAAAATGTCATGCTATAAGTCTAGATCCAATTTTCACTAAAAGGTTTCTTTAGAATTGAACCATTCGAGTTTCAGTTGATGGAATAACTTCTGAACAATTGCAAATTAATGCTATGTTCTTTCTCCAAGTTTATTTCATACTTTCAACACTTACACCACTTGGTTTTCGTCGTATCGTATCTTGTAGGAGTTGGCACATGCTTGAAAGAACTGGAATCACTACCTCCGCCTCCTAAGCGATTCCGTCGAGGAAGGCGAGAGGCTGTAAATGCCCACCCTACACCTTGGAAATGCTAAAATGGTTCAAGACTGTTAATGCAAATTATCGTTTATAATCTGAACTTCTAAGATGTCGAATCGTATTCAAGTGGTCGGAATAAGAGATAATTTGTATGTATTTGATTCACAAAAATTCAAAGTGAACATCAATAATATAGTTCGCATATCGCCGCCGGAGCTTTCAACTACTTCTTTCTTTTTTTCTTTCCTCTAACTATCATCCCTTCTCTTTTCCAATAGTCAGCGATACGAAAGTATAAAGGTTTCTCTGACTATGATTAATAATATAAAAAAAAATAGCAACTGAGATAATTCAACCAAAATAAACAAATTTTACGTAAATCTAAATTTATCTGAAGAATAGGGTTAGTGAGCAAATCCAGAAACCGAAATCTACTAAAAAAAAAAATCACAAAAAAGAAAATCCATAAATTCAATATCCATAAAATTGGGGCAAAATCCTGGAAAAAGCATATATCCTCGCTGTATCCAACAGCGGCTATGCAGAAAAATAATTTATATATTCTGTAAAAGGTATAGAACTTTTATCTAACTCTAAAATCTCTCCTAACTTAGAATTTCGCATAAAGTGCCGTATAAAGTAAAGTGAAATGTGTAAAAGCAATAACAAAGATCATTATTTGTGAATGCGATATAAGTTGAACGAAATTTAAAATTTTATGAATTTCGGGTTTTTCGCATTTTCTTTCGAAATTTTGATTTAGTAGATGCAAAAAAAAAATTGGAGCAATAGGGTAACAAAAAAAAATTAGGCAATAGTTATGCTAACATGATTGAATTATAAACAATATTATGGACCTGATCCCAGTAATCATATTTGTTATACACATTTGACTTAGTGGATTCTAACAGATTTTCAGTCAAAATCCTAAGAATTCTTTGTGTAAAATTTAATGAAAATAGAACATGGGTGTTCAAGCTTTTCAAAACAATTACAATACATTTTAATCTTTAAATTTAACCTTCAAAAGGTTTCACTGATTGATAATTTCCAGAATGACTTTTAATTTTTTATTCTATTTTAAATTTTATCGTTAAATTCCATTGTATTTACTCTTAATGTATTCTTATCATCTCAATTATTAAATTTGCAAGTACATAAATGATATTAGTAGTAAATAAATATTTTTAAAATTAAATAAATAAATAAAAAAATATAAATATAATAAACCAAGGGTTTAAATATAATAAGATTAAAAGTAAAACAAATAAAAAAACTTTCGTTAAGTGATAACGAATATGTATTGATTGATAAAATAGAAATTAATCAGCATTTCGTTTCTGATCATTATAGTTTTCAACTACATTGAGTTAGTTAATGTATTACAGATAAATTATAAGTATGTATATAATGTTTTATTTGATAATACGTAGTTATATTCTAATACTGCTTTTTACTCAAAAGTATTCATAAGTAACATGAAAAATTGTTATTTTAACTACTAAATTAATTTTTCAAGCTCAATGAACGTAATCATTGTTATACACAATTTTATATGAAATTTTTCATGCTATTTTCATATAATTCGCAACCTCACCCCTTATGTTGTAATATGAAAGAATATGAAGCCCATTACTCTACTTTTTTCTGTTCCCAGTTCATATTATTCTTATTTTTTGTCGTAGAATCCGAATTTGCATAAATTCCTATTCCTATTTGAAAGTCTCGATTTCGGCCAACTTCGGCGATTTTTGGTCTTAAAAAACCCTTTTTTAAAGACAACACTTGTGAGCCTGATATCTATGTTTCTTTAACGGTTGTAAATTCTGATATATTATTAAATTACCTGAAGTTGACTTTTCAAGCTTGAAAATAAAATCTTACTTCTTAGATCGATTTAATAATGATTATTTTCCCGGGCCTGAAATCATGTTAAAAAATTGTTCAGAATCACTTACTTTGCCATTGTCAATTCTTTTCACTCGTTCTTTTACATTTGGCATGTTTCCAAGCTACTGGAAAAGTCGTTTATTCGACCAGTCCACAAAAAAGAGTCTAAATACATGATTACTAACTACAGGCCTATTACTAAATTATCTTCTATCCCAAAAGTTATTGAAAAGATAAAAATTTATGAAACCTGTTCAAACTTGTTATCATTTTATCAGCATGATTTCATTAGTCAGCACTAACTAACTTAGTAAAATGTGGCTTTTATGCTCAATGCAATGGAAGCGCTGGTTATCAAACTGATCTAATATACACTGACATAAGTCAAGTGTTTGATATTCTACCACACAATGTTATTGCTACGAAGCTTGATAATCTTAATTCTCCACCAACATTCATAAATTGGATTCAATATCGTACCTAGTTAACCGAACATACAATGTACTTTTTAGATCAGTTATTTCTGATCCATACAATTCCAATTCTGAAATTCAGCGGGGCAGTCAACTAGGACTATTACTGTTCATTTTATCTATTAATGACACATCAACAGCGTATCTTTATATGCTGACGTATCAAAATGCAATTAAGTCACCTAATGAAGAAGATCTTAATTTGTTCTTAAATTGGTTTGACGTTAATCGATTAAAATTGGACGTGCTGAAATGTGAACAAATCAATTACACTTATCGTATTTCTCCTATATTTTCGTATTATACTCTTGATAACAAGGTTATCAACAGAGTCAATTGCTTTAAAGATCTCGAGGTCATGTTTGTTGATAAATTATGATTTAAACAACATTTCAACATTATCATCAATAAAGCAAATTTAATACTAGGCTTTATTAAAAGATGGTCAACAGAATTTAATGACCCTTATGTATGTATTAAATATCTATTTACTTCTTTAGTTCGTTAAAATCTAGAATACGCTAGCCCATCAGTATGGTCACCTAACTATGTCGACCATATCAATATGAAGCTATTCAGGAGAAGTTCCTTAGATTTGCGCACGGACCATGCTAATCTAAGATCCTTATATTCTCTGTATTGTTCCAATTTTAGTATATGTTCTGTCGAAGCAAGAACGCCTTAGATTTGCTTTACAAAACCTTCCTGGGTCTGATCATTTACGTTTACAACCTTACAGAGACAGACTAAAGCGTTTACATTTAAACAGTCTTGCATCCAGAAAAATAGTTGCTGACTTCGTATTTATTTTAATTGTTAATTCTTTTTACACGTTTCGGTTCTGGAAATATATTGCATTGTTGTTCATCATCGTACGAATTACGGTAAATTCGAACCTATTAACAAAATGTTTATCTTACTTAACAGATATAGGAACATTATGAATTTTTCTATGAATAAGGAACAAGAAAATTAATTTTGTTTTCATTGTTACCATAACCTCTTCTTTTCATCATAAATACGTAAAAATTATTGGAATCTATATTAAAAATTATAACAGTAAACTTAGATCAACAAATGATAAAAAGAACATGGAAGAAATTAACGGTATATATATAAAATGTCGTACCAAAATTGTTCGAAAATATTATATTGGACAATCAAAAAGACTAATGAAGACATTGGGATTCCAAGAACATTTCAGGGAAGCCGAATTAACAACAATAAGAGATAATAATAATTTTAGGTTGGCATTTGCTAAACATATTATTGGCGAACTTCATAAGATATTGATAAAACCAATTTATAATCAATAAAGGAGGTACAAAGAGGTGATTATGCTGAGGTCCGAAGCGAAATATCCACGAAAAAAATTTTGCTGTCCGAACACGAAAAAAAGTCGGTACCTAGACTGAAATTCATTCGACTGCAAAATCTATGCAGAAATGAAAACAAATTGATAAAAATCTGCATATTTATATTCCTACTTCTCCTGATACTCTAAATACAAAAATATCAGGCTTTATTCACTTCCGAATTCCACTAATACTTTCGAGTTCTGTCATACAACTTTGAAATTATTTTCCGTTTCGACGAAGTACACCTACATATATTTAAAATATTCGAATAAATAATGGTATTTGTAGACCGCGGAATGCAATACGGACTTCAGCATACAAAATGCGGAATGTAAACAAAATTTGACATTCCGACGAACTTCAACATAACCACTTTAATTAAGTAAATTCAAAACGTTTTGTGTAATCAATTTATATAGCAATACCATCAACTACACAGACAGTTCATACATTGTACGAACATTATGTTCGTATAGTGTGAACCAAGCAAAACAATGGAATATTTGATAAAAAAATTAACAACGGTACAGTCGCTTTCTTATGGCAAATAGTTTAACAGTTTATTTGTATTTTCATGACAAAAAACTATACGCTTTATGTTTTATGAGAGAGTAAAATGATGATTATTTTTCAATTTAGAGCAAGCTAAATTCGTAATTTTAACAGAAATAATAACAAGATTGGAAAAAATTTATGAGAAAGAACATAAGAAACCCGATCTGTATGATACACTGATCTTGAATTGTTGATTATATTCACCAAGAATACAATTTAAATACAACTAAAACAATACATTTTTGTATGAACTTTAGAGCAATATGTTGTCCTTCCACAAGTTAGATATAAAGTGTTTTATCCCATAGTTTCCATCAGTCGAACGAGAGTAACTACCGCATCACAAACGAAGTGGCAGTGACTATAGAAATATTTCTGTGGTCTTTAGGTAATTTCACCATCAAAAATTAGTGTTCACACAATAAAAGCTTTATATTTGAAGCAGAAATAAAAGAATCTGGATCTTTAGGATTTGCAGTAATTTAAGTTATCAAGTCAGGATGACCCAGCACTGTTCCTCGTAATTGTAAAGTTTCAGTCATTATTGATATTTTTCTATTTATTAAGACTATTGTTGCAAAAAGCAATCTAATTCGAAGTTTTAAAAAATTGTTGTACCATTACAATAACGAAAATACTGCCTACCTTGTAAATCAAATATATAAAATTTATAAAATAATTGAAAAAATCTATTTTATAAAACAGATTGTTCTAGTAGTGTGGCAACTATTAAACGTTACAATTCTGTAATACTCGTAGCAATAAAATTATAATATTCGTAATTTTTTGCTTTTAAAGTATGTCGTTGCCATATGTCAAAAAGTTTTGATATTAACCGGAAATTTTATAACCCATTAATAGATATATATTTTTTTTTATTATTATTTTTTTTCTCTTTTTAAATCAAAATGATTACAGCATTTTATATCAGCGGTTTTTTTTTTTTTGTTTTCCTAAACTTATGAAAATGATATTTAATTCAGCTTATTTAATTATTTATATTAATTTATTTTTGATAAATTTATAAATTAATATCATTAGGTACTACGTGTGGGGTCGGCTTATATATATTTTTTTTATATATAATTCCAAGTCTATAGGATGAACACCTTAACTGCTTTTACGCAGAGATTTGGAATCCACAATCAGATATAGTAAACTTTAGACTAATTTAAATGTGGAAAACTATATCTACTATAGAGTAATTCGCCTTCATAACAACATAACTTCCATTTTATTTTTAGTGATAACCAAAACTCTCAACTATTTATTTTATCCCAATTATTAAAGGTACTAGACCAGGTCGAAACATCCAAAAAGCATTTTTCGCCTTCGTCGTGAATTGAACCTGGAAACTTTTTGCTGAAAAACTAAAGCTCTACCTACTGTGCCACTCAGCGTGTAAAATTATGCCTTCGTTATTTAAATCGTTTCCATTTTATTTACACAACTTAAAATGCTGTAAAAATATTGATAATAAATTTATTAATGGGCAAAAATTTTAAAATATTTTATATTTAATCCTATCGATGCCAACTAAGTAAGTTAATCAAGCCCGCTAAGCACAAGATACCTACTGAGGTAAAAATAGTTTTACAATATTGTTTTAATTTTAATATGACACTTTGTGTTAAGTTTTATCTTTCATTGCCGCTCAGAAAATTGGAAAAATGAACGATTTTTGCCAAAAATTTCAAATACCACTAGTTTTTTGTCTATTATCGCCCGGTGTTAATTTGTGTTGGTCTGCTGGATTAGTTTTATGAAAACTACATTGGCAGTGAAACTTAGGAATATAGATATTTGAAATGGGAGATAAACATTCAAATTTGAGTAAAAAAAAAATAGAACGGACGTTTTGCAAAAAAATTTGACATCAGTTGTCAATTTGTTTGTTAATAATTTTTGTTTAATTACTTTGCAGAGTTATATTTTGACATTTGAATGTTTTAAAAACAAAAAGAAAAATTATTTAAAATAAAACTTAAATTAAGAAAGTATTTTGTTCACCTAGTGCAACTCATTACTAGGTATAGTAGTTTTGAACGACCTAGACAACTTCCAGTTCAATATTCGAAATTCATACATAAATTTAGAATAAAAACATATTTGAGTTATAAAAACTAAACAAATTGCCACATGGTGAAGCCTTTATTGAATCTTAATAACTATCTTAAATCGGTTATTCGATTTCAAATGTCACACCATTAAATATATTGTCAGATATTGCTTAGAGCAAGCAAATCAGACGACTATTATAGACGAAAGTTTGCATCATGTTGCTAAGCGGTAAGATCATCATCCAGTGTGTTAGTATACATCACCGTTTGTAACAAATGTTAGTAAAAGATAAAAATAAGTATAATTAACATGGTGGTAGTTAGTAGAATGCTAAAAAGATAAATTCAAATACAAAAAGGAAGTAGAAAAAGAAGAGCTATTATAGAGCTTTAATTTTTGGTTTCTTTTACTAAGGTTAGTATCAAAACAAGCTGCTCTCGAGTTAGATCCACGTAACATTCCAGAAACAGGCTCAAATTTACCGTAGTCAGTACTATGATTAGCAATATTAAATAACGGAACGTAAAGCCCCGAAAATTTAAGCCCCGAAAATTTTCATAAAAAATGCTTTTTAGGAAATTGGAAAATGGAAAAGTCGGCAAAATTTCTAAAGAACACTTAGCCTCAAACACTTTCTCAATCTAATTAAACAAATATTTTTTAGATGGAGTACTTACGTCGTCTCTAGAGATGATTTACCTTTATGGGTAATTAAATACCCAACCGTCTAAAGTATAAAAAAATTGTTATAAAAATTAGTGAAAAAAAATTTATATTTTTATGAAAGTAAGGCACAATTCACAGTGTTTTTTTGAAGAAATCTAAAAAAGTAAAGTATTTAAATAATAATATTGTTAAATTAAATTTTAAAAATTATTTCGCTTTCTCGCTTTTTAATTTTAATTTTGTTTAGTGGTACATCATTGTGATAATGTTGCAATCAAATTGTGTTTTAATACAGCATTGTCTACAACGACTGCGTTTAGGCATTTTTTCCACTATATGGTCGACACAATCTGTGCGTTTTGCCATTTGTTGGGCATTAACAAGTACACTCCCACATGGACGGCTGACTACTTGTGGTAGTGTTACTAGTGCTTCCACCACATTTAATTTAATCAAATATACTCATAGAAGTCACACCTTCATACCTGGCGCAGAAAACATCGCAGAAACTTACATGCATTCACCATTGTGGCATCAAATGCATTTGTGAGCAATGGCTAATACCATTTTTTACCACGAACTTTAATTTGATAATTGTTCATAGCAATATCAAATAGATCAACAACATCCGTCAACATCCGTCAACTCATGAATGACCAGTGGCTGGCCAGTTGTTATCTTACGATTTTTTTGGTCATACTGCTTTGTATGGAACATTGGGCCATGTCTCAAAAAGTTTTTTTTTTATCTGCTTGACAGTAACTTAGGTAGAATCACCTTTTCGTGCTTAATTAAGTACGGTACTGCAAGTTTACATTACAATATCTACAAATATTTTGAGTATAAATATTTTGACTATTGTCAGGAACTAAGCCTTCTTAAATAGAATAGCTTTATTTAACTTGTTACCAGATTATACTCTCAATTATTTTTTCTCATTTATTTTATCCCAATGACAAAGGGTACTGGACCAGGTCGAAAAACCCGTAAAGCATTTTTTTTACTTCATCGGTAATCGAACCTGGGACCTTTCGGTTGAAAGGCAAGCGCTCTACCTACTGCGCCACCCAGCGTGTTGAACATTATAGTAATTTAAGCAGAATTATATAAATCTTAGCCTACTAATTAGTTTTACATAACACTGCATTGGAAACTGTATAAGTTTATCAATTCACTTTTGAATTACTAAGACCTGAAAACACAACGGTTAAACTTCAAACCATGAGATAATGTGAAAAAGTTAAAAAACATTTTAAATCTTACAATACAGAACAATTATATATTTTGTCATGTAATCCACTATCCATCAATAGATATCAGATCGATCTTTTATTTCATGTAGATTATTCCTACTTGAAATAATATATCTATGACATTTTAATTTGTTTTCAAAAATAAAACTAAAAAATTTATATAAAATGTAGTAGCGTTAACGTTGATTGGGGATCTAAATACCCATTCCAAATCTCAGGCGTGGCAAAAGCTAGAGGTTTAAATTTTTTCCAGGCAACTTCTATGATCTCTATGACCATCCTCAGAAAATTTCATAATGATTGTACGACGGGATCTATGAGCCGGATTTAATGGGTTTAATATTTTGTAATGTAGGGATCCGTAAACTCTTTGGTCCTAGAATTAGCTTTATTCTTACCCTGTTACATAATTCACCCGTTCTGTTACATGAACCATAAGCTTTTTAGAAATTCTATGAAATTTTAAGAGAATTCCATTTTTTTACATATTTGTAAATTTATACAAAAAGTATGTAATAAGGGAAATATACAGAGCTCTGAACTATAAATTTTATACACAATTTCAAATAAATTTTAGCTGCTATTTTCAAACGTCAAAAAATATATATTTTAGCCTCTTTCAATTTTATTTAAATTAAATATTAAAATATTTTCTCAAAAAACCGTTTTTTTTACTTTTAATTGCGAAATGAGAGTTTTTGTTATTTCAACTCAATTTTCTAGATTTGTAATTTTGTCAAATTTTTATTATTTTAATCATTTTATTCATTAAAATCTCTTGCGGTAGTCATTCCCGTTAGTTAGAGCAAATTTTCTATATTATACATTTCTACTCTCACAATAACTGATAGCAATTATTATTAAATACAAAATTAAAATTTTAAAATAATTTCTAAAAAATTTTAAGAACCGACAGACTATTTCAATGTACATAGACTATTAATAGAATATTAATTGCCAAGTAACAAACAATTCACCTGCAATTACCTGTGTCAACAAAAATTAACTAGGTTAAAAATGCAAAATATCAAAATATTAACAATTCAAAGAGAGTTCAACAATTTACAAAAAAAAACAAAAATACAAAAGTAGGTGGAAAAATGAAGAAAAAACAGTTGGTAGAGAGACAGAGAGAGAAAGAGACAAAAGCAAAGTAGCTATGCTACTGAAAATAAAATATTAAAAATTGTAAATAAAGAAAATTTGAAAAAGAAATAAACAATATACAATAGCGCGGAAATAAAAACAAAAAAAAATAAGTATAAAACAACCGAAAAAAGTAAAAGTTCTCATGTATTATATACTTAGGTTCATAACTCTCTTTTTCTGTTATTGTTGTTTTAACATGTATTTTTTTTTCTTTTTTTCAAAAAACAAATTTTATTTTAATTTTTTTTTTTTGTATATTTTGTTTGGGTTATGTTTGAGTTTTGTAAATAGTATGATTTATTTGAGCGCAATATATATTTTTTTTTACAAAATATTGAACGGTTGCGATGATTACGACTCGAAAATGAAATCCACTTGCAATTAAATATATTTAAATAAATTACTAAACCATTATTGTACAGTTGTGTGTTCTTGAATATGTATATATATATACCTGGAGTTGAGTTTAAAAAAATGTATTTACCGCTGTGCGTAAGCTTGATTATGCATGCCTGCTCATTACGCAGAAAAAAGTTAATATAATTATATTTCAAGTATAAGTACAATTTTTACACTTCCACATATAATAAAATATGTACAGTTAAATAATGATCAGTGTTAAAGCTTGAAAGTCTTATAGCTTATTTTCAATATAAATTGATAACGAAAAAACGTCATGTCAACCTAATTTAACCTAATTATCCGCTTACCTAGTTTATTTGAATTCAATTTTGCATATTGATCAGGACATCATAAATTTTTCAGCCATTTATAGTCGTTCCAATTAAAATAATAACAAAAAATGTAATAGGTAGGCTTCAGAATCATTGCCCTATAACCCAATTCGTTGAGCATTGAGCAAAAATCGGTATGCTTAGCGTTTATTTTAATCATTTAAACAAAACACTGTAGTGCTTTAATTTTGTGAATTATTGAAAACGTCAGTGTTTCGAAAAATCTAACTATTTAAATAATATTAGTTTATTTATATTATTTAAATATAGTACAATGTAGTATAATTGAATGTAATAACTGAAAAAAGTATAATTAAATATAATATAGTATAAATTTATACTCTTTTCTACATAGCCAGTTGAATTTTCATATTGTCTATAATTTGATAAATTTAATACAAATAAGGGCTCTGCTCTTTAATCTGTGTTTTGATTTATTTTAATTTGAATTTTCGATTAATTTTCTTGTGATGTAAACATATTATTATAACAATATACAGGGTGTCCCAACTCAGTTATCCATTTGCTGATAACTTGGGTGAACATTAACAAAAAAGCAAATTCATTTGATTTTAAGGCTTATTAGGTTTTGATTGCTAAGAGATCTTGGATAATAGTTGAATATCATTTAAAATGAGTCTCAAACATCCTGTAAAAAACCATAAATATCCTAGTCCTATAACTGATATGTTTTATGATTTTTAAACATTATAATAAAATTTGAAAAAAATGTTTAAAGCAAAATAACTTCTAAGCGATTGCACCAATGGGCTTAACCCCCGTACGATATATATGAATTTCATCAACCCCATTTTGAATCCAGATTAACACCCACTTTATATGAGTCAATAATAGGTTCGGAACCTCCTGTATTATGAAAGCCAGATACTTTTAAACCCTTTAGAAATACTTCACACAAATAAAATAAAAAAATTTTCTTCTCTTGCCATTTACCCTATCCAGGACAATAATTGTGTAAAATTCGGGAGGGAATCTGTCCCCTATATCACCGTAGCCGCAAATGTATATGTAACTTTTACGATAATAATAATAATAATAATTTTTTTTTTTTATTTTTAGATATGCTGTAGACATTATTGGTTCAACAATTTTCGGCATTGAAGTAAACAGTTTTAAAGATATGAAAAATGAATTCTTTATGATTAGAGAAGAGATTACTAAGAAAACTTTCTTAAATAATGTTCGAATTGTTGCAAATTTCTTATGTCCGCAGTAAGTTTTTATATAAATATTTTTTTAAATATTTTTCATTTCTAATACGTTAAATTTTTAGATTAGTTAAATTGATTCCAAAACTTATGATGACTTCAGATCCAATACGTGAATTTATGAAAAATTTAGTTCAACAAACAATTGAATATCGTGAAAAAAATAATTATGTAAGAAAAGACTTAATGCAATCATTAATTCAACTTAGAAATACTGGAAAAATTAGTATGGATGATGATATATGGGATGTTGAAACAGCAGCTGGTAAAATTAGATATTCTTAATATTATATAATTTTTTTTTTAAAATTCATTATCATTTTATTGTCGCACTATAGTTAAGGTTGATATTCAACTTTCACAAGCAAACAATATTCAGCATTCTACTGCAACTGTAGACTACTCTCCACATTATATCCTCATTCGTGTTATGGTCTAATTCCAGCTAGATTTGGATTTTCATCTAACGTGTTCTAGTTGTATGGATTCGACACAATTTGTCTTTTCTGTATTTAGCAAATTTTTTCTATATCCTCGTTTTTTGATCAAATCATTTTTATTATCAATCTTGTTTCTTTGCATACATATTCTGTTACGACTTCTCAGAATGCTTTAAATTTTTTTTTATTACATTTTCATAGATGTCGTTTTTTAATCTATTTATTTGATCTTGACTTCTAAATGCACAAAGATTTCTGATAGTATTCTGATAGTTTTCATCTATTACCAATATGTCGTAGCCATATACAATTATTTGTCATCTTAATTATGACTTCGTTTTTATCGGTTTTCGCTTTTCGGTTTTAGATTTGATAATAAGGCCTCCTTCTTGTACACCTGTTCTTATTATGAATTACTACTTTAAATCAACGAATTGTTATTAGACATCTTAAGGATGTTAATGTTATACTATTCTGATAGTTGATGAAATTCAGATCAGTGTGATATTAGTAGTATAGTTTTACAAATATCTTACCTGTTATCGGTCTTTACAATTTACAGTTACAATTCAACTTAAAGTCAACTTCAATAAAATTAGCTTTAAATTTTTTGTTCCTAATTTTCTTCTTCTTATTCTAGTAGGACTATGTTCTACTTATTATCAATGTCTAATTTGCATTTTCCTGTAACCGTGACGTTCATATTTCTCTTCATCTCTTTGGAGTACACTCTGATCGTCGTAAACCATCTGGTTTTATCTAACATATATTATTTTAACCCTATGTTGTATACAGTTTTTCAAGTCACGTCCTCTTTCTCGCCTAATGAATTATACTCAGATATTTCTGATGTTCATACTTATGACATTATATTTATTGGTTTTTCTGAAAATCGGCCTTTAAAAGCTTATTTTGGTAATACTTAACACATGTTTTGTTACTGCTGTGTCAGCCCCTGCATTATGCGGTTAGAATTAACAAAACAATTCCCTCATTTAAGCACCCAAAGACTGGGAAGAAAGTTTTGGTTGCTTGTTTTTAATATCTCGATCTTTAAGTCTATCTGTAATATGTTATATCGGGTGTCGGGACAAAATTACACAAGGCAAAATTACATGTAGACAAAATTTCATAAAATAAAATCACATATGGACAAAATTTCACATTTAAAAAAATTACTGTGCCGACGTTTACCTGCCGTCGGCAAAAACAGGGTTCCAATAAATGAATAGCGGAGGGTGTAGCAACCATAAAAACAAAAGGTCCGCCGACCAAGTGTTTGGACCAAACACTTGAAATTTCTATTTTGTTTTTGTTTTTGTCATCAGTACAATAGCCATTAAATAAGTCCGAGTTCCATGGAATTGGGGCCGAAAATCTATGTCACGTGCTTCAATTGTCTTTTTCTGAAAAATGGTTACACCATTATGTAATCGTTATATCGGTAGCAAGTTATTTTGATAAATTTAACCGACGCAATTCTCTTGGATGGCCAGATTTAATTTATTACTGTTTTAAATACAGCTAAACATATTATCTTTTCGGTTGCGATCTATATATTCAAGATTTTTGCTATGTTAGTGAAGGATATAGAAGGCTTAGAATGTATTTCTCATTCCCCCCGGTAATAGCGGGATCATTCGCATAGCAGAGTATTTGTATTTTATTAACATAGTAGATTTTGTGAATTTGTGAACAGCGTTTTCCAAACAATAGCAACTATACAGAACATACCATTGGATAATATCTTGAGTGTTATCATTATATCAGGCACCGTTACCATTTGCGGCTGCTGTGATATAAAGTCAGAACCCTACTTTTCACTACATCCCTCTGTATACGTTGTATTAATTTCCATCGCTTTTGTATACTTCCATGACCTTCAAGTAGATTTCAAGTACAGCTCAGACTGTTATTATGTCTTATTCAATTTCATACAGCATTTTTTAAATTAGTTAAACAATTTATAATTCAATTTTGTTAAACCGAAAGATGCTTTTATTGATGGTACTTGATTAAACAAGTATAATAAATTTTATTTATATTTTAGATAATCTGAAATCAATGACCATAGAACAATGTGCAGCACAAGCATTTTTATTTTATATTGCTGGCTTAGAAACATCAGCTAGTACATTAGCATTTCTATTATATGAATTAACCCAAAATGAAGATGTATATTTAAAATTACAACAAAATATTGATGAAACTCTTGCAAAGCATAATAATGAAATTACATACGATTCAATTCAAGATATTACATATTTAGATTTATGTCTTAATGGTAAGAAAACTATATATTGATATATTTAATATCTGATAATAATGTTGAATATATATATATTTATATTTTAGAGGTTATGAGAAAATATCCTGGTTTACCAATTTTAAATAGAATATGCACAGAAGATTATGAAGTACCATCTGAAAATATTGTTATAAGAAAAGGAACACCCATTATAATATCATTATTGGGATTGCATAGAGATGAAAAATATTTTCCAGAACCATTAAAATTTCAACCAGAACGTTTTATAGAAGGTGAAAAAAATTATAATGAAGCAGCATTTTTACCATTTGGAGATGGTCCAAGACATTGTATTGGTATGAATGAAATATTATTTATGTTTTAATTTAATTTTTGTTGGTTTTTTTTTGTCTTGTTTGTTTCATTGGATTATTACCAGTAATTGTGAAGTGAAGTTAAATTTTGTTCTTAGTATTAGAGAGGCTGTTGTTAACTATAAGTAATTGTTTCACTCTTCTTGCTTTTTTCGATTTTTTCCATAGAGTTAAAGTGTTTTATTATAATAGTAAACGACTTGAAAATTATGAGTTGAACTATCCATTCAACATTTTGTTTGTCTTCCTGGTTGACGGTTATTTTTATCTTTTCCTGAGCATAGGTACTATCTTAGCCAGATTTTAACTATCCATCTTTGGTACGTGAGGATTCTAGACTCTTTTTCTAGTACTAATCTCCCTCTAACACCATCATAATAGTGTTGAATTTCATTTTTCGGGTACGATTGTTAGTTTTTAATAACCAAATTATATTCATATAAAATTAAAATTAATAAAAAATCAGTATTCGAAACGACAATCTTCATGTTAATAATCAAATGAAGTAATCAAGCAATATTCTACATCGGTCGGAAGTATGTTAACGCATGTACAGAAAAAAGAATTTTTATTTTTAAAAATATACATTTTTACTGTTGTATTTTTAAAAATGTCAAAATTTTACAATTAAATGTTTTATTTTAGTTTACTTTGATATAATTTTACATGATGTTATATCTGCATAGTAACAAAATCTTTTCATAATTTTTGTGTAAAATTTTTGCACCTCTACGATAAGGCAGCATAAATCACCAAATTTTTTAAAATTTTTATTAATAAATAAATGATTGCAATCCAACTCCTGGATATTCGAATGCCCTACTTATGAAAATTTTTGTGTAATTTCTGAAATATTTGCTTGTTTACTTCAAAAATATCTTAATTCTGGTATAATTTACTTTGTTCTTATTTTGTGGAACGCATGAATAACTACACAATGTCAATTTATTCAACTCACGATAATCTTTGATTATTACACTCCAAATTCAAATCAATACACTTGTAATATAGTTTCCAGACCTATGTTCTTCTAACCAAATTTCAAATGCTAATTGCATCTCGTTACTTTCACGATGGTTAATCTACAGGTTTATAATGCTACTCCTATCCGTTTTAAAAATCTTGACATGTATCGATAAATTTTTACCGTTTACTCGGAATATTTAATTCAAAAAAATTATGTTCCACATTATTTTATTGAATTTGAAGAAACTTTGTTAGAAAACGAAAATGCTAATTACATTTCGTTACTTTCACGATGGTTAATCTACAAGTTTACAATGCTACCCCTATCCGTCTTAAAAGTCTTAACATGTATCAATAAATTTTTACCGTTTACTCGGAGTATTTTGTTCAAAAAATTTATGTTCCACATTATTTTATTGAATTTGAAGAAACTTTGTTAGAAGACAAAAATGCTAATTACATTTCGTTACTTTCACGATGGTTAATCTACAGGTTTATAATGCACCTCCTATCCGTCTTAAAAGTCTTAACATGTATCGATAAATTTTTATCGCTTACTCGGAATATTTTGTTCAAAGAAAATTATGTTCCACATTATTTTATCTTAAAGAAACAATCATTCGAATAAGGGTAATCAAAAAAATAATCTAATATTCATATTTAAATTATATTTTTTTTTTATTCAATTTTATTTTAAATTTATTTATTTTTTTTCTCTTTTGTATTTGTAGCTGTAAGATTGGGCAAAATGAATGTAAAATTAGGTGCTGTAATGCTTTTACAAAAATTCAATTTCGAAGCAATTGAAAAGAAAGAAATCGAATTTGATAATTATAATGTGACGTTAACACCAAAAGGTGGAATTAATTTAAAAGTTTCAAAGAAATGTAATTAGTGACAAAATTTTTAAATTTAATATAATTTTTATAAAATTTTATTATGATATTAAATAAAATGGAATTTTTTTTTTTTATATTTATAAAATATTAATAAAAAACAAAAAGTAGAAAATTATAATATACCTAATAAAAAAAAATTTCGTTGTTTTAATTAACTTTTTTATTTTAAGTAGGTTTAATTAGTGTTCTTCTTTTAATAATATTACCTACCACCTATATGTATGGATGCATGTAATTTGTTCTTCAGTTAATTTACATTGTTTGTAAGATTTCACATTGTTTATTAAATTAATTAGGAATTAGTAACTTTTTGTATTAACAAAACTTGGTTCATATTGTAGGTGTATAAATAATTTTCTGGAAAGTATGTTCAAAAATATATAATAATAAACAACCGTTAAAATTTAATTTCCGGAATTAAAAAAAAAATGAAAGTTAACGGAAAATATTTAATGTAAAATATTAAAAAAATTATAATTGTGGAGATCTCTCCCTCTTTCGAAGGAAAATATATTACTTGAAGATTACAGGTATTATGTTTATAATTTTTCTTATAATCCTGGAATATTTTTTCGGCTTATAAAGTGGAATTTTTAATGTTTGACAAGCCTTTGACAAAGTATGGCATGAGGGACTCATTTACAAGCTGCACCGTATTCTATACTCAAAGTGGATTTTACTTTTCAAAAACAGTATTTCATATTAAGCAAGAAGAAGTTCACTCTATGCGAAACAATATACATGCCTCAAAGGAGCATTGTGGATCCAATCCTGCATTTGCTCTATATCAGTGATATTCCAGAGATATAGAAGATGCAACGACGGCCACTTTTGCAGAGGATACTACAGTATTAGCTGTTAATTATAATAATATAGGTAGGTAGGTAGGTAGTAGTGGCTGCCTACAATACGCCGACATACTTAGACCAGTAAGGTCCATTGTGATACCACGGAAACTTTCCTCGTGTAAAAGTCTACTCGTTGAACCAATTTGTGCTTTTAACGAAGCGGTGGAGATCTTTGATTTTAGTGCTTTCAAGGTCACTCTGCGAGTCTAAAAAAAGGGGCCTAGAAGGGGTTTCTTTTTATAGTAAAGGCTAGGTCAGGAACAAAGTAGTTGTTGAACAGTTTCATCCTCCTCCTCCTCTCTACACTTTCTGCAAAAGTCATTTGAGGGGAGTTCAAGCCTTTTGGCATGTTTACTAATTAGACAATGACCCGTAATGATCCCTAATTAGTAGGTTAAGGGACCGCTTCATGTTCAGCTTGGGCCAGATTTACTTGATGATGTTGCAGTCTGGTCTAACTGACTATCTAGTGATAATAATATAATGGTAATAAAATAACCGAAATAACAAATAAACTGCAGCAAACAAACAACAAAGTCTCCTAATGGTCCAAAAAGTGAAGAATTAAATTAAGCGATTCAAAATGGTAATTTTACAAATAAAAAATAGAGTCGTCCATTTCAGTCACAATAAACAATGCCATATACCACCTCGAAATGCTGCAAAATACCCCGGTATGACCTTGATACAAAGCTCAGATGGAAAGAATATTTTAAGAAAAAAAAAATAAGAGTTAAAACTGAAATACTTTTCGTAGTGCAGAACAAACTTTTGATCTGCACTCAAATTTTAAAACCAGCCTGGCCATACTGTATATTCAAATATGGAGTTGTGTTAGACAACTTCATATTCAAACTATCCAAATTTTCAAAAATAAAGTGCTGCGAAATTATGTCAACGCTCCCTGGCATGTTCGCAATGCTGATATTCATAGAGATTTCAAGATTCTTATCATAAAAGACGAAGAAAAAAAAACTGGCAGTACAACACAAAATTCGTCTTTTACAATACTATAGTTTTGCGTTTAGCTTACAGTCACAACTTAATGGAATTTTGTTTAATCAAAGATATTTGAAGTAATAAAAATCAAAATTGTATTAATGGTTAGTCTAAAAGACTAGTTTTAACTCTAACAAAAGGATAAAAGTTTTTATTGCCTTAAGGTCGACACAGTCCTTCATTTTGTTTTCCTGAGGAAAATGGAACGATATATGAAGACCCTTTTGATAATTTTCATCTATCTGGAAATAAAATAATAAACTGGAAATCAACCTTTATTTCTTAGTTTGCTTAGCGGTCTTTTTTCGTTTTACGACATGGAAATTTAATATTACCAACCATGATATCAATTGAAATGTTGCTACCCTATGCGAGGTATGCTATTAAGTTCTTTATCAAGCGTGAATTCTGTTTTGACCTCTGAGTCAATCTCAACTATTGCATTAATGCGCTTGCTTCATTTATTACTGTTCTGCTTTTAATGACCTTGCGGATTGGATTTAAGTATGTTTCTAATCCAGTTCAGTTTGTATTGCTTAATGATTTTTGCTGATTCCGACAATTCTTGTTCAATTGATATATTTTAAATGGTTTTCAAAAGTGTGATCCAGTTTGTTTATCGTTCTAATGTCTATTCAATCCCTGATGTTTTTAGTCAATTGTACATAGATAGTATGTTTTTTAGACATACCTATACCTCTCGTCCTACAACTTTCTTCTTCTTCTTTGAAACCTATACTTCCTATTCGAGTATAGCACAGATTATGATTATTTTAGGTAAGTGCTTTTTTATTTACATACAATTTTTTTTGCACCTTCACATTCTGAGGGCATTTTTTAAAAGGGGAGTAATTAATTTCAACGTTCTGTCTTTTTATTTGTTTCATGATGCTTCTTATATGATGCAATATAAAAGGAAAAATATATTTGTATAATAAAATTTAGATAACTACCACGCGACAAGTTTTTTTTTCTGCTGAATTTGGATTTTACAGTTTTTGCCGAAAACTGACTAACAAATTTTGAGTTTTGAGTTTCGAATCGAAACTAACCAGGTTTGAGTTTTCTGAGATGGAAATGAAAAATCTCTGAAATCATTTGACCGCTACACTTGACTTTAATGGCCACATAAATATCTCTCCCGGTCTTGTTAGTAATCAACCGATTTACCACACTGGATTAGGTTAAGCAGTCGAATAGACAAGTTACTAGAGTAAACACAATGAACTAAAAACTAAGAAAATTGGCACTTAAAGACTGTATGGTGACAGCTGGACCATTTATTCTTATAATTCATATAATCTCATTTAAATTTTTTATCAATTCGATAAGCTTGTTTAATAAGCTGCAACAAGTAATAACTTGTATTACAAAGAAAACAATATTAATAATAAAAAATATTAATGGATAATACAATTATAATACAGTAATGAATGACATGCCTATCAATGTATATTAAACTTATATAAATGTCAAAAAAATTAATTGACAGGTTAATTTAGGTAAATTAAAATAATTTAAAATTGTTTGAAATTTCTATACGAGGTAGATTTAACAAAATTAAGATGAATATTTTTAAATAATATTCATATTAAGGACAGGGTTGGATATAGTTAGTACTGATTACTGAAACTGGAGTGTGAAACCATTGAAATGAATAAATTAACCTTCACTTGGGCAGGATTAACGTATGTTAATATTTACTTTTTTACTTTTGCATAAAAACTTCATTATTTGGCTTATCTTAATGAAATCACAGATCAGTGGCTAATTTTTTGAGTAGATATTGAATATATAAAAAAAAGTTCAGAAAAATGTGTCTATGACCAATTTTTCGGCAACTTAATTTTTTCCTTCGTTATTGGGCAAGATTAACATATTATGTTAATATTTTTTTATTCATACAAAATGTATGGTATTCTATAAAATTTTTGTAAATATTCCGATAAAAGTTGAAAAATAAGATAAAAGGTTCTGAAATATTTTAAAGTGAAATAGAAATATACTAAAATTAATATATTTTAAAACATAAAATAAATAAAGCACCACAGGTTTTTTGAAAAAAAATTTTGTTTTGAATTTTATTTTTGGTATTTTATAAAAAAGAAAAATTCGTTACGAAGTTAAATTAAAAATTTATGTCAACCATTGATGTATTGAAAATTGCAGCGAATGTTTCACAATCAGTTAAACTTTTTGTTAATGGACATTTAACCTATCGATTTTTGTCGGAAAATATTTTGTTGTCTAGCATCTAATTCTTCATTTTCATTTTTCGAAATACAATAATCTTCATTTCCATCATTGCAATCATTATCATCACTTTCGACTCTTGAGGGACCAGCAACTGGTTCAAATACTATTTCTTTCCGTGGTCCTACATCAGCATGTTCATCATCTTTCATCATCAACAGCACATGTTTCACCAATCTAAAGAAATATGCTTGTAACTGTAATTCACATACAAAAATAATCATAAAAACATAAAAATCACTTATTTTTATCAACAAATTCTCCATACAAAATATATGGAAAAACCAAAAATATTAACATATGTTAATATTGCCCGCTTAGGTATATTTCATTTGCCGCCCAAGCGAAGGTTAAAATAAATTGTATCAACAATTAAATATACAGGTTGTTTCCGCAGTGGTGTACTATTTTTGTTCAAGTAGGTGATAGGTGAATTCATACTGAACAAATTTTGATTTTGTGGTTTTTTAGACATACCTATACCTCTCGTCCTACAACTTTCTTCTTCTTCTTTGAAACCTATACTTCCTATTCGAGTATAGCACAGATTATGATTATTTTAGGTAAGTGCTTTTTTATTTACATACAATTTTTTTTGCACCTTCACATTCTGAGGGCATTTTTTAAAAGGGGAGTAATTAATTTCAACGTTCTGTCTTTTTATTTGTTTCATGATGCTTCTTATATGATGCAATATAAAAGGAAAAATATATTTGTATAATAAAATTTAGATAACTACCACGCGACAAGTTTTTTTTTCTGCTGAATTTGGATTTTACAGTTTTTGCCGAAAACTGACTAACAAATTTTGAGTTTTGAGTTTCGAATCGAAACTAACCAGGTTTGAGTTTTCTGAGATGGAAATGAAAAATCTCTGAAATCATTTGACCGCTACACTTGACTTTAATGGCCACATAAATATCTCTCCCGGTCTTGTTAGTAATCAACCGATTTACCACACTGGATTAGGTTAAGCAGTCGAATAGACAAGTTACTAGAGTAAACACAATGAACTAAAAACTAAGAAAATTGGCACTTAAAGACTGTATGGTGACAGCTGGACCATTTATTCTTATAATTCATATAATCTCATTTAAATTTTTTATCAATTCGATAAGCTTGTTTAATAAGCTGCAACAAGTAATAACTTGTATTACAAAGAAAACAATATTAATAATAAAAAATATTAATGGATAATACAATTATAATACAGTAATGAATGACATGCCTATCAATGTATATTAAACTTATATAAATGTCAAAAAAATTAATTGACAGGTTAATTTAGGTAAATTAAAATAATTTAAAATTGTTTGAAATTTCTATACGAGGTAGATTTAACAAAATTAAGATGAATATTTTTAAATAATATTCATATTAAGGACAGGGTTGGATATAGTTAGTACTGATTACTGAAACTGGAGTGTGAAACCATTGAAATGAATAAATTAACCTTCACTTGGGCAGGATTAACGTATGTTAATATTTACTTTTTTACTTTTGCATAAAAACTTCATTATTTGGCTTATCTTAATGAAATCACAGATCAGTGGCTAATTTTTTGAGTAGATATTGAATATATAAAAAAAAGTTCAGAAAAATGTGTCTATGACCAATTTTTCGGCAACTTAATTTTTTCCTTCGTTATTGGGCAAGATTAACATATTATGTTAATATTTTTTTATTCATACAAAATGTATGGTATTCTATAAAATTTTTGTAAATATTCCGATAAAAGTTGAAAAATAAGATAAAAGGTTCTGAAATATTTTAAAGTGAAATAGAAATATACTAAAATTAATATATTTTAAAACATAAAATAAATAAAGCACCACAGGTTTTTTGAAAAAAAATTTTGTTTTGAATTTTATTTTTGGTATTTTATAAAAAAGAAAAATTCGTTACGAAGTTAAATTAAAAATTTATGTCAACCATTGATGTATTGAAAATTGCAGCGAATGTTTCACAATCAGTTAAACTTTTTGTTAATGGACATTTAACCTATCGATTTTTGTCGGAAAATATTTTGTTGTCTAGCATCTAATTCTTCATTTTCATTTTTCGAAATACAATAATCTTCATTTCCATCATTGCAATCATTATCATCACTTTCGACTCTTGAGGGACCAGCAACTGGTTCAAATACTATTTCTTTCCGTGGTCCTACATCAGCATGTTCATCATCTTTCATCATCAACAGCACATGTTTCACCAATCTAAAGAAATATGCTTGTAACTGTAATTCACATACAAAAATAATCATAAAAACATAAAAATCACTTATTTTTATCAACAAATTCTCCATACAAAATATATGGAAAAACCAAAAATATTAACATATGTTAATATTGCCCGCTTAGGTATATTTCATTTGCCGCCCAAGCGAAGGTTAAAATAAATTGTATCAACAATTAAATATACAGGTTGTTTCCGCAGTGGTGTACTATTTTTGTTCAAGTAGGTGATAGGTGAATTCATACTGAACAAATTTTGATTTTGTGGTTTTGATCAAATAGTTGAAGTAGTTTTAAACCGAATAGTTTAGGTCTAAGTTCTTACTCATACTATTACTCCTGTATTTGTTGGAAATACTCTATCTAGTACCATTTCTATTATAAATTTATGTTAATAGAAGTTGAAGATTAGAGTTTACAATTGTATTGTCGTTAGGTAGATTTCATAAGATTCATTTCAAGTTGATCTGAAGTACAAACAACAATATCATAGGTTTTGAGTAGTCCAAAAACGCTATACCTTGGTCAAATTTAATTGTATGTCCTTATATTATATAGAAATTTAATAGTCTATCATTCTAAATAGTCTAATAATCAAGTAGCAAATAAGTAGTAGATTAAACTCAGTTCCTTATAAAAATAATCCATCTTACGATTTAATCAAATGCCTTGTATAGTTTAATAACGTCTAAAAAAGCAGTGAAAGACAAATTTATTTTTTGATCCTGTCAACTATTCCTATTTAGCCGCCTATTAGATGCTTACCAACTATTTTTCAGTATTTTTGAACATCATTTTATTTATTTATTTACTTATGTAACAGTGGATCTGCAGACCATCTACAGTTCTATTTCCCTTGCAGAATATAGGCCTATTTTTGACATAGTAATTATTTGGTATATATTTTGTATATTGTGTATTGTATGGGATTATTAATAGTTTATTAATCATTTTATTCATTGCAATTTTCTGAAATAAATTTGCCAGTATTGATAATGAACTAATGAACCTCTATGAGCTATCCTTTTTTGAATTTTTAGCTGATTTTACATAATTTTTTTCTCTACATCGTTTTTAAGAAGTAAATATACAACATACAAAAGCTCAATATATTATAATAGCTTGGATCCAGATCAGATTTTAAACCATAATTTATTTTTAATACATATGAGTTGAACTTTTAGTTTAAAAATAAATTATTTTCTAAATTTTAAATTTTAATAGCCCCAATCCTGACCTGCTTTTGGTTTACTCTTTGATTTTCTCCGGATTAAAATTTATTTAAAAAATTGATTGATGGCTTATTAATTCTTATTGTCTCTTTTTATTTTTAAACATACTTACATTTAATATAAATTATTTTAAATAAATTAAATATATTTAATAAAAAAAAAATATCAAAAAAAAAAAAAATTAAATATTTTTAAATAAAATAAAAAAATTTCAAAATTTCATTATCTTCATATATGCAACATTCATACATAATAAAAGCAAGGATAAAGGTTAAATTCATATAATCCTTCCCTTCCTTTATTTTTTTTTTTTTTTTTGTATTTTGTTTTTCCAAAAATATGAAATACAAATATAAGTATGTATTTGTGTTCATCCCTTTTTGAAACAAAATAAAAACAAAAATGAGAAAGCATTATTTGTGTGTTATGCAAACCTTAACAAAAAAAAAAACAAAAAAAAAAAAAATTGAAAAATTTTGGGACAAAAAATAAAGTAAAAAGAAAAACATATTTTTTTAAATAATATTTTTTACAAGGATATGTAGATTTTTTACTGTTTTTGTTTTTATAAGAATAAAAAAGCAAAATAAATCTCGTTTTTTTTTCTTGCTTTATGCTTTTTAGTAACCTAAAATATTAGTAACAAACAAAATAACAATGTTAAATTTTATTGTTGTTGTTTTTTTTTTTCAAAAAAAATTTCGTTCGAAAAAAAATGTGTTAATCTAGCAAAGTGCAAAAAAGTCAAAACAAAAAAAAAATAAAATAAAATATTGAAGCTTATAGAAACCTTGAGATTAAAGTTCAAAAGTTCATACCTTATTAACCTAGTTATTTAATATTATTGAAGTAAAGGATTACATACAATATAAAACATTGAAATGCAATGAAATAAAAATGTTTGAAAAGATATAAAAAATTATTTAAAATTCACAAAAAACGCAAATCAAGTGGACAATAGATTTAGTTCAGATAATTTAAATTTTATACTCTATCTCTGTCTTTCTTTCAGGATAATTAAATTATTATGTATATTATAAATCATAGATCTCAACTATTTTGTTAAAAAATTTGAGTAAGACATTACATTTTTGCACCCTTGAGCTTTGCAAGAAAATAATAGAATAAAAAAAATTGCACCAGTGTCCGAATGTAGGGCAAAATTAAAAAATATTTTTAACAACATCATTATTATAAAGACAAAAATTGCTCATTTGCACCCTTGCACATTGCGAAGGGAGTCCAATTTGCACTTGAGTTCAAATGCAAAACAAAGTTTAATAAAAAATATTACCAACTAAAAAACCAATTTTAAAAATTATAAAACCAGACAGCCTATGCTACGGTCAAAGTTAAAACAAAATTTATAACACAAATTTAAATACATTTATAGAATTAAGCATTGCATTAATACTCTGAATTGTATATGAACTTTAAAATTACAAAAAAAAAACTTTCATTCCTCTACTTTTAAGCCAATCTGCAGAAGTGCAATAACAAATGTATAATCAAACGATGTGGCAAGCATAGATTCAAATTCAACTGAAGATTAAATTTTGTTTCTTCTACAAGATGATAAATAACCTTAACTAAGATTATGAAAGCAATATTAGACTAATCAATTAATTAGTAAAAAAAAATGGTTTCAAGAAACTGAAAATACAGTTTTATTATTACGGTAGATGCGGTGCGGTGTTATAATTACAAAACTACTTCTGCTGCTCTAAGTAGTTTTAAATGTTGTAATAAGATATTTTTGTTAAAAGATAGTACTGAACTAAAACAGAAATGAGTATTTTACAATTAAATTTGCAGAATTGTACTTAACACGATCACGCACACTTTTAAAACTGAAAAAGTACTAAAATACACACTTTTTATATCTTCAACGTTTTTAGAAATATTTATAGTTTACAGAAATATTCATAATTTAATTTAATTACAGAAAATCCATAATTACTATGGAAATTCATTTGCTTATCAGAATATGTTCTGGGTTATACAATACAAATGACTGATATTACTTGAATTCAATATAGACAGAAAAGCATATACCATAGTTATGACTGCATTCATTTGCAAATTGGACCAATACAAGTCATTTGCGTGAACGTGTTAATGTATACAAAATTATTTCTTCCTAAATTACTAGCGTAATATTTATTCAGAAAATATTCATAAAATATGTGTAATATTTATTCGAAAGAAATCTATTCTGACACGTCAATCTTAATACTTGATAAAAACAATAAAAATATTAAACTTTATACTATAACCGCAATAGAATATATCTAGATCAACTCTGACCATAGCATCATAATTCATAATGTTGATTGATAATTCATGAGTATGGTAGATCTAAAAATTAGAGCACCATGCTCTGTTTGTTAATTTATTACCAATAATTTCAAATTTATTCAATACAATTATTCACTAAAATACATTCATTTATGATATAAAACTTCCAAATCTTACTATATCATACTTTTACCATCGTTAACACATTTATTTCACGTCCTAATTTCTTTTAAGATAATAATCCTGAAAACTTAATACAGATCTGGTGCGCTTTGCAATCATTATATCAGCAAGTTCACATATTCGTATATGCTAAGATAATGGAAAAATGCAAAAATAATTGTAATACAGAAGCAAAGAAAACTACCTACATTTATAACATCATATCGATCAATATCGTTGTATAAAATATTTGGGAAACTACTCCACAAAACACTTACCCCGATTTGATCATGTGCATCGGATCACGAATTTGGAAAAAGCATTCGAAGAAAAGAAAAGTCTGCCCAGCAACGTTCTTAGATATTGTACATGAATCCGACAAAACATGGCACCAAGGCTTTGAATTTAAACAATATAACGTTATCTATACTAAGACAATTTTATAAAATACTAAAATCATACATGGCCTGTAGTGGTGCTTTGGTGTACGTTATACCAAAGAGTATTCATAAATAAAAGTAATATCTCCTGCAACTCCTTCGGGAAGTGTTCTTGATCTAATAGCTTACCTGTTACTCACAAGAGATATTCCCCAATTTGATAACATTTTCATGGCAGACACACCGTGATTCTTGCAGTTGACATATCGAAAATTCCACAAAAAATTAGTTTACGAAAAAAAAGTAATTCTTTGATCTAACCATAGTTTAGTTATAACGAAAAAACAAGATAAGCGGCCTTTAGTGAGTTCAATTCCCACTATCAAGAAGAGGAACACGCGGTTCGATCTTCTTATATCTTTCGGGGATTACCTGCTATCCTTTGCAAAAAAAAAAGCAATATCATCGCAGACATCTTTTTCATTCCACGAATTTTTTATGGCAAATGATTCAAGAAATTCCATACAGAGCTAAACACTCCGTTTTGTAAGTCCTTCCATCTTCATTAACATTTTGGCACCCAAACCATTTTAAACAATTTACCTTTCTCTTTTTTGCATCTGTTATTGGGCATTCAGGCAGATTCAATTCTAACTAACAGAATTAGTATAAATTTCTGTAGGCTCAAATTTAACGAAATCTATTACAGAAATTACATAGAAAATTTAGAATTATTAGAAATTTAGATTACAAAAATTAGAAATTGTGAGCTAAAAGAAAAATGCAAAAACAAGGTTGCAAAATGCTGATCAAAGTTTTTTAAAACATTTTTTTTTTTTTTTTTTTTTTGTAATCCTATAGTCTAGCTTTTCTATTTCAATATTTAATCTATCCTATTCTATAATTTCATTTTTAATTTGAGAATTAGATTTGAAAAAAAAAAAAATTATTTTAATCCTTTCGAAGAAACTTCAAAGAATTTTTTAAATTCCAAAAATTTTTTAAAGATTTTAGGGTCTATCACTTTGAGAATATTTGTTTTTTTGTCTTTTGCTTTCTAAAAATAAATTTCTTGATCCAAAAAAAATATGTTTTTTTTTTTTTGTAAATTATTTTACAGGATATTGAAGTACAAGAATACATTTAACATACAAAAATGTAAAAGTGTGTGTGTACATTTTTTTTATATGTTATAACTACAATCAAATCTCCCAAGACTAGAGAAAAATCAATTTTATTTTATCCTTGAATCACAGTTTTTCCTCATAAATATTATTTATGTTCACTTGAAATGTGTAGTCTTCATACAATTTAGGTTAGTTAATTCGAAGGATTTTCTCTTTTAAATCTACGCATTTATCCTTCATAATATTCAAAAATTGGATTGCCTTGTTATTTACATCCCATTGAATTTATATGTATGTGCAACGTCAATTATGTCAAAGATATTTTTTTTTTTTTATTTCATTCATATTTAATCAAAATCTTGTAATTCGTTTTCATCTACAATGATGCACCAAGGATCTTACTATTTTGTATTCCGTATCATCACATTCAAATGAAGACGCTCTAAATATTTTTTAATTTTTTCTTTTATAATATAGTTTTTTATTCTGATTTCCCTTCTAATTTAATATATTTCTATTCTGTATTTTGTATCTTATCGTATGTACCCAATTTCGTTTTAGTTTTCCTAGAACTCAATACTTATATATAAGACAACGGGATAATGAACATTTTATATTGCACTCAAACCTATACAAAATAACCTATAATAAAAATTAAACTAAAACATGAGCACTAATAAGGTTGTAAACTAAAAATTCGAAACTGTTAATACATTACCGCCTTGGTATAGTTGTTATATCCTATGACTACATACGTAAATGTGATGGGTTTCAACCTGGATGATCAAGTGGGTTTTACCGGTTATAAAAAATAGTCGTCTATAAGCCACTATAAACATATTATTCCTAAAAATTAGCTTGAAATACAATTGGCAATTATTACTAAAATAAAATTAAATTGTATCTCACTAAAAGCGAAGTTACCCTAAAATATCAAAATTGTCCACATACCAAAATAAAAATTTAGATAATTTTTTTTATTACAAGCCTATGGAATGAACACCCTAACTTCTTATACGCAGAAACTTCACAAACACAATCATATAAAATAGGTCTTTTTTTGTTTCTATTTTGAATATTTAAAATATCACCTAAATGACTTCTGTTGTAGAGTAACTTTGGTTTCAAAATGGCATAGTTCCATTTTTTTGTTAGTGATAACCAAATTGAATGTCAAACTAATTTCAAAGAAAGATTGAAAAAAGGTTTTCAAATAATCATGTCCTGAGACTTATTCAAGCCCGTGACTTTCTTTTTAGTAGTCCTTCTAATTAACAGTTAGATGGCTTTACCAATGTTCCATATCTATGAACGTAGTGAACGGCAAACACTTAAAAAAACAATCCGTATTTTGCGCAGTTTCTGTAGTTAGTTTAAAGAGTCCTACCGTCATCCCGTTCAATGTAATCTGCACCAAATAAAAAAAATTGGATCTGCCAATTTTAAAATAAAACAATATTCAACTTGCGGAATAGTATGCGAAAAATTTTAGAATTTCTCCAACTAATTTGCCATTTTTTTTTTCTTTCTTCAACCAAATTTGTGTTCAAATAATTGTATACATCCCGTTCAATGTAATCTACACCCAATTAAAAAAATTAGATCTGCCAATTTTAAAATAAAACAATATTCAACTTGCGGAATAGTATGCGAAAAATTTTAGCATTTCCCCAACCTATTTGCCGTTTTTCTTATACTTTCTTCAAGTTGCCAAATTTATATTCAAATACTTGTATACATCCTATTCATTAATTTCCATTTGCATTCATACTAAAAATTAAATTACAGTTTTAATAAACATCATCTATCAACGTTATACTATTTTTTTTTTAATTGTCCAAGATACCGTTAGACTCTGATACATGTCTAAGTTGTCGTCTGCGTTAAAAAATATATGAAATTCTTTTCAGAAACTATTTATTTATGATTAAAAAAAACCTCATAATAATAATAACAAACTATTTACATTATTATACTTAATTAAATACAAACATATATATTATATATATACACATATTCTATACAAAAACATACAGAAATTTAATAAATTATAATATGTGCATGTATATATAAGCAATGAAAGTCAAAATTCATCTCATATCAAAAAGCATTACAAAAAGTAAATATTTTCTTTCAATATCCTTTTTCCGATTTTTTTTTTCCTATTTTTTTTTTTTTTTTTGTAATTTCATAAAAGACAACAATGACAATGATAACAAAAATATACATACATAGAGAAATAAAAATGAAATCTTATATTATGGGTGTTATGATTTTGAGCCCAAGTACAAAAATTTCATGTAAAGTTAATTTGAAGAAAAATGTTAAATAAAATAAAAATGCGTGCAGTGCGGTTCGTTGTGGTGCCATAGAGAATGAATAAATTTTCATCACCCGATTCGATTTTATACAAGACTCTTGAATTAACTCCACGTTTTTCTACACATGTTTTCTTCATATGTATTACAGTTTACTGTTACAATATTTTTATCCACAGTCGTTCATATTTTCTTTGATCTTGCGGATTCCATTGTAGAGATGGCTTTGCGAAGACTGGTCGAAAAAAGCAACGAGATAAATCATAGACTTATACTTATCAAAAATGTATAAGATATGAATAGCTAATATAAAGGTATTCCATCCGCAAATCTATACCTAACTTTTAGTTTGGCCCAGGTTAAATGTATAAAATAATTTGTAAGTTTATATCTAGTTAAATTAATTATAATGTTCTTTTAATAACGATGTACCGGTGATTTACTAATCTAATCAGATGATGATATATTGTGCAAAAGATATAGAAAGCTCCCATTTATTATTAAACTTTAATTTTTCGTCTGTAAATTTTACAACAGATAAAGCTATTTTAGTTCGAGTGTATTGCCATTTATATCCAACTTTCATTTTTGGTAATATATAATAAATCTCTATTTTGCTTTCCTTTTACGGGAAGCCTGATATTACATTTTTATTAAATGGGGCTTACACTGTATTGTTGAATTACGCTTATTTTGGTATAAAATGAATATTTCATTTATGCCAGTATACCATTCAATAACGTCAGCTGAATGCAACTGCTAAAACAGGCATCTCTAGAAACTCACATGTATAATTAAATTGTTATGGACAATAACTATATACATTCTGCACTCTACAATATAATATTTTATGGCACCAGCATCATATACGCCAATAAAATTTTAATGCTTAGACGAGGGGGATAATAACAGATCACTACCTAGTAAAGAAATATCTTTATATAATGGACCTAACTGAAAACAGCTTATACAGAATATAGGAAATATAAGAAGAATCTGTTGATCTCTATTGATACGAAAGGACCACTCGTAGCAGACTTCGCCATCTGGGAACAGTGTTTCCCAAACAATGGGAGATATCCAGCATACTATATTGAAAAATATTTTTAGTGAATCATATTATCTTTAAAGACTCAGATGATTAACAGCATTTATACGGGTAATCATAATAAACTCATTTGTGGCTGCGGTTATATAGGAGCCACATCTTTTCCCAAAAGCCTAATCGTATCTAATCTAATTACTTTTTGCATTTTTATTAGAGAAAGTAGTGCGAACGAAAACGCATTCTTCAGATGGCATTGCAGCTCAACTAGAACTTTCTCATGTTCGATTTACGTCTCGTAAGTTCATATTAAAGTAATAATTAGTTTTTGATATGTTCTTCAATAAATAAAATACTGGAAATACTGAAATATACACATTAAACTAATTTTCTCATATTATATGTCTTTTGGATAAATTTTCATAAAGCCTTATGGTACAGGAAATGATATTTAATATGGCTTGTAAATATATAACTCATACTCATTATACATACATATACACTCATACAGACAATATAATATTATACTGTATGGCTTACATGTTATGATTAATTATTAGGTATTTTTCTTTGTCTTTATTTATTGTTTGGTTTTATTATAGTTGTTCGTCCTAGTTGACAAAAATATAAATAAAAACCAAAAAGAAACAAATCGTTGAGTGTTGAAATGGAATACAAGTGATTGTTTTCATTACAAATTTACTGTGATGAAAAATTATTTTTTTCATATTGCAATTGAAAAAAGTTTTAACGAAACCAATTTTGTATATATTATTATCGATATTCATGTCTCAATATTTTACGTATGTGATATGTAAATCGGGAAATCGAGATAAATTACAGTTTTACAGTTATAAAGGTCGTTATTTATTTATGCATTTTTCAAATATATTGTTTATTTATTAATATTTATTATTTAGGTGGGTTATCCAATTGCGAGACCCACATCTCTTATTTTTGAACAATTTACCTAACAATATGTGGTTCAGATGTATGCTATTATTTTTTTATTAAAACATCTATAAAAAACTGGCTTATTACACTGTTGCTGGCTTGTTACAAAAAAACATTTCTTGCGGAATGGGAACCTTCAAAATGTGAACCATTTCACGACATCATTAACATTTGATTGACTTACCGATAAATTTTGATTTTTCGCTATCAAGTTAGGATTGATAAATCCTATAGGATTATTCTAGATTGAAGAAGCTTCAAATAATCCGAATATTCTAAATTGTGATAAGGTTGGAGCTTCTTCTTGTTATGTTAATATGAAACTTACTGGAAAATTTAGTATTTCTTACCATGAATATATTAACGAATTCTACTTGTCGTTTCTATTTAAATGTTCATCGGAGCTCTAGTTGCAACTAATGACTTGCTAAATAAGTTAGTGGATTGGCACTAAAGTCTATTTTGATATTTTTTCTTTAATAGTGAAATTATGGGCTTAATCGCAGATGTCTATTGAAATTCAATAGAAAAGATTTTAAAAAATTTATCGAAAAAATGTTGGTATGGGCGAAGTCTATTGAAACTAATAGACTTGTCAAAAAAGTTGTTACATGTACTTCATAACATTTGCTGTCAAAAATATAAATTCTACGTAAATTCATTTTACGTTTATATTTTTGTAAGTGAAACTTACTATTAACGCGTTGATCGATTCTGGTGAGGAAAATGTTATAAACTCGCGTCACGCTAAATTGTGAGTCACTAATGTTATTAATATATACATTCATATACATTCTAAATATAGGTACAAAAAAAAAATTTTTTTTGCTGTTTTTTTTTTTTTTTGTTTTTTAGAAACATACAGACAATATACAAGTAGAGGATAATAAGAATAATAAGTAAAATAAAATGTGGATTTTGTTGTTATAGATTATACGGCATCAAAAATAAAATAAAACAAAATACAATTTTTTTTCTCATTTAAATACAAACAACAAAACAAAAAACAAAATTTGAAGTTCTCTTCTCATAGTTCTCATCAAAGAATATCAATCAGACCATCCCAATTAGTAGAATATGCAGTAATCAGTATGCCTATGCACTCATGTATGTATTCATTTGTTTGCAAACAAATCAATATGCAAATTTGCTAAAAATTTAAAGAAATAGACGATAATAAGAATTTAACGTGCAAGAAAAAGAAAAAATATAATAAACAAAAGAGAGTAACAAAAAAAGTTGGCTGAAATTAAATAAAAAAAAGTTTATAATTTAAAAAAAAAAATTGTTAATTAATATATTGATTTGGGAAAAAAATTTTCGACAAAAATTTCGTTGAAATATTTAACAATGTTATTTTCCAAATTATATCAACTATACATAAAATTTTTAGGAGACCTAACTAAAACAGCGTTATCATATTCTTTAAATTCTGTGATTTATAAATAGATGTTGTCCTCAGTATTATTTTATAATCGTATACCAATATAATAAATATTTAGGCTTACTATAATTTAATATAATTAATAAAAAATAATAATGTTTGTAACTCCAAATTATTACTGACAAAAATGTTAATAATATTTTATATTATTGTAATGTAATTATTATTTAATATTTTTAATAGGTATATTTATACACGAAAATAATAATGTTTAAAACGAAAATATTAAAATAATAAAAGATCAGAATTCATCATCGTATGGGGGGTACAAACTAAATTTGAACAAAGATTTTTTGCCACCTTGCCTCGTATAAATAATGGAAACGCGAAATTTTTTTACAGTATAAAGCAAAAGGCAGACATTTATTTTATACCTTTTCTCTTTCATAATAAATTTGGTATACGATAAGTGAATGTAAATTTTACCTCTTTTAACCTGTTGATATTTTGCTTGAGTTGGTTATTGAAATAAAAAATTATTGTTTTAATTTAAGTTTGTGTATGGTGTGTTATATAAAAAAAAATATTGGTACCTAGTTTAGTTTTAGTTTTAATTTTAAAATTCTTTATTCTCAAATTTACAATTAAAGTGCTTACAAATAAAGATCGATTTTTATATAAATTTTCTTTACAAATAAGAGAATAGTTAGTGACACTTTTTATTAAGAAAATAGTGTTAAGCGCCACTTCAATAAAAATTTACAATTTGAAATTTACAAAATTTTTTATTGTGGGGTAACAATAAAGTATTAAAAATTCAATATACCCAAATAAATAAAAAAACAAAAAATTAAAAATAATACATTAATTAGGTAATAAAAGAAAACAAAAAAGAATAAGAATAAAAATAAAAAAAAACAAAATAAGTAAACTAAGATAAAATAGTATGAGTAAAAGCATGTGAAACAAAAATCAAATTATTCACAAACAAAATATAAGTTCAATAATTAAAAACTCAAATATTCAAATATTGAAAAATAAATCATAAATTCAATTTAAATAATAAAAACAAGTATTAAAACGAAATGAATGTAATAAAATATTTTAAGTAAAAGTTAATAAAAGACAATTAAATTACAAATCAAAAGAAGGAAAAGAAAAAGTTAATAATTCAAGAACAAATTATAATTCACAATATTATTATACTAAAAACTCTAGAAGAATTTCGATTTCATCATGATTAAAACCCAGAAGCCAAGATTTAGTCAAGTTTAAAAAAACATTTCTATTACGTAATATTCGGATTGCATGTGGAAGTTTGTTAAATAATCTACCTGAAACTATGGAGTATGAATTTCCGAAATTTGTTGTGCGGAAATTAGGAATGTTAACTAACAGGCTATTATTAATTCTTAAATTGTGATTACTAGAGATTCTAGAGTTTAAATATCCGCTCCGAACAAAAAAAATTTTTAAAGTTTTAAAATAATACAAATGTCTAACAGGTAAGATTTTAAGACTCGAAAATAATTGAAATGTTGGATAGAAACGATTTTTGTTACAAATATTTCTGATAATACATTTCTGAAGTATAAGTAAAGGGGATATTTTATTATAGTATGATCCTCCCCAGCAAGCAATACCATACTGTAATTTAGAATGAAATATTCCATAATAAATCATTTTTAAAGTGTTAGAAGAACATAGTTGCCTAAGTCGATAAAAGCTACGTAAAGTAGGTCGTAAATACTTTTTTAAAAACAATGAATGTTCAGCCCAACTCATATTATTGTCAAAAGTAACACCCAAGTATTTAAAGCTTTCCACTACTTCAATTTTGAAACAATTAACACTACAAAAAGAATCATCACAAAAGGAACGCTGAATAGCAATGGAAGAACAATTTTCATTAATTAATTTAAATTTACTACATTCAGATGCATGGAAAACTAAATCTAAATCCGGATAATCTTGTTGAGATAAATTAAAAAACATCAATTTGGTTTTATTTCTCACAACAAGCCTATGTTCTTAAAACCAATCGTGATCGTGATTAATTTCTGCAACCATATTAAGGGGACTTAGCGAGGTATAACAACAGCCGATATCATCAGCAAAAGCAGTTAGTTTACCTTTAAAATTTTGATTGAAAAGAGAGTTAATATAAATTAAAAAAAGAATCGGTCCTAAAACTGACCCTTGTGGTACACCATGTTTAATAAACTGAGGCCTAGTTTTTTTTATCACCAATATTAACCCTTTGCATTCTAAAGTTGAGATAGGATTTAAACCAGTCAAAAATTGCACCTCTAAATCCAATATTATATAACTTTTTTAAGAGAATTTCGTGACTGACCATATCAAAAGCTTTCTTTATGTCGATAAATAGTCCAGCGCAAAATTTTTTACTATCTAATCCTTTATTAATATTTATGCAAAAATTAAGTAGATAGCCCTTTTCTGAAACCAAACTGTTCTGAGTTAAAAAACTTGATTTTTTCTAAATAATCCAAAACTCTATTTTTAACTAGTTTTTCAAATATTTTGGAAATTGAGGAAAGTAGAGAAATAGGTCTATAATTACTAACATCCTTAGGGTTACCTTTCTTGAAGAGTGGTATAACAGTCGCAAGTTTTAAAGACTCAGGAAAAACTCCAGAATATAAACTCAAATTAAAAATATGTGATAAAATATCTATGATATTAAAGGCAACATTTTTTAAAAATACATTCGAAATACCGTCTTCACCACAAGAGTTAGAACTATTCAGGGCATTAATAGCAATCATTAATTCATAGGGCGAAATCGAACTAAAATATAAACTGTTCGTACGATAAACATCATTAACAAGATTAAGACTGTGATAACAAGAACATAATATAGATGGTTGACCTGGAATAGTGTTCTCAGCTATTGAAGTAAAGTAGTTATTGAATAAGTTACCAATTACTGCTTCGTCATTTATTAAGGAACCATTGTTTGACAATGTTAAAGATTTATTATTATCAGGAGACCTATTTATGATACTGTTTACAAGCTTCCATTCATTTTTTAAATTTCCATTGCATTTTCTAAATTCATTTTGAAAATAATTATCACGACATTTAGGAATTTATTTTTTTTAAATTAATAAATTTTGCTCTAACCTTCCTAGTACATGGTCTCATATGTTGTTCTAATATTTTTATAAATTTGTCATACGCAATGGAAGCATTATTTTCTTGATGTACCTCTTCCCAAAATTCAAATTTTAGACTTTCATTTAACTTAACGTAATCTATTTTAACAATAGTTGGTAATGCAAAGGATTTATTTGCAACATTTTTTACCAAATCCTTTACAAGAATGCCAGTCATGCAATGGTCTGAAATTTGTAAGTCAAAATTGGCACTTTCACAAGAATTAACTGAAATATGAGTAAAACGAGCGAAAACGTCTATCCTAAGTCTAAATATATAATAGATCCGTCCTATCTAAGTCTAAATATATAAAAAAAAAAAAAAAATTATTGGTACATACATAATATCAAAATATATATGCATACCTCTTTAGCAAAAGCTATAATTTTTGGAAATAAAAAAGTGATTTATTATTAAAATTTTATTTTTAAAATACTTTTAATTTTCTTTTTAATTAACAATCAAAGCTTTTATTAAAAAATTGAATTAAAAATTACTTATTTTAAATTTATATATTGTATTGTTATATTATATATTTTAAATTTTTATTTTTTTTTATCTTTTATTTATGTTATAAGTTGAAAAATTTTAAAATGAAAAATTACATACAGGTATCTTAAATTTTCAAAAATAATACATAAAAAATACTTTTAATTTTCTTTTTAGTCTTTTAATATATAAAGTTTTTACAGTTTTTTTTTTAATTTTTCAAGAGCTAACTACAAATTTTAAAAATTCAATTAAAAATACATATTTTAAATTTTTATATTGCATTGTTAGATTACATACATATTTTATTTAAATATTATATTTAAATATTTTTTATATTGTTTATAAAACAACGATCAATATGCTTTTTGCACAATATTTACATAAACTCCAATGAAAAATTTTTGTTTCCTACTTCAGTTACCATAGGCCTTTTTTAGAATATAATGAAAATTGTCTAATTTAATCGACCCTCAGACTTCAATCTCAATCATCTGCATTTAAACTACATCTGCATTGTTTCACTTACTACCGCCAGTCCCATAACTGGACTTTTTTTTTTAAAGTTGTAAGTTGTGGTTGTGAAATATTTTAACTTTTTCTTATTGCAGATTTTTTTAAATAAATAATTGTGAAAATCAATTTGATTTTGACCGATTTTTTTGTTCAAGAAGTAGAGGAATCATTTTTTTTATGCACATTTTTCATTTTCAATATTATTTTAACTCACAATTTTCTCCAATTGATTTTTATTACTAAAACTTTTTCTTAAATAAAAAAAAAACAACAAATATTAAAAAACATATAAAAATCAAATAAAATTAAAACTTACTTATTCTCCATTTCTACTATTTCCGTTTATGTCTGTCAAACAAATGTCGTCAACTTTAAAAGTCTTTTAATAGAAAAAAGTTCTTCCCAATAAACATCCGTGATTAAACCCAATAGACTTTTTTTCTATTTTAAAAAAAAGTCCTTCCCAATAGACTTCAACGATTGACCCCTATTTCTTAAGTAAGCCAATCTTCTCAAATTGTTTCATTTCATATGAACAACGGTATAAACGAAGAATTATTTCATGCATTCAAAACAACTGAAATTCTTCAGCAGGTATTGTGGCTCTAGACTACCTAAGCCAATTGATTCGATTGATTTGGTGATTAGTTTTATCACTCATATATAGATTTAAAATAAAATCATATGTGAATAATAAGAACTAATCAAAAACCCAACTTATATGAACCATGCGTTGCCGATTTTACCGTTGAAACCTTAATTATTCTCTATGCCAGATTTTCATTACACTTAATTGTCAATACTTTGGTTTTCCGCTACTGTACACCTACATGGGTGAATATATTATTATTGTACATAATAATATAACATATCAAAATGAGAAAAGAGAACAAAAACAACAACCAACTTTACGTACACTGTTAAAATGTTTGTTTATCAAATACTCCACTAGAGTACTTTTCTTATGCGTCTCATTTTCATACGAACAACGAATATAAAAAATTTTATTTTTTGGAAAATTTATGTTATGAGAATTATTATTTTTGTTTTTTTTTTTTTTGTGATTTAACATCACTATACAAAAATCTCTTTCTAAGTATATAGGAGGATATTATTAGATTTTTGATAGTTATTGTTTTTTTTTTTTTCATTTTTGGGGCTACCAAATATACAACTAAATAATGTACAATATAAGTTATGTGATTAAATTACAGTTTATTTAACATAAACATATTTAATACTTAAGAAGATGATAATAGCTTACTAGATATTATAAATACATGTCATAATATTTAAGTTAAAAAAAAAAAAAAATTATGGCATAAATTCAAGTGGTTGTTGTCGGAAAATAACATTTTTTTTTTTAAACATAAAAAATTAATATTTTTTTTTTTTAGTATGTAGGCACTTAGCATTTTAGTATGTCTATATAAATTTAATTAATTATATTAATAATATACGTATCTACCTATGTAATTTTTTTGTTTTATTTTTTTTATTTAGTAATAAATTAATTTTAAGCATCTAACCTATCTTAATTCTATTCAGTTTGGTAGGTAGAGTATTGGGTGAGGCATCGTGAGAAAATATAATATTGAAAAAAAACAAAATAATTTTGGATTTCAAAAATGACAATTCTTAGTTTGATAGTTTACCGATTTGAATCTATGGTACATATATTATGTCATTAAAATTTTTATTTTATTTATGTAGTATATTAATAAATAATAATGGAAGCAAGTTTAATAAATTTGTTTATTTATTGTCAATTTTGATTATATCCTGTCTCTGGAGAAATGACTTCATTAGACCTGTTCACGAGAATAATGAAAAACAAATTAAGTAATTAACTATCGTTCTATTGCCAAATTGTATTGCCTCCCCAAACTATTCGAATTAATTGCCTTTGATCAAATGTATCACCATTGCACTTGTTACCTTATACCAAATCAGCACGTATTCGTAAAACATTAAGCCCATAATAACTAATTAATTGAATCTACTTCTACATTTATTAACAACATGCAGAAAGACTTTCAAACCGATGTCACAGATATTTATACACATATAAAAATTCCGTTGTACATAAAAATAAAAACATTAAATTTTAGTAAGGCATTTGATCTCTTGCCGTATCGTGTAATTTTATGTAAATTGGAAAACTAAGATTCCAAAAATCATTTGTCAACTGGATGGAGTCTTACGTAATTACCATCAAATATACAGCTATAAGTACAGCTATATCATCAAGAACCCCCTTTATTTATAATATCCATTAACAATGTTACAATCATCATCATCATCATCTTATAGCGCTACAGCTCTGGGTGAGCTTTGGCCTTCATCACTATGCTCCTCCAAAAAGGTCGATCTTGTGCGGCTTGTCTCCAATTTGGGATTTATAGGATTTGTGCATCGTTTTTCACGTTGTCTGCCCATCTGCTTCTTGCTCTTCCTCTACCACGTCTGCTATCGGGCTTTCTATTCAGTACCACTGCTTGCTTTCGGCTTTCGCTCATTCGACTTACGTGGCCAGCCCACCTTAGTCTTTGGGCCTTTGCAAACCGTACAATGTCCTCACTATCAATCATACTATTGTGCTCGCTGTTGCTTCTGATTACACATTCTGTAATATATTTGGGCCGAGTATTTTTCGGAGAATTTTTCTTTCAAATATGCGCAGGCTATTCTCCTCGGCCACGTTCATAGTCCATACCTCACATCCATACGTCACAATGGGTCGTATGAGAGTTTTATATATCGTCATTTGGCCTTTCTTGATATTAATTTTGATTGAAGCAACTTTCTGTTTGCATAGTAGCATCTATTTCCGGCCTGAATTCTATTATGAATACAGCATTGCATACTATTATCACTTCTTATTGTTGCTCCGAGGTATGTAAAGGTTGTAACTCCTTCAAAGTTGTACTCTCCAATTGTTATATTCTGAGTATTTCTTATTTGTTCATTTCTTGACATTTTTAGATATTTTGTCTTGTCTTCGTTGATTTTTAAGCCTAGTTTTTGTGTCTCCGCTTCTAGTTGTACAAATACTTCTGCCATATATCTGTAATTTTTTGCCATGATTACTATGTCATCCGCATATGCCACTATTTGTGTTGTCATATTGAATATACTGTCTTTCTTTTCTAATTTTCCTATGGCGTAATGTAGTATTAAGTTTAAATAATAGTGCGGATAAGGCATCTGCTTGGCGTACTCCCGTTTCTATTTTAAATTCACGGGTTATTTGGTTTTGTATTATAATTTTAGCTTTTGATTCATGCATTGTCATTATGATGAGGTTTGATAATTTCTGAGGTATTTTCAAATGTCTTAGAGCTGTTAAAATTATGTCTCTATTTATGCTGTCAAATGCTTGCTTGAAATCTATGAAAAGGATGTGAAGATCTATTTCGTGTTCATAACATTTCTCCATGCTTTGTTTCATATCTGGTCAATCGTTGATCCTTGGCTCCGGAATCCGCATTGGTATTCTCCCAGTATTTCTTCAGCAAAGTATAGGCTAATCTGGAGTATATGACATTGGATAATATTTTGTAAATACAGCTTAATAACACTATCCCCCTGTAGTTGCTGCATGTCATTTTGTCTCCTTTTTTGTGAATTGGACAGATTAGCCCCACCTTCCACTTCTCCGGAATATTTTCTTGCATCCATATTGTACATATTAAGTAATGTATCTTTTTATGCAGAAATTCTCCACCTTTTTTTGGAAGCTCAGTTGTTAGCTTATCTTCTCCACGAGCTCTTTCATTCTTTAATTTATATATAGCTTATTTAACTTCTTCGTATGAAGGTGTCATAATTAATGGCTCTGCTGTATGCATTGTAATCTGCTGCCGTTGTTGTTCCTCGTTTCTTATATTTAATAGTTCATTGAAATATTCATACCATCTATTCATAATGTCGTCATTTTCTGAGAGCGCATTTCCTTGTCTATCTTTGCATGCATTTACTCTTGGTTGGAAGCCTGTTGTCTGTTTTTTAATATTATTGTAGAATTTTTTCATGTCACCTTGATAATGCTCGTTTTGTATTTGTTCTATTTTTCTTTTTAGCATTTGTTTTTTCTTAGTTCTACATATTTTATTTGCACATTTTCTTTTTTCTCTATAATTTCCTCTATTTGTTCTCTTTGTAGCATTTTTAGTCTGGCATTGTTTTTAATATTTATCGCTGTTTCGCATTCGCTGTCAAAATATTCTATGTTTCTTTGCTGAGGTATAACACCTACAGTATTTCTGGCCGCTGAACTTATAGCTTCTTCAATTTTTCCCCATTCGCTATTCACATTATATGATTGCTCTTCATTATTTTCTTGTACCGATTCAAGTTTCCTTTGTATGTTGCATTGATATTGCATAACATTCGATTCAGTGTTTAGTTTGTTTGTGTCCCATTTGATCCTATACGGAAACCTCTACTTTTTCCTGCGTTTGATACTTTTTATCTAATATTCACTGTTATTAGAAAGTGATCACTATCGTAGTTTGCTCCTCTGCAGGTTTTCACATTTGTAATTATTGACGATCTTCTGGTTGATATTAGTACATGGTCTATTTGATTGGCGATGTTATTACCAGGACAATGTTACAATCAGTAATTAAAAATAGCAAAGCTCAAATTTATGCAGATGATATGAAGATTTTTAAAAAATAACATAACCAAATGGTTCACTATTATTCCAAATTGGCCTTGATAACTTCTTCATTTGATGTAAGTCTAATAACCTTCTTTTAAATGTAAATAAATGTGCTGTAATTTGCTACAATAGACGTACCACATAACTTTCGCATAATTATTTCCTTAACGGAAAAGTATTCGAAAAATTTAAGTCTATCAAGGAATTAGGTTTATTTTTTTTTTGATGAAAAATTCTCATTTAAATTTAATTAAAGAAATATTATAAATATGACTAATTCAATGTAAGGGTTTATAAACGGATTTGACAATCCTTACATCTAAAATCACTTTACTTATGTCTTGTTAGGCTTGAACTAGAATCCCTTTTATGAAATTCATACTCTCCAAATTTAGTCAATTCAAAAAAAAAATCTTATAAGATTCATGTTATTCATACCTACCTTGGTCTGACCCTCTAATTTTGCACAAACTGAACTCAATTCATTTTACTACAAAAAAAAAAAACACAAAGTAGCGAATATTATTTTCATGAATGAATTTGTCAAAGAAAATATTAATTATCCTCATATTTCCAACTTAGTCCAAATAGTACCTTCAGATGCTTGCACTGTTCTACCTTTTTTAGCCATTCCTTTCATCGATATAACTATTAAATGAACGAACCAAACTATAAAATGATGTAGATGGGCAATAACTACCAGAATATTACTAATATGCTGGGTGATAGAGTACGTAAAACGCCTAAAAGTTTGTCTTATATACCAGGTGCTCTATTAGTTTGTATGTTTTGCGCTGACCTTGTATATAGTGTTGATATATTTTATTTTTGGTTGTCAAATTTGTGTTAGTGTTTATTGTTCCGTTTCTTATTCTGTGGATTTATACTATTCGATATTTTTTGGATGTACACGTTCAAGGGTAGTATACCACGAATCTGATGTATTTCTCTTGTTGAAGTTCTGGGCTACAAACAATACAAATTTTTATTTTACTTTATTTTGAATTTAAGCCTTAGTTCCTGACAAATAGTAGTAGTAGTAATTTACTAAAAATAATCACATTTAATGTGTTGATAAGCCAGAAATTTAGTAAAAAAGTATACTAGAAAATATTGTAGTAAAATATGCAATATAAAAACTTGTAATATAAAAACTACTTAATAAATTGAGCACGAAAAGTTAATTCTACCTAAATTACTGTTAAAAACATTAAAAACAAACTGTTAATGATTTTTTTGGTTCAATTTAAGATAAACCATTACTGTGCAATTGCGCGGGGGTAATCCTAGTATTAATAATTTTTAATAGATAATGTCAAGTGGTTTTTAATGGAATACTTATTTATAAACAAAATCCAAGCCAATAGCCCCGGTAACTAATAGTTTTAAATTACTATTGTATATAATTTAAATTATATTCAATAAAAACATAATAAACAATATTCATACCAAAGTACATATTCGAATTTCGATAATACAGAACAAGTATAGAACAATATCTAACAGAATAAATTTGGGCATTCCAAACTACCATTTAAACCGAAAACAAATTTTTCCTATTCCACATAGGTAATAAAAACTTTAAGATTATATAGTGTGAAAAAAAACCTTTCAAAACAAAATTTCAATGTAAAGCTACCAAATTCAAAAAATCAAAACAAAAAACAGAATTTTCTAACGGAAATATCAAAAATTTCTATTTAAAATATCTACTAATTTACCACCATCTTAACCAAGTTATAATTTTTAAATTAATAACACTAGAACTGATAACAATAATTTAAAGAAAATTCTAATCAAAAACTTTTTGCATCTATTTAATTAAAAAAAAAAAAAATAAACAAAAATAAGCTTTTTTTATAGCTTATTAAAATCTGACATTTTGAGTATTTGATTTTTAATCCAGTTAAATAAATAATTTCATTTCAATTGAATTGTTTATTTTATTAGAAATTTTCCAAATTAATTCCCTTCCACGCTGATTTTGTTGTTGCTTTTGTTTTTCTTCTTAAGTAATTAAATTATTTAAGCTATAAATTAACTTTTAACTATTTTATTACAAAATTAAAAATACAAATATTAATTCTGATGGTATGTATTTTCATAAAAGTTGAAATTTTCTCTCAAATAAATTTTAAAAATTATTTACACTACAATACATTTTAACAAGAAATTTGTATAACAATTTAAAAACAATAAAAAAAAACTTTACAAATTTAACAATTTCTTATTTTAAAAAATTTAAATTTAAAAATTTTATAACAATTTCCACCAAATATAAATTTAACCAACCATTTTAATACATTTTGACACTTATTATATACAATTACAAAATAGAAAGTTAATTAAAAAAAACAACAACAACAACAAAAATAATGAAAACCAAAAATGGAGGGAATAAAATTTTAATATTATTTTATAGCACAATAAAATAGTTAATAATTTATTTAAATATTAAAATATAAGAATAAAAACATTATAACAAAGCAACTGTAAATACAATTTCTAAAAAATAAAATTAGACTAGCTACCATTTATTCTTTGAAGCCTTTTTGTTGATATTAATACATACTATATACATATGTCACAATGTGGATGGTACATATTATAATATTTTCGTATTTACAGTAACACCTCGGTAATAATTATTTATATAAAAGACCAGAGTTGTATGTTTGTAAAAAATATTTTTCCTTTCAATTATTTTTATATGATTTTTTGATTTTTTGATTTTTAAATTTTTTAATTTTTTCCTTTTAATTAAATTGTGAAAAAAAAAAAAAAAGAAAAATGTTCGAATCAACAATTGTTCTGTACTTATTTTTCATTTTTAAAGTTCTGTTCATCTTTAGTGAAAAATCTAATTCATAGAATGGAAGAAGATCCAAACGATCGTGCACGACGTAATTGTTAATTTATAGTGTTAAGTTGAATAAATAAATTATTAATTTGTTTTAAATTATAACAAAAAAGTGTCTCTAGAAAAAAAATTTCTTGGGGTTGGTTATGTTCGAAAAAAAGTTTGGTATCTTTTTACTCGGGACCCGTTTTTAAACTGGCTGACTTACTAGTATAATAATATTAGAAATGCATAATTCATTTTTGTTTTACACTCTTGACAGTAACTTAGGTAGAATAACCTTTTCGTGTTTAATTAACTAAGGTACGGCAATTTTACATTACAATATTAATAATATTTCGAGTATTTATTTAACAAATTACTGGTTCTACTCATTAAATGTGGAAAACTAATGCTATTTTCAGAAACTAAGTCTTCTTAAATATAATAGTTTCGTTGTATTTAATTTGTTACCAGAATTTATATACTCTCAATTATTTTTTGTCATTTATTATATTCCATTTGACCAAGTCGAAAGCGTTTTTTTGCTTCATCGGTAATCAAACCTGGGATCTTTCGCTTGAAAGTCAGGTGCTCTACCTACTTCGCCACCCAACGTGTACAGAAAAATAAATGATTCGTTATATTTGAAAGATTTTGATAATTTTGAATGAGATATATGAAATTTAAGTCATTAGTAAGTTAGAATACCGTAGTATTGGTGAGGGGGCCCCACTTCAGTTTGTAGCAATTGTTTTGATGATTTGCGATAAACAAAAAAATTTAAAGAAAACTAATTGAAGCAATTCGTGAAGTTGAATTGAAGATCTGGTAGCACTAGCATTAAAATGGCATAGTTGAGTGCGAATTGACTTTCCAGAAGCAACAGCTGGAATAAACATTTACACTTACACACTTGTTGAGCAAACTGTCAATTAAATACAATTTTTACGGAATTTTTTTCATTTGGATTTCTTGTATAACTGTACAATAAAAAATTTTGGTTTTATTAATTAAATTTGGCTACACTGATTCTTATATTGTGGGTAATCCGAAATAAGTATTGAAATGTCGGAAATTTCCTTATCGAATTGGAAGATGAAATACACAGATTTTCAGATTGGTTTAGTTTTTCTTAAGCTAACCTAAATGTGTTAAGTTAAGCTGTGTTATTAAACTTCTTACAAGTTGATGTATATTACTTTTGTAATGATGTTTTTGTTTTTGTTATTGACAATTGTATGTCAGTTGTATGTCAGTTGTATGTTATTTTTTTCAATTCATCCTAGTTTCAGAACTATTTTTTTTATGTTCCTGACAGTAACTTATTTGTTTAAAATTAATCGAATTGTAAAAACGCTCATCTCATATGATCAAATTTCACGTTGCAATACAAACTTACACGTTGAGGAGTGTGAAACTGGTGATGTTGTAAAGATGTTTTCAACATTTATCGTATTAATACTAATTAATTTCTCTCACTTTATTTCCAGAACCTCATCGCAACATAATGGCCTTTGTTAACCGAAACAAGCCTTATAATAATGCCTCTATATCTTCTAGCCTGGCCTCTGGGAGAGCATTTTTAATAATGAGATCTTATTTTCATATAAATTTTGTGTTTTGTACAGAGATCTTATTTTACTATATAAATAACCTGTATTCATGATATAGTATTATTTTCAATATTCCATATTTTTTATCTTAATTGGTAAAATTTACAAAAAATACAAAAATATTTTCATTCATAATTTTCAATTTAAAAAAAAAATGTATTATTCGACGTGGAACCCACTTCCATCAAGTTCTAATGAACACTGGAAAAAAAAACTGGTGGATACAGTAAAATTTTTGAGACCAAATTAAGATAGTATGTAAATTGTTGTTCTTTATTTTTTTTATCTGAGCAAAACCTTTAATGGTGCTTATATTTAATTTTTGGTGTTAAGTTTTTCAGAATATTCTTATTTGTGTTAGTTGTGCTTTTCTAAAATTTTATTTTTATCAAAAAAAATGTATACACAAAACAAACACAAAATTTTAAAAAAAATCGTAATTAATCGATATATTCCGGAAAAGTCATCGTGTAACATGGCTAGAAGATATAAAGGTATTACTTATACAATAAACTTTAAAACTGACAAATCTATAAAACATAAAATGTAAAAAGAAAAACAAACAAAAAAAATTGATTGTAATGAGCAACGGTGAAATCTAAAACTAATACTATAACATCGACATATATATTACATTATATATTGAATTTAAAAGATATTATTGTAAGCATATATGCAGAGTGTGTCTATTTTCATAAAAAAAATCAATTTGTGTAAAGGTGAGTTTGACTATCCAAAATCTGTCTATCTTATTACCTGACTAACGAACTTATAATTTGACTATTTCAGTAAAAACGGAAATTTTAACAAATTTATAACAAGTAATAAAAAATTACAACTCTATCCAAAACTCAAATTAGTAGATTGTAGTAATATGAAGAAGTATAAAATGTTTTTTTCCGAAATGATTCTATATTAAATTTTGAAATTATATTAATTAATGTTCATTATATCAGAGTATTACTGTAATCAAAAATATAAATAAAGATTCAGCTGACGGTCTTCAAATACGAAATGTAACAAAAAAAAATTAAATTAAATAATATTTTCGAAAACTCTTTAAGAATCCATACGGAAATTCCATTTTTTTGGTTTAACACAAAACACAGAAAAAAACAAAAAATTAAAAACAAAATTTTAATCAAATAAATTTTCCTTGACACAAATTGTGTTTTTCTTATTATTTTCTTTATTCGAGTATGAGTATTTTGTTTTTATTATTATTTAAAAAGTAAATTTACATTTTGCGCCCTCTAAACCTATTCAAACCCCATTTTAAAATCGTTTGCATATTTATATTTGTTCAAGACCTTTTATTTCTTTGTTTTATTTTTTTTTTCCGTTTTGTTTTTGATGCCACCATTTTATAACTACCAAAGAGCTAACTTTATTTATATTTATAACATTGAATAAATAGACACATACAAAAATGGATTTATATCCATCAAATATATAATATTACTTATATACATAAATTATATATATACGTTTATTGTTTGTATGTGTGTGTAGTTATCTGTTTTTTATACTTACTATAAATGAATTAGGTAAACATAAAATTCAACTTACTATTTTTGTTTTTATTTCTTGTCAGTATTTTATTCGCATCCTTTAAATACGAAACCCCTTTATTTCCCTACTATCATCATCATATTGTTGTTATTCTTGTACAGTTTTAATAGGTGAAACAAGATCTTTTGTTATTCAGAAAATAATAAATAAAAACAAAAATAATTCACTTTTCTTGTAAGAATTTGAAATTTTTCCTTAAATAATATGAACGTGTGTGTGTGTGAGTGTGTTTGTTTTATTTGAGAAAATCATAGATACATAATATACATATTTACTGTTATATAATATATATATTATTTCTTTATTCTAGATCTATACTGTATTTTGAATATATTGATACATACATACATACGCACATAGAATAAATATAAAAGCTGCATATTTAAAACAAAAGTAAAATCACTCATTTAGTGTCAAAATACATGGCATGGTGTCAAAGGAATTTTTTTCTATTTTATGGAAAATTCTTCTATTTAAAAAAAAAAAGTGTTATCCCTTTAATATTTTCAATTAATTAAAGCCTAAAGAAAATTTTTGTTTTTCTTTTGTTTATCTTTTTATTTTTTTGTTCTGAAACAATTTATATATATATATATACATACTTGTTGTTATAGAATCTTTTATTTGCATGTTATTGTATGTATCTAGCCTACAGACTTACGAAAACGTACATATGTACATAAGTTGTTTTAACCCTTGATAGATAATAGATAAAACTTAGATTAGAGGAACCGTTTTGTACTTTTGTATTGTGTGTTAGAAAAAGAAGAAAGGATTGTTTTAGAGAATTCGAAGAGAAGTTGGAGAATGGTTCGGTCGGGGTATACAACCTACATTGTCAAAGGACCAAAACTTATTTTAAATTCTTGTAAATCAAACACATATTGAGCTTCTGCTATAGGAATATAAGTTGTTACAAGAATAATATATTCAACAATTAATATTCAATATAGAAGCCAAATAGCCTTAATTTATTTGAGTCTTACCTCTCTTCTCGGGAATACTTTTTTTTTTTTTTTCTTCTACGGAGGTGGCCCTAATATGTCAGTGCCGGCATGTAGGCTTTTTAGCCCTTTATGCCGTCCTCCACCCCTCAACTTAGTCGACCCTTTTGATAAAGGGTCAAATAGGTTTGGGGGATTTATCCTGGAGAAGTTTTCTGAGGTTATGTAGTACGTTTCCAGCAGCCTGAGTCTCAGCCTTGAAAGAGCTAAGCACTCTCCTACAACGTGTGTGGAGGTTTCTTCCTCTTCCAGACAGTGTCTACAGGTTGGGTCGTCACTTAGTGCTAGTCTACACATGTGTTTATTCATGTGGTTATGACCAGAAAGTATGCCCACCATCTTCCTACAGTCTCCTCTATTGAGAGTTAGCAGGAAGTTGGTTATTTTGGTGTTTATTCTTGGTGCATATATTTTGGAGACCCTGTGGCCTTCCATACGCTCCCAAAGAATATTTGCTTCCCTTTTCAGGGTGTTTTCTATTGATAGTTTAATATTACCAATAGATATATCAACTGCTGGTTCTGGGCCATAAATGTTTCCCGCCGATGATCTGGCTAGTTCGTCAGCCTTCTCATTTCCAGTCAGGCCACTATGACCCGGTATCCAGATCAGTTGTACCTTGTTTCGGAGCCCTATGAGGTTTAGGCAATCTAGATTTGATGATGTTACTTTCAAGAGCTTTTAAGGCAGCCTGACTGTCCCTAAAGATTCTAATGACTTTGTTAGACCATCTTTGCTCTTTTATTATATTCACTGCTGCGTTTATGGTAAAGACCTCAGCCTGGAAGACTGTGCAGTGTTTGCCAAAAGGAAACTGGAGTTCAAGTTGCTCGTTTTCAAAGAACACTCCAGCTCCCGGGCCTAGAGCCGTAAGGGATCCGTCAGTGAAAATGTCCGAGGTATTTGAGGACCTGACCTGCTCTTCTGAACCACGCCAGGTCTCTCTTGTCGGGATTTCTACTTCATATCTCTTCTTCAAAGATACGTATGTAGTGATGTCATCTGTTGGCATGAAGAACTCTTTTTGCTCCTCTTCTCAGTCCTTCCATATTTTCTGATTTTTGTGCATACATCCTCTAGTATTCCCTAGAGTTTGCAACCTTCTTGAAACTTTGAGGGCCTCCATTCTTACATAAAGATGTAAGGGCGGAAGCCCAAGAAGTATTTGCATAGCCGCTGTAGGTGTGGTTCTAAAAGCACTTGTTGCACAGAGACACGCAAGTCTTTGTACTACTTCTAGTTTTTTTAAGGCATTTGCTGTGAATGTTCTCGGAACCCATGGAATGGACCCATAGCTAACAATGGGCCTGATACACACTTTGTATAGTCTTAAGGCTATTTTCGGTGTTAGGCCCCAATTGTTGCCAAAGGCCCTTCTACACTGCCATAGGACTTTCACGGCATTAGCACATTTCGTCTCGATATGTTTTGCCCAATTGAGTTTCTTATCAAGTATGATCTCTAGATATTTTACTTCATCTCGAAGTTCTAGGTTATTTCCTCCAATGGAGGGAAAAACATAGTTGTTCAGTCGCCTTCTATTGCTAAAGGCCACTAAATGTGTCTTGCTGGGATTTATGGTTAATCCATTCGCCTGACACAATTCGGTGGTTAAGTCAATGGCATTTTGCATTTGTATGCATAGACGCCTCATATAACCTCCTCTTAGAAGAATACTAACATCATCGGCAAAGCCGTGTGTGTTGAATCCTTCCTCGTTCAGTATACTTAGGAGTTCGTCTACCAACACGTTCCATAGTAAAGGCGATAGAACACCTCCTTGTGGGCATCCTCTAACCGCCTTCACCTGAACTTTAATAGTTTCATCTACCTGAATGAACAGATGACGTTGTTCCAACATCTCGTGAATACTTAGTTTTATTTAATTTTTAAGCGATTTCTGACCAATACTCAGCGTCTTCTGGTGCTCCTCAAGGTAGTCATATAGGACTCTTAGTTTTATAATATAAACAATTGAAGCCCCTAAAGTGATAATTTTTCTTAAACTTCTTACCCTTGCATATGACATATCTTCCTCGTTGGATTTCTTAAACCTACAAAATGATATTAACAATTTCGCTTCTTGGTATTCAAAAAATGGACATGAATTGAACCTTGGATTCATATTGAACCAAGCTTTCATTTAGTAATAGACGTCTGATGGCTCTAAGCATTTAACTGACAGTATTAAACCTTCCATTAGTTCCAGCAGCATCGCAACATCGTATCCAAACAAATATACCTTGACATCATCAATTAAGTACATGAGCAAATGTTTGTTAAACTCGATTTTGTTTTTTTTCATAATAAATATGGAATCTATGATAAACGCAAGTTATTACATTCGTCGAGCAATAAGCAAACAAAAAAGTAATCCTAAAAAACTAATCAAAAATACAATAAACGGGAAGAAATGGTAATCCCAGCATCATTAATTTAATCGAATTAAATTTATTTATAAATTATTACTTAAATAATTGAAACAAGTACATTGTACTGCTATCTGAACTATAATTTTGCAGTTTTTGTAACTAACTTATAAATTAATTTGCAGCATTTTATTTATAAACAAAATGATTTAGCAGAACTTGCAGTACTGCTTGTTGAACAAAATATCCTATATGAAGCATTATCTTTAAATTATTGATTACTTTTAAATATAATGTTTTTGTTAAAACTTTCCCATCGTTAGGAAAATAAAATATATATTTTTTTTCTCATTTAATATTTGCAATCTGAATGATTTACAATTCAATAAATTAAATAATTTTGTGTAGTAAACTGACTTTAAGATCCTATGATATCACTTCACTATACTTATTATATAATTTTACAGGTCCGAATTGAATTGCACGTTTCAATCTTCTAAGTCCCTCATTAGATTATTTGCCACAATGCTTGGATGTATTGCTGCACACACGCTGGGTTTACGTTACGTATGATTACTGTATCATCAACAAATTGTTGCTACTTTCACATCTAATGTCGTTTTTTTTTTTTTTTTAATAGTTTTATTTATATTTCTAATATATAATTAATAATTCCAAAACAAAACTTAAAAATAGAATTTCTTATATATAACTTAAAGTATTCATATGGCTAACTTATATTTAGCTCTCTTACTTACATTTAATATTAATTATTATGTACATATTTACATTTGAATTATATAATTTGGTTATGTTAAATATTATTTTTTTTTCCCTTGAGCTTCAATAATAACTAATGGACTAATTTTGGTACTGGAAAAGATTTATTCAGAAAAAAAAATCAGTTTTTGAAAAATAATTTTTTTGTAAAACTTAAATACTACACTACACTAACTAACAACTAAAACTTAACTAATAATTATAACCTACCCTAATCCTAATTGTTTCCAAAATAAAGGTTTGGAATTTTTTAATTTGTGTTGATTAGGAACATATTTATCAAATGAAAATATATCTGCATCATTCACATCACTTACATTTGTACCTAATGGTACTTTTTTATTCCAACTATTTTTTTTATAGTGATATATAATAGGAATATATTCACTATTTTCGATGTAATTATTTTTATCTAGGAATACAAATCCCTCTGGCGGAATAAATCCAGTGTCTAATGACCTTTTAATATACAGATCGTTTTCGTACCAAGGATGGCTTATTAAGGAATTTTCTAGAACTTCGCTGCTCCGTTGGATATGATTTCGTATGAGACGAATAATAAAATTATCGATTCTAATTAATAGTGCAGATAGTTTGATGTAGGTTTACTGTTCAAATTTGTACATGCTCTTAGGCATTTTCGTTCAAATATTCTGACTTTTTCCATCAAAGAAGAATTGATGTTAAACCAGATTGGACAACCATAAGTTAATATTGGCCTTATCAGGTTCTTGTAGCAAAGTAGTTTGACTTTACTACACAGAATTTTCGAATAAAAAAGTTTACGTAATGTTAGAAAGGCATTCGTTGCTTTTCTTATTTGATTTTTTATATGGTCTTTGAAGTTATAGTTATGATAGTATAAAATGCCTAAATATTTGAATTTACTCGAGTTGCTGATTTTTGTATTGTCTGGAGCATTTATATGGAATTCTCACCAGTGTTTTTTAATATTATAATTGACCAAGTTGACAGTGTTACGGAAAAGAACACTCTCGCATTTTTGGTAATTAATTTTAAGTTTCCAACCGACACTATACTCAACCACTTTATTAAATAGTTTCTGTAAATGGTATTGAGCCTTTTGGATGTTGTGATTCGTTGTATATATGGTTAGATCATCAGCGAAAGCTATGCTGTGACTACGCCCTAAGCTTTTGCTTAGAGAGTCCAGCAGCTCACTAATATATATATTGAATAATACAGGCGAGTTCACAGTACCTTGTTGAAGACCGTTGTTTAGCGAAAACTCTTTAGAGAACTTTTTGTTACCAGAAGTTACTCTAAAAGTTTTGTCCCTTATCATGCTCTCAATCAAGAACACTAAGTGTGGCGGATACTTGTATTTTAGCAGCTTGTATATAATACCATCAAGCCAGACTGTGTCAAATGCTTTTTCAAAATCAATGAAGCAAGTTGCTACACATTTCTTATCATTTATATGTCTGCAGATATCAAAAGATAGTTTTGTCATTGCATGTATTGTACTATGTTTATAACGAAAACCAAATTGATTTGCTGGTATTATTCCTTTTTTAACGGTTTCATCTACTAGGATTTTATTAACTATAACTTCGAAGACCTTACTTATGTTGGGTAATAGACTGATAGGCCTGTAGCTATTTGGATACATCTAATGTCGTTGGTATATCTGGTGTATAGATGAGGTGAGAGTGTGGGTACGAGAGCACTTCCTTGGAGCACGCCAGATTGAACATCGAAGAATTTAGAAGAAATCGTAGCAGTTGTTCGAAATGGCAGAGCAGATCTTTTTTCAGCTTACATGATAAGCCCAAATGCCAACACATCATATTGATGTGTTTGGCTTATATCAAAAAAATGGTGCAGAACAGACATATTTTTTTTTTCAAGTAAGAATTAACTTGATTCACAATTCGATGAACTTGTTCTACAGTGCCATGTTTTTTTTACAATATAAAACTAGTGTTTTGGTATGTGTTTTTGGGTTTCTATAACTGGGTTGAGCTTCATTAAAAATATATGGAAAAAATTAAAAATATGAGCCAGAGTGTTCATTTGTATCGTCTTTAACAGATTGAAATGTCTGAACAACATAAAATATCAAAATTAAGCTATAAAATTTACAGCAATAAATCGTATCGGAAACTTTTAATAAAATAGCACTGATTGTTCGTATATCACTATAGGGTTAATAGAAAAACTTTAAGAAGAAAATCTTTTCTTATCCTTTTATTTTTCAAAAGTCTTAAACGATTGAAGAAAATTTTAATTTATAATACTTTTAGAAAATACATTTTTGAGTAGGAAAAATTAAATTTTTTTAAAAATTCCACCAATGATAAATTAAAATTTTTTTTTTTTTAATTTGCTGTCTTCATTTTACAACTGTTCTTATGTTTTTTTTGTTTTTTGTTCTTGTTTTTCAATGAATTCATTGTATGTGTTGATGGCAATTAAATAACGGTCATTATTTCATAGCTTAAATTCCTTGTTGTTAAAAATGAAAAAGGATTTTTTGATGTTTTAAAAATACTTTAATAGATTTATTATAATAATAATATATTTAAATGAGATTGTGAAAGGTAGGAGATTCAACCACTTAAAATATCTCAATTAAAATAAAGCAATTATTTTATATTAAAATAAGTGAACAATTTTTTATTAAAATATTAACAAATTAATTTTGATCATTTCGTTTTTTTTTTTTGTTAAAAAATGTTCATTTTTTTATAAATTGAAAATAACACGAACTCTCTTAATATAAAATCATTGATGCTGTGCCAATTGAAAGAAATTTATTAAATTTACAAAATTTAATTAACTTTTATTATTAAATTAAATAAAAGCACAATTTTTTAAAATGTTAAAAGTCAAGGATATGTTTGGTATATATGAAATTTCTATACTTTTATCCGGAATAAAAAACAAGGATTTAGAATTAAGGATCCTATACATTTTGAATGTCAAGGTCAACCATATAAAAATCAATATATATTAATATATAAATTGGATTGAAACGAATACCTATACCTAAATAAAAAAAAAAAAAAAAAAGAACTACGGAATTTTGGATCAAAGTCTTTAATGCATGAAAGCGTTGATATCTCGCGGCAATTTTTGTTTTTATTTTTTTTTTCATTTTAACGAAAATATTAATTTTTTTTTCAATTTTGTATTATTTACTATAAAATCTATTTACATTTTTTAATAAGTTTTTTATTATCATCATCATCTTAACCATAATCATCTGAAAGAAATATAGCTTGGTATGATTTTTAGTTAGATTGACTGGCAATCTTCTTCTACGTAAGGCCTATATTCCACGGTCATTGCTAATGCCATGATTAATATTTCATACACCTTTGCAGCTACAAACTTGTTTTGTATAGGGCATTTTTTTGTACTCACACGAACAGGAATAATCAACAAAAATTTGACTCAATTGAGCCGGCACCACACACTAATACATAGATAATAAAAAATAAAAGGATTAGGAAGAAGGATACAAAATAATATTGTTAATATAATTATCGGCTTGATTTATTCTTATTTTACAAATTGAAGTAAAAATTTTTTTTATTCTTTTTTTTTTTAGATTTCAGATTTTTAGATTTTTAGAATTTCTTTATTTCAATCCTTACAATTCTTACAAATCTAAAGTTAAAATAGTTAGCTTAGTTTAACTTAATTACTACAAACTACAGAAAACAAAAGAATTTATATTGGATGGAATAGTAATAATCTAGTTCTATTGCAAAAAAAAAAAAAATATGCAAGAGGCGAACGAATTAATAAAAACTATTAAGTAATTTTACAAAAAAAAAATATTGGTGGGAATCTATAATTATAATTGACAAGCATTTAAGGTCCTGCGCAGTAGACACCTTTTTATTTTATTTCGATTCTCCTACTCCTTAATGAACTTCTAATATATATAATATATAAGATTAGATATAAAACAAAAATGCGCACACAGTTGAACATTTTGTACTCATATGATTTTATTATTCAGCAAATACATTATGCATAAGTGAGATCTTATGAAAATAATAAACAAAAGTAAACAAATCAGTTATTATATTTTACATTATGTACTTGCAAATGAATCTATGTACATATGCCAAAAAAAAAACAAAGAAACAAATTCAACTCTAATAAAAAATATAAAAACAACAAAAAAACAAATCACTTGATTTCTTAATTTTTATCTTTTTAAGTAACTGTCTCTGAATTTTGGATATTTGTAGTAATAATATAGTTTTTATTAAAATTATGTATTATGTAGGTATATATATATATATATACATACCTCTTTAATGACAAAATTTTTTATTTTTAGTAATTTTATCCACTAAATGCCACTTACTATAGGGAATATATCGGAAACGAAGCAGTATATGAGGGACGTGTATTTAAGTGTCCTAAATAAAACTTGCTAACCACAAAACTTTTTATTAAGCACGAGTGGTTTCTGCTATATCGTGCGAAGTATATGTCAGTTAGTAAATTACTGTTTTTTTAAAAACTTTAAATTTGACTTCAACTTGAAATATAATTACTCAACAGGGGCCCCTAGTTAATATATAATTTACAATAATATTCTAATTAGATCAAATAAAGGTAAAACAATATACAAGATTAAGAATTAAAAAATATAATACAATTAATATTAAAAATTATTTACAATATAAAGCAATAAGAAAAAGAAAAGAAAAAAAATGAAAATAAGAAGCAACAAAAAAGAACAAAATTGATCAAAACTGATTATGAAATTATCTTCAAAAGATTCTCTCTCAGTCTCTTCAAAGTTTAGATGTTGAATCCAGATTTTCAGATTTTTGAGAAAAATATTTAACGTTTGAACATTTCTGATACTCTCAGGCAACTTATTGCAAACTCTTGGTACAATAACATCATAAGAATTGCAGAAGTGATTTTTTTTATGATTAGGAATATTTACAAATCGACTTGTATTGATTCTCAAATTATAGAAATCAGAATATCTAATATTTAAATTCCCAGATTTAATGAAATAGAATTTTAGATTTTTATATAAAATAGTTAAATACCCGTTACTACGTGACTTTTTGCTACCGTTATATATAGTGAAAAATCAAAATTAGAGCGTTCTAGGTTGTACTGCATTATAAATTATCAAAATCAAAAATTCCCCTATCAACAATATTTTAGTAATAATACTTTAGTTAAATTAGTAGATTAGCAGACAGACTATATAATTGGATTGATATAGATTGAAATATTTAATCAACTAATATTTCATTAAAAACTATATTTCTAACAGTTCTATTACGCTTCGGTGACAATTTTCAAATGATTTATATTCCCAGTAGTGTGCGAAATCCCGACATATAGTTGTCCATGTGAAAACCCTGGTGCATCAAGTAAAATCCCAACCTTATTGAGAGTTTGACCTTTCGCTTTGTTGATGGTTATTGCAAAGGCAGCTCGGACGGGAAACTGGCGTCTTACTGTTTATTTTTTTTATAAATTAGGAAAACCAAAAAATTAAAAACTACTGTTTTTTTAAATTTTGAAATACAAAAGACTACAATATCAAATATCAATAAATAGATATAGGATATATTCATATATTACATAGGTACATTTATTATTTATCTACTAGCTTTGTAACCCGTCATAAATGACGGAAGCAAAATAAATCCTAGTTTCTTTTTTTCTTTCATTAGATTCTTTATTCCGAAATTACAGTACTTATGTTTATATCACTTTTTAATTTTCTAAAACACATAAAAGAAATATTTTTTTTGTAGTCAAAACTTTGCCAATTTTTTTTTTTTTTTATTTTTCGTAGGCTGGTGGGGATCTTCAGAAAGATACAATGAGCCCCGTAGCTTGACACTGTATGTAGGATTCTTACCTACTAAACCACACCCTTCCTTCCTTAAAAAAATAATTTTTTTTGAGTGAAGTTAGTTACGCACACAATAATGACAAAAATAAAAGGTATAAGCAGGTATAAGTAGTATAATGTATAATATTATACAATTCAAATATGCTGATACACATGTATATTATTAATAGATGAATATATTCGTTCAATATATTTTCTCTCTTTTTAATGGAAATTATTTTGATTGCTAATGTTAGTACTTTTTGAAAATTTCATATATTCATATATTACAAACTACTGCTTCATTTTCAATATTTCAGAAACATGAATAATTATTGTGTTTTTTTTCAAATAATTTAACAACAATACTTTTCTGTGTAATAATAGAATACAGTAATAAAGTAAAAGAAAGTTTAAATTGAAAAAACATTGTTATTTTTATTAAGATTGATTTTGATTCCTTTTACTTTATTCATACACAAAGATTTTACTAATTTTCTATTTAAAAAAACTATATTGGCCTAATACTAATCTTTTTTTTTTATATAACAGAAAAGGAAGTACCAATTTAAAAATGGGATCTTATTTTCATATAAATTTTGTCTTTTGTATACTATATAAGGATCTTATTTTGCTATATGAATAAACTATTATTATGGTACTGTGTTATTTTTAAAAAAACATTCAAAATTTTGTATCTAAATTGGTAAAATTTACAAAAAATACAAAAACATTTTCATCAATAATTTTCAATTTAAAAAAAGCAATGTTTTACAAAATACAGATACAGCAAATAATAAAAAAAAAGTGAAGTGAGTTACGCACACAATAATGACAAAAATAAAAGGTATAAGCAATAAAGTAGTATAATGTATAATATTATACAATACAAATATGCTGATACACATGTGTATTATTATGTATAATTTTAAGTAATAAGAATAACCTTTGAGTGAATTATGTTTTTTTTTGTGTTAAATGCTGTTTGCCTTTTGGTTATTATACCATATTAAACTATTGATTAAATTTCTATTAGTCCTTATTATTATAAATCAAAAAAACTGTTTGTTTTATTTATATTATTATTATTATTATTTTTTATTTTTCCTTATTATTTGCGAAGAGCACTGACATTAAATTAAAAAAATATAGTTCATGCAATCAATTTTTCCTGCAAAGGTTCAGCATGGTAGACAGGGGTTAAAAAAAAAGCACCAAAGCAATTTGTATATACATGCATTTGCACACATATGCAATTTGTGTATGTGTTGGAACGTTCCGTCGAACTTACAAACATCCAGATAAATGCAGAATAATATATATATAATACTGTTTATTTTTTTTTAAATAAAAAATACTAAAATATTAGAAATAAAGTAAACTTAATAAAGCTATTTTTTTTTATTTAAAAAATTTGGTATTCACTATTAGGTACCGTGTAGACATCAAGATTTTGTTTATACTATTGAAAGTTTGACTGTCCTGTAAACGTTGTTCCACAAATTTTGACATCCGACTTTGTTTAATGAAAAAATAGAATATTATCCTATTATCATCAAACATTTTTGAAACAAAAAATGTTGGAAACTAATTTTTTCCTTTAAATCGAAATCGACTCTTGTCATTTGTTAAACTTTTTGTTTAATGTTTGTTTGTGTTTGATTATTTTTGTTGTTATATTGATTGTTATAAATACTAGTATTGATAATAACAATTAGTAGATACTAAACTACCTACATTTATAAGATTTTTTGAACTTTTTCTTAATTGTATTTTTTATTTATTTAAAAATTTAATAGGTACCTAAATTTTTTTTTTCATTTTGTTGTATTTTTTATTTTTTATTTTATTTGTTTATAATTTTTAATTTCTATATATTTAAAATCATTGTTTTTTATTTGAGCCAAACAAACCTTAAATAAATAAATAAGTAACTTAAAAATAAAGTAAATAAAATCTTATGTGTAAACGGTGCTCTAAATGCTAACACTTATGCCAACACTTATGTAGTTGATTATATAAATTGATTAAAGTTTTTTTGATTATTTTTCATAAAAAAATACGTAATGACTTACGCTAATTAATAAAGTCAAAAAATTATTTGAAAATATATTTTTCAAGTAAATAAGATAAAATCACTAGCCTTGAAATTATTATTCTAAATATTTTTAATCCATTTTGTTTTAGTAGGGGAGGAAACAGAAAGAATTAAGTGCTAATTCGACATTTATTTGATTTTTTTGTTGTTATCTTTTCTTTTCTCGTTTGGGTTAAAGAAATGTATCCATAAAACAAAAACAATTCTCAGTAGATTGAAATAAAAAGGGGAAAGATTATGTACATAAATTATTATATAACGTAAAGCCGCACACGCATCTACTATTAAAGGATAGTAGATAAAGGATTCATTAATAAGAAAGTGCATTGGAATGAAAATTTATAATTTGTCAATTTTTGGTTACCATTTTTCTAGTCGATTTCCAAAATTGTAAGAAATATATAGTAATAAGAATTTCATTTGTGAGAGAGAGATAAAAATTCAAAAGACAAAGTGGGAAAAAATTATCGAACGACTTTTTCAAAGTGTCTCAAAGATATATTGTTGTATTTATTCTTAATTATCAATAATTAAGGATGTATGTGTTACACTTCAAAATGCATAGCAATAAAAAACATTATTAATATTCAAATTTCCTTCCTATTTATAAGTTCTAATATTATTAATAATTAATAAATTATCATTGATTATGAAATGGCAAAATTTAATTTTGAAGGAAATAAAAATTCATCGAGTCATTCATAAAGAAAAACGATTGGTTCTTGGTATTCTTTTTAACTACCTGGCTCAACACCTGAAAAAATTTATATATTGAAAATACATCAATTATAATCTATTTGAAATAAAAAAAAAATTTACTTCCCTTATAAGACAATAAAAGAAAATAATATGATGTTTAAGAAATTAGATATGTATTTGAAACCAATATTATGTTATGTAGGTACCTGTAAAAAATCAATCATTCAAATCATCATTCCTTACTCTCATACCCTAATAAATTTAATACGTTGATTTCGGACGACCATGTACATTAGAAATCTCTTCTCCCATGGCCCGTGGGCTATTTAAAATTAAATTTCAAAAATTAAATGGTTTTTTAAATCATTTAGGTATATCGCACTCCTTCTTTCTCAAAACTTATTACATAAGAAAAACAATAGTTTTTTGCTTCTTTAACTAATGGAGTTTTTTTGTAAATGGAATCTTGACTTCCCCAGTGCATATCTACTTATTAAAGAATATTCTTTTCTACTATGATGTATTAAGAAGAAAAACAACAAAAGAAAATAACAAAAAATGTGTACCGATTTTATTTAAATCAATTTGAGTAAAGTTTGATTTTTTTTCTCCTATATTAAAGGCGTTCTTGATTTGAAGAAAGAAAGAAAAGAATTTCTTCCAATTTGATTGCAAATAAATTCTCTTCTTCATTTATGTTAAAAACAAAATGTATGCATGAAACAGAAACAATATTTCTCTTTAAAACAAAAAATTATAACGGTACATGCTGACACCGGCGAAGAATTATATATAGATATAAATTTCTTATAGGAAGAATTTTCCTAAGTTCAAACAAGTTAAAACTAGGAGTCAAACGTCTTTTTTGGCAAATCAACCTAACTGCATGTTTTTTACTGATTAATATTTGATTCAATTTATTGAAATAAGCTCGTCTCCAACAGATAATTCCATACTGAATTTTCGAATGAAAAAGGGCATAATAGACAATAGTTGAAATTTTTATGGAACAGTATAAACTAATGTGATAAAGTTGTCTGATAACAGAATTAAGATAATTTTTCAGGTAGTTAGTGTGAGCTGACCAATTTAGTTTTGAATCCACTCAATAAGCCTAGGTATTTAAAACAATCTACTTTTTCGATTTTGAAACAGTTTACATCACAGGATGTTAAAATACAAGTAGAGTTATTAGTGCAATTTGGGGAGTGGCTTATTAAATTACAATCAACAGTAGTAGGCAAATAAATACTAAAATTCATGTATTTAGTTTTGTCACTAATGTCCAATAAAGTAAACTAAAACCCAATTTTTGATAACAGCCAGGTCAGAATTAATATCATAACAATAAGAGAGCTGAAAATTCCTTCATAAGCAAAAGCAGTATCATCCGCAAAAGATGTAGGTTTGCCTTTAAAAGTTTGAATAAAAAAAGAAATAATATAAACAAGAAAAATAATAGGGTCTAACACTAACCCCTGAGGTACCCCACACTTCAACACCGAAGTCATTACTAAAAATATTTTTTAATTTCACCCTTTGTATACGATTAGGGAGGTAAGATCTAAGCCAATCACATATAAAACCCCTGAATCCGGTTCTAAATAACTTTACCATTAAAATATCGTGATGAACCACATCAAAAACCTTGGTTATATCAATAAACACAGCAGAGCAGAATAAGCCTTTATTTAATGAATTATAAATCTCTAACAACATTTCTAATCTAGATGCTCTATAGATTTCAATTTTTATTTTAAAATGAAATTTCTTACATGTAAACATAAATAAGTGACGTTTGTTAGTGAGACTATTTCAAACACAAAATAGATTGTGAGTCGATTGAATAACTCCTCGTGGAATATAGACGAAACCAATTATTCATTCTTAATCTTGGTTTTCATTTTCTTCTTGTAAATTAGTATATCCCAACAAATATTTTTCAATATCCATAAATACCCAAAATATAGCAAATAAAAGTCCACACGAAAAATAAATGCAGCACAAATTTGTCCTTATATATTTTCTTAAGCTAAACTAATCTTAATTTCATTACCTCAAATTTCAATATGATCCGGAACCTAAATAAATTTAACTCTGTTTGACTATATTTAAAAACACTGAAACAGTCCCAAACAAGTTTAAATTTCGCTTCAAATCTATTATTACGACTAATTACAATTAATTCGCACGACTTGTTGAAGAAAGTCAGTTGCTTCTGATGAACTTTTGTTCAAACTGGAATAGATGTTAGCCATAGAATAAATTTCATACACTCATATACCAATCTATAAACGAAATTAATGGTCTAAGTTCAAATTCAAAGAATCTTTGGAATAATCTGTCCAAACTAGGTATAGGGAAAGAAAAGAATGTTGATAAACTATATAATATTGATGTTAATGATCTGAATAAAAAATTTTTAGTTTCGCCTAACAGTAGTCATATTTATCTATCTTCTAATTCAGTTAGCAACAATATGCCATGTACTTTCGCCTTTAGGAATGTTTATATTGATGAAGTTTTTAGTGCTATTAATAGTATTTAATCTGATGCCATTGGCCCAGATTTGATACCTCTGAAATTTCTTAAGCTGATTCTTCCAGTGATAGGAACAATTATCACACATATTTTTAACACTATACTTACCACTGGTTTGTATCCAGCTGCATGATAAAAGATAACCCTACCGTTGATGATTTTAGACCCATTCGTATATTACCAAGTTTATCGAAAGCTTTTGAGTTCATATTACATAATCAAATAATAAATTATGTGAATGTAAATAGGTTGCTAAATAAATTTCAGTCAGGATTCCGAAAGCGACACAGTACTTCATCTGCGTTGCTTGAAATCACTGACAACATGTATATTGAAATTGATAAAAAACAGGCAATTATATTGCTTTTTCTTGACTTCTCAAAAGCATTCGATTGTGTAAACCATGAACTGCTTTGTCATAAACTAAGAACCCAGTTAAATTTTGATGCATCTGCTGCTTTTCTCTTAAATAATTATTTGATTGATAGAAAGCAATTTGTTTACATTAATGATGTTATGTCCAATTATTTAACTACTAAATGTAGAGTGCCACAAGGATCCTTATTGGGGCCTCTTCTTTTTAGTCTCTTCATTAACGATTTACCACTTTGTTTATCGGAAACCACGTGCAGACTATATGTTGATGATGTTCAATTGTATATCAGTGGATCCATTGCTAATATCAATAGATGAATAGTTAAGATTAATGATGCAATTTTATTTTGGTCTAGAAATAATGGCCTAAAATTGAATGCATCGAAATCACATGCAATGATCATATTTTCGCGAGGTGTAGATACATCAAATTTACCTAAAATCAAAATGAATGACGAAGTTATTCAATATGTTGAGAAAGCTAAAAATCTTGGGGTGATCTTCAATAATACTTTAACTTGGCGAGACCACATTAATCATATATCCAATAAGGTCTACTCTAACTTACGCAAATTATGGAAGTTCTCTTTCTATCTAAACGGTTGGATTAAGAAAAAACTAATACAATCACTTATAATATCTCATTTCTTATACTGCGATGTTGTTTACTCTGGCATGAGTGTAGGAGAGTTCAATGCTCTAAAATTTCTATTTAATGCATGTACACGTTTTGTAACGAATAGACGTAAGTACGAGAGTATTAGAGATTTGTCGAAAATTATACTTAGCTTAACATTCGATAGTTTTCTAAAGTTCCGTTATCTATGTTTCATGAAAAAAATTATGCTCAATCTACTGCCTGAATACTTAAATGATAAGCTAGTGTTTGGTAGATCACTTCGTAATTCAAACTTACTCATACCACGTCACAAAGGTCGCATCAGACATTTATCGTATTTTGTTCGAGTTGCTACTATGTGGAATATGATGCCGAACTATATTCGTTGTGTTAGCCGGTACAAAAATTTTGTTGAGCTCTGTAGAGAATATTTTAAAAATCAGGCGTAAGATAATTGAATCGATAATTAATTAATTTAGTTTAAATCAAATCGAACTTTCCTAATTTTTATTTTTTATTTTAAATTTTAATTTTTTAATAATTTTTTTTTTTTTTTTCTATTATTTTTAATTTTTAATTTTTACTTTTAATTTAATTTTTTTCTATTTTATATTCCCTAATTGTTTTAATTTTTTTTTCTCTTTTCTTTTCATTTATGTTTCTCTAATTTTAGTTTTAATTATTAAATTTTTTTCTAGTCTTTTCTGTTATTTTTTTTTTTTTATTTTAAATTTATATAAAATAAATTTTTTTTTTTTTCTCTTTTTGTTCTTCTTGTTAACTATAACTTTATGTGTGTGTAAACTAAATTAAACCAAATCAAACTGAATTGAATATTGTAGTTGTATAGTAAAAAGACTAATCGTCTTATGTACAATTTGTATGAATCAAATAAAATAAAATAAAAAATAAATAAATTAAGTTTTGGAGACATTACATTATAATTGGATACATACAATTAGTTTAGTCGACCTTGAAACATTTACCTTGAAACAAAATTCAAAATTGATTTCTATATTGCTTACACACTACCACACATTAATAATGTAGACAATATGTGCATCAACTAATCATTTTTATTCCCTTTTTTAATTATTCTTTATTCATTCACACAAATCACTGTAAAAACCACTCCAATATTTTCACAATATAATAAATCACTGAAAAAATTTTATATTTAACAAAAAAGGAATTTAAAAAAAGCTAAATTTTAATATTTTACTTCACCTTACACACAAACAAATAAAATAAAAATAATAATAAATAATTTTTTATAATTCATTTATTCACAACAATAATTCTCTTCTCTTCTTTATTGTAATAAATTTTCTTAATAAAATCATAACCAAAAAAAAAAAAAAATAATAATAATAATAATAAAACACAAAAATATGATAACCAGGTGCATGTAAGTGCCATTATAAGTCCATCACACTTTTACTTTCGCCACTTTTTTACTAATCATAAATTTTTGTTTTAATGAATTTTTTTTTTTTTTCCAAGAAATACGTGTTATGACAGTAACAAGAAAAAGAAAACAAAAATGTTTGTCCACATGTGTTACTTTTTGTATTTTCTAAAAACTTTCATCAATTTCATTCACTGTACTCGTACAATACAAACTATAACAAAATCGTCTATAATATGAAAAGAATTTCAAAAGCGTCTAATGAAATTTTTGTTATAATCACAACTTAACATAAAGTTAATATTAAATATTTGATTGTTGTTGTTGTTGTTGTTGTTGTTGTTACTTGTGTTATAGAAATTTATGTCTCATGTGGATTGAATATATTTATGTACATGCGTATGTCAATATCTAGATTCTAGAATTTATATTAGAAAATTTTTTCACGAATATCCTATTTAAATTTTGTATATATATATATATATATATATATACATATATAATAATCCATCTGATACTATTTTTTTTAACTTGTAAGTAGATGGGAATCTTCAATGATCCCCCGTAGCTTGTTATTCTTACTCACACAACCATACTATGTAATTTTTTTCTATTCGAATCTAGTCTATTAAGTCTAATGAACAATAATTATGTGCTAACTTAAGTTACTACAATTCGTAGAAAAATCTTTATTCGTTGTGTTTTAATTCATTGGGTGTTTTATAATCCGTTTTCTGATCATCAGGTCCTAATATATTCATGTTAATTTCTTTTCTGAATAAAATTTATTACTTTGACATGTTTTTATACTCTGTTAAGTTCTATCATTTGCATAGGAGGTTAGTATGTTTGTTTAAATACCAAATCTTACAGTCAGAGCCTAAATCTGAAGGTTGAACAGGTTCGATGTTTTCATATGTTTCTACATGTATATACTCAGTCAGTTCTATTTTTTTCCTAAAGTACCAAGATGTGGTAACAATAGCACATTTTACCTGCAATTTCTGTTTTATTTTGATATGAATCTTATTATTACCTACGTAATATTTCTATTTTCTAATTTTTGGCACAGTCAGAAAGTTGTATGCTATCATTTTCGGCATACGAATATTTAGACTTATATGGTTTTATAACAAGGGTCTTTGACAATATAAATAACTAATAATTATATTACTTGCTGGCTATAATTAAAAAAAGCCCTCACAAATGCCAAATATAGCTATGGAAATTTCTTCTGAAGCTAAAATTGTATCAAAAGAATAAACCTCAGCTGAATTTAACCTTAATGATTCAGCGGATACGGCATGGTGAAACACCTTCACTTTTTAAGTATAAAGATCGAAAAAATAATATTGGTACATTGAAAACTGGTGGAAATATATTTACCAAATCATCTCAAATAGTAGATTACGTAGCCGAGCGATTACAGTAATGTCAAGAACTATAAAATAATGGTAGACAATTTTTTTTTGCTTCAAACAGAAACATCAAAAAACCAAGTGGTCTGGTTTATGGGGGTCTGGTGGGTTTTAAGGTAAACGAAGAAAAACATAAAATCAAAAAATATTCAGAATAGAAGGAAGAAAAACCCCACAAAATATAACAATAGTAGAATGTAATGGCTAAGGGCGCTGCTGAAATCAATCTTTGGAATTCGAACTTATTCCAGTAAATGCAAATGCAATAGTTCTATAAATTGCTAATTTTGAAACAAGAAACTAATTATTGCAATTTAAGATACTGTCAATACAATCCAACCTACCAATGTATAAAAATCCAACCTAACAATGTAAAATAATTATATGGCTGGCGAATGTAACAGGAGGCCATGAGGCCTGTTTGTTAACGGTAAAAACCGCAATCTGAAATAAACTTTTGATTTAGATTAGAAAATGATGAATATGAAAGGCGAATCATCGATGAACCGAAATAAAATGCAAATATGAATATTTATTACGGTTCATAAAGACGTAAAGGGATGGGCAGAATAGCATGGAATCTGTTGCTACAACAGAAGAAAAAAAGCCCAAAGAAATGGAATTACCATTTAAGTCATTAGTTGCGTTTTTTTTTTTGCTTGCAGAAGTGCTCACAACTACTTATGAGTAGTTTGTAAACAAAACGCAAAAAAAAAAAAAAAAAAAAAAATTTAGGATTAAAATATAACCTCAGAATTTCACTATTTAATTTCTGATGTGTAAAATTCATGTTTTTCTTTGAAAAATCGAAACTTTATATATAAAAAATAATAAAGAACAAATTGATGGGTAATTAAAAGAAATTTAAAAATTTTTCTAATTAACGTAAAAAATATTATTTATAAATATGGACAAAATATTCAACAGAAATTATAATACTACCTAACTATCAAAGCTCAATGGCCATCTATTGATTTTTTATTTTGCTATTTTTTTTTAGATAAAATTAATATAATCTTATAAGTTTAAAAAAACTCCGCTAGTAGTTTTCGAAATCTGTACCGGAAATTTTTTTGTAAGTCCGCAATTTCATCTACACATTTGTATAAGCTGCGGACTTGTTTGCAAATTTAACTACTCATAAGTAGTTGTGAGCAAGTCTGCAAGCTAAAAAAAGCGCAACTATTGTTAAATTCGAAAATAACAAGCAGGTCAAAAGCTAGTTTGCTCAACCATATCGAAAATGATGCTATCGAGTTACGATAAATGATAAATGATATATATACACACAAGATGTTTTTCTCATAAGTGCAATTCTATTTTCTGGAACGTTATTAGTACCTCAAACTTTTCAATCAAATTTCGATTCATGTGTGATCGTTGTTCAAGCATTATGAATATTAAAAGAAAATGCTTGAAAATGATTATTTTAAAAGGGTTTGTTTCGATAACAACAAAAAATTTACTGGTAATTTAAATGAATAGTTGAATATGTGCTGAATTCAAGCTCAAACAAATTTGTATAATTTTCTTCATAATTTTAAAGTTTCATAATTTTTTAATTAATTCTTACTTTTATTTTAATAACGATATTTTTCCAAATGATTTTCGGGGATATTCAACTTTTTTCATATTTAACATCTAGAAGTCTCCAATCTCATTTTGATATATACTCACTTTGATTTTACATATATTAAAAACCGCTTGTCTATAGAACAGTTATTATATATTAATTAAACAATGAAATAAAAATAAAATAAATAAATAAAAAAAAAATAAAAATATATACAGTAATTTTACAAGCAAGTGAAAGAAGTGCAAACAGTGTACTAGGAAATAAACATTATTTAACATAGAGATATAAGCGTTTAGATTAGATTAGATTATGAAATTTCGAGAGCGAATTTATACCTTACATCACCGCAGTCGCAAATGGCCTTATTGTGATGAGCAATCGTTAATTACTGCTATTTAGTCCTCTGAGACCTTGGAGATACCTGATTTTGTATGCTGGAAAGCTCCCATTGTTTGGGCAACACTGTTCCCAAGTAGCGAAGGCTGCTACGAGCATTTATAAGGGTTTATTTTAAATTATTTATGGTTTATATTTGTCTTGCATCTACCGTTCTAGACCGCGAAAGGATATTGTTAAATTGTATGTATCCTATAAGGAAGTATTGAGACCTGAAATCTTTAAGACTACTTCTAAAGCATTTTCAATACATATTTTATTAATCGCTTCCATTAGCAATGATCAGTTATTTTTAAACTCTATTTTCTATTATTAAATTTTATTTTAATGACAAAAATATCATCAATTTGTTTTATTAAAAAAAAAATATATTAATTTGTCGTTTTTTTTTTCAAAATATAATAAGAAATTTCGGATACTGATTATATCGAAAAAGTGGTGTAAATACTGTGAAACATTAATCCATTAAACACTTCTATACATTTATTGCATTTATATTATATTTCCTTCTCTCGCACTAATTATTCTAATATTTCTCCAAAATTATTACCCATGATTTTGTAAATACTATACACTTTGACACATTTAATTACACTCCACACTTTAAGTATTTGAAATATGGATACTTCCCGTAAACGTGTTCATTATTCTTAACAAAAGATGTTTAATACAATCTTACAACATTTTACTAATATTCTTTTCATTTAGAGAACATAACAAAATGTTTATACACTTATTATAATCTATTCATCATCGTTAGCCTTTCACTTTCTACCACCCATCACCACCACCATCACAACCTTCATCCAACAATTTCTAATACATTTCTTTTGCTTATGAATTAATTTAAATACTTTTTACGATACACACACGTACCCAAATATCTTTCGTATGCATTTTCATTGACAGTGTTGTTGTGTAGAATTTTGTTAGCGTTAAATTAATGCCATTCACACAAATCAAGGATATAAGGATGAAAAATAAAACAAAAACAAAAATAAATAAAATAAATTCAAAAACATGTAACCCAAAAAATGAAAACAAGAAAAGGAACAAAGTCTTAGGCTTGAACTTTCACATAACAAACAAAAAAAAAAAAAAAAAAAAAAAAAAGAGTTCAAAGTTTGTAGCATACAAAACTGTGTATATACAATGATTTCATTGTACCTACAATATTATGCTCTACAGTACAAACTATACAATGTACAGGATGGAATAACGAATTATACCGCCAGACTTCAGTATGAAAGTAAAAAATATTTTAGAATTTGTAGGACAGTAAATCATAATACGTTGGAAATCGGCGTAAATCAGTATTATGTGTTTGTATAGAATGAAAATGACTCCCTATCGTTAAGAATAAACTGTCCTCATTCAATTTTTTCATTATTTCGATCACCCCAATCAACACTGAGCTTCTGTAAATTCAGTCCACCCTGTACAATTGAAATTAAATTTGATTTTTTATAAACTGTATAAAGTTTTAAAGTTGCGTTTATCAAATATAACAGAATAAATTGTATGTATGCACGCACAAACATATGTATACATTAAAGATGGTGGGAGAAAAAGAAGAGTGTGGCAGAAAGTTATGTATGAATTTTCACCTCGTTTTTGACACGTAAAAGTTTCCATTTAATAATTTTAAAATGAAAACAACAACAACAAATACAAATAATATTTTTTATTGCTCTTTTTTTTGCTTTGTTTGTTTATTTTTTTTTTTTTTCACTTATCTTTTTTTTTTTGTTTATTAAAAGAGTAGGTATATGGTGGTTTATATGCTCAATTTAGAGTGTGACAAGTTTTGTTATTCTTTTTCTTAAAGAACAAAGCTTAAAGACAACAATAAAGAAAAAAAAATATGTACACATACTCCCATAGCACTTTGTGTCTTTAGATTAAATAAATATTTTGAATATACTGACATTAAATATGTGTATAGAAGGACAGGATGTTGTAGAAAGAAATGTATTTAAAAGAAAAAAAAATTGCTGCAATTATTTAACCCTAATTGATTATAACTCCAGATTCCCTTTTCATTGAACTTAATTAATTGATTTTTGAAAATTTGAATAAATGTTTGATCCTTTCGTATTAGGTGTGAACGAAGGAAAACCGTATTAAACAGAATTTAAATGCGTTGGTTGTTCACCTAGCATTTGTACTCATCTACTTAATCTTCTTTTTGATGGACAAATTATAAATAATAATTATATTATTGAAATATATCTGTCAAAAAAACCAAACATCATAAAAACCGCATACATACAAACAGAACCCGAATATTATGCTTCAGATTTCTGCTCGTAAGAGGGATGGTAAAAAATGGATCGTAAGAAGTGTATATTTCTGTTGACTCAGAAAAAACAATTATTATTAAATTGTAATTTTTAATATCATGACTCTTGCCACCTATTTTTCGTTGTTGTTTGCCCTAGAGAATTACTCGTTTAAGATTGATACTTGAACCTAACCTGATTAATTGAAAAAATCAATTAAGTCACTAATTTTACTTCCCGAAATAAATTCCTATATTTTTTTAAAAGACTTTATTTAGAGAAGTAGCAAAAGTCTGGATCTTGATAAAAAAAAATCGGAATACTATATAAGACTGGATCTAGACTAAGTGTTGGCAACTTCAAAAGTATTATTAAAGAGGTTCCACACCGTTCACATCATTGTAACAGCGACAATGGAAATTAAAACAATAATTCTTAACTTGGCTGTTGGCTTACTATCAATCAATGCCCAGTAGTAGTCGCTACCTGCTTTAATATGTTAATATGAGACTTAGGAAGAATAACGTTTGTCTTGTCCACTTTTCAACGATAAATCTAACAAAATCATTATTAGCTAATAAATTATAAAATATAAGATTAGCTTGTACATTAACACTAGTTGACAAGCTACGTGGCGCAGTAGGTAAAGCACCTGTTTTTCAACCGAAAAGTCCCCAGATACGATTCCCGATGAAGCAAAAACAATTCTTTATAGGTTTTTTTTGACCTGGTCCAGTACCCTTTTTCATTGGGATAAAATAAAAAATAATTTAAAGTATAACCAGATAACAAATAAGTAAAATGGAGATTATTCTATTTATGAAAGCTTATACTTCCTAATAAAATAGCGGTAATTTTTCAAAATAAATGGGTTTGATAAGCCAGTAATTTGATAAATAAATGCTCGTGTAGATATTTTATAAACTTACAGTACCGTACTTAAGTAAGCACGAACAGGTGATTCTAACTAAGTTACTATGTCAAAAATTTGGGTCAATTAATAGAATGTGAATGGCAGTTAATCAATACAAAAACGTGTGGTGATAACGTGTTTCCTTTTAAAGAAAACCTTATTTCATAATATGCTTAATATCTTCCTACAAATCAAAATCTTCACAGATTCGACTATTATGTGTCTTGATAAGTTCAAGATCTGTTAAATATACTTACTTATTAAAATAATACAGTCAATATGACTATATCTGTCAGGATGCGCAATACTCTTCTGTCTTTGTTATTGAGTAGGCTTTGTTCCCAAGCTTTTTTCCCATGAATTTTCAACCACAAATATCTAGTATTCTCCCGAGGCAAGACATTATCTTATGCCAGCCATAGTTAACGAAATAGACATGTAAATAGGTTTAAGTATTTCAATATGAGTGCTTCATTAGCTCTTCATTAGCTTAGCTAAATTTTGCATCTTTAAAATGTTAAATAATGTACGTTAATTAATGCAGAACATCAAATTTTATATTTAAATAATTATTCTCTTAAGTAAAAATGATATTTTCAAAAAGACTGCAGTTTTTGTTTATTTAAAAAAAAAAAATTGTTTTACAATGTTTGAAGAAAATAATGACCATCGCAAAATATTTATTCTAAACATTTATTAAAAATCTACAATAAGTTTATTAGTAACATCATAGAAATACAGTAAACTACTAACTAATATATAGTAAATACAGTAAAATAACATTATAAAACTGTTATTCAGCAATTATATTCTTATAACAACACTTTAACTCTTGTTAGAGAGTTACACACTTTTAGCACTTGTTGAAAATACAATCATAACAACTCCCGCAATTGCTATAAGAACATTCTTCCCATAAAAATATCATTAATCATTACATAACATATTAATCGCACAGTAACTCAGTATCCCAGTCAAAGAGGCCATTATTCTGGTACAAGAATGGGAAACTACAGAAAACTCGACCACAGTGGAGGACAAAAGTAAAACAGTACGTCTTGATGATCCGCCTTTGCATGAAGAAAAATTATTTCACCTTTAGAGAGGATTTCCACAAGCAATTGATAACAACTTAAGTAAAATGGAAATTATTCTATTTATGAAAGCTTATACTTCCTAATAAAATAGTGGTAATTTTTCACAATAAATGGGTTTGATAAGCCAGTAATTTGATAAATAAATGCTCGTGTAAATATTTTATAAACTTACAGCACCGTACTTAAGTAAGCACGAACAGGTGATTCTAACTAAGTTACTATGTCAAAAATTCGAGTCAATTAATAGAATTTTAATGGCAGTTAATCAATACAAAAACGTGCGGTGATAACGTGTTTCCTTTTAAAGAAAACCTTATTTCATAATATGCTTAATATCTTCCGACAAATCAAAATCTTCACAGATTCGACTATTATGTGTCTTAATAAGTTCAAGCTTCAATGGGAATCCTCCTCTCTCCATTCACCAATGAAATTTTCATGTCCAAACTGTAGTCAAATTTAGCAGCAGATGAACGGTTATTTGATATTTTTGCTGTAATAAGGGAAAGGCACTTAGAATCAACCTTAACTACTCTTAACGGACTTCACAGGAATATACAGTTTACTGCCGAAGTAGAAAAAGAAGGTCAACTACCGTTCTTAGATCTACTGTTAACCAAAACAACAACGTCCCTAGAACTAGATATGTACGAGAAACCTACGAATACTGACAGGGTCATCCCGAATACCTCCAACCACCCCTATCAGCATAAAATGGCCACTTTCAACCACATGATCCATCGAATGTTAACACTTCGCAACTCCCAAAAAGGTATAGTAAAAGAAACTAAACACATATTTCAAATTGCGAGAACAAACGGATATCCAGAAAAAATACAATCACTAAATTACTCAATAAACGAAAAAGAAGTTTACAACGAGATTCCCTCACTAACCTCACTCACTGATCAACAACCCAAAAGAAGAGTAGCATTGGGTTTTAGCGAGATTTCTCTGCCACTCAGAGCGAAATTAAAAAAACATGAGTTAGATATCGTATATAGCAGCAGAACCAATCAACTAAAGACTATTCTAGGTTCAAATAAAGACCCAATCAAAGAAATGGAAAAATCAGGTATATATATAAGTTTACTTGCAGTCATTGCAACAAAGTTTATAATGGGCATTCCAGGAGAAACATGCAAACACGACTCAATGAACACCTGAAAGAAGCAGAAATAGCTAAGAAGAAGAATTCAACAGGATTCATATTTAAAGTAGCAGTACACATTATCCAGGAGAATCACAGTATTTCTAGGATAGTAGATTCTAGGAAACTAGATTCAGCTGAAAGCATCGAGATGTACAAAACAATGATTCACTCCTAAATAAAGACTTTTAGTACCTCACTCCTAAATTAACACCTTTAGTGCTTATCGGAAAGCCATATAGAAGTATTGTAGCACTAATTTTGTTTTTATAATAATAAAATGTTACGTGGGACCATTATCTCGTAGTCCAGTGACGGGGCGTGCAATTTTCCAATGGGGAAGCACTATAAAAGGAAACATCAGTTTGCTTTGGCTGTCCTTTTCTATTGAAATTTTTGTTAAATTCGACAGTTAAAATTCTTTACATCTATTTCTTAAAGTAGTTTTAATTCTGTTTAAGCAGAAAAACGATCGCTCAACTGCAATAGTTGTTATAAAGGAAGTGTTATTATCAATTAACAAAGTTTAGACTATTCATTAAAAGAGTTGTTTAATTCTGTGTCAATTAAAAATGTTAATATTTCGCAAATACTGTTGTTGTTATTAAAATTTTCATCTGAAAATATAACCTTAATTCAAGCTCTGACTTTAAGAAAACAATGTAAAAAAAGTGTGAATTTTCTATATTAATGTTGGAAAATACCTCGTATAAGAATTATAAGATTTCATTGAAAAATGCTGATTACAACACTTTTTTGTTGTTGTTATTAGTAGATTAGCATTGGCTTACCATCCTTAACAATTAATAATTTTTCCTCAAAACTTCTAACAGAGAATGATTTTTTCTTAAGCTTTCAATAACACAATTACAATTTTCTTTTTTAATTATGTATTTATTAGTAATAAAAAAAAAATTTTTTTTTAAATTTTTACACTTGTTAACAAATTAATTGTTTCAAAACTGCATAAAACAAAATAATTGCTGAAAATAAACAATGTAGCATTCAATAACAAAAAACTACAGAATTACTTAACATAAATCAATACTACTCTCTAAAAAAACCCAAAACTACATACATTTTATTTAGATAAATATTAATTCTCATTTCATTCAACAATCACAATAATGCACAAAATTAATTCATTCCTTGCTACTTTTTTTGTTTGTAAATTCATTTTGTGTCATGCGATATTTTGTTGTTGTTTCCCTTGATAATCTATTTTCTATCAGATATGTTCTAATTATATCAGGTAGATTTGGAATGAATATCAGCGACTCATTCAATTTTTTTCCTTTTACGATTTTATTTTATTGTCTCTTCATTTATTAGTTTGTTGCTGTTGCTAGGAAACTAAATAGAGAGACAGTGTGTTTTGAGTGTATGTATATTGTAAATGAGGAGAATGATATTTAATTTGTCATTATATTTTTATGCAATGTAAAATTAATTATCATAGCTATATTGGTAAGAGAATAATGATTTTTAATAGGCATTATTTTCAAATATTTTAAATTTGTGGTTGTTGAATATCTCTTGTTGTCTTGTATGATTGAAAGAATAATAGAAAATAATTAAGTTTATATACGTAATATTTTCTAAACATATGCACATAATGTAATTAATATCTATGCATATAATTTTTGCTTGATATTTTTTTTCATTCGATTTGACTTTTTGTTGTTAAGTAATTTTTATATTAAATTAAATATATATTTTATATTAAGTTGTAAAAAATAATAAATTATATTTTATTTGGGGAAGCACTCATTCAACTCAATATATGGACGCTTCGTGCCTGTCTCGTACCTATATTGCCACACATATAAGCATCCTGTAGGATTCATACCAAAAGTAAACTTATATTTTTCAAACACCCCATTTCAAGTTTCAGAATTCACACCACATTCAAGTTTTAAAAAAAAAAAAAGAAAAAAAAAACTTATTTTTATTGTACATTTTTCCAAGTAACTGCTTTTCAGATCATTCCATTCAGAATTTCTTGTTTTAGTTTTTTACGATTTCTGTTTATTTTTTTTTTTTTCTTTTTTCTGTTTTTCTTTTCAACACCTAAACCTAAAATAAAAGGATAACACTGGAATAACACCGATACGATGTTAAGGTGATGATATGCGTACACACACATTAAAATTTATAAACAAAAAATATAATACACTCGTATTATATTATGTACTTATGTGTATAAAAGAATAAACGGAAAGGATATCTTAAATACCATTTGTAAATTTTTGTTTTTTTAAGGATGCTTTCTCTTATAAAAGTAGTGTTTTACCGAGAGATCCCATTAAGTTTGTATTGGTTTTTAACCCGTTTAAGCGACAATTATTTAAATTTTTCTTTCCTTTCAAAGAATTTTTCTTCTGTTTATTGCTTTGTCTGTGTCAAATGGAATTCTAAAGCTTCTTAGCTCTATCTATTCCAAAGAACTATTAATGTTAAAATAAGAAAAAATTTAAATTATTTTTTTTCAAATTTTTTAGAAAAGCTTCTTTATTTGAACGGTTGGTATATGATTTCGTATATATGAACGCACAGATTTAGATTTCCTCATAAGTTAGTCCTCATTTCCTAGATATGACTTGATGTGATGGGTTTTTGGTGGATGGAAACAAAACAAAAAAAATATTCTTTTTGTGCGATGCTCATGTTGTGGTTTATTTCCTTTTTCTTTATTGTTGTTATTATTTTTTTTTTATTTTTGTTATTATTATTTTGGTTATATTATTTGTGGAAGAATAAAAAAAAAAAATGGTTTGATGATATTATTTTTGATTCTTTGTAAGAGATAGAGGAAATATTGTTGTTTTTATTTTAATGAAACGTTCGAAATATATTTTACAAAATTAAGTAGTTATACACTCATATACCTTTAAATTAATTTAATGTGAATATATTGTGTAATTTGAAATGAAATAATATTGTGCTTACATGTTTTAATTAAAATTTATGTTTATTTAAAAACATTTTTGATATTTAATAAAAATAAAAAAATAAAAATGTAAGCTATAAAATTTTTTTTTATTACCTCTGAATAAATATAAATACTCTTAAAAGGGTGTAAGGCAGTATTCGGTTCAAGATGGGAACCTAAAATCTTACAAATGAGTCACTGCAAAGCTTATTCTTCATCTCGAGATTTCTTGAAAATCTATAAAGCATATATACGACCCAAGGTCGAGTATAACTCACATTTATGGATAGATGTGCCAAAAACTGCTTTAAATGTTTTAGACAAGATTCAAAGCTTATAGGCCACATAAATGTGACCTCATTCCTTATACCACTTGGTCATCGTCGTATTGTTGGAGCATTTACTCTATTTTATAGATATCTACTTGATGTATATCCCTTCCGTGGCCTATTCGGTTAGAGCACAGAAATGTGTTTGAATTACGATGTGGTAGCCACGGGGTCGATTCCCGTGGGGAGTATAAAATATAACTAAAAAAAATATAAAAATATTATATATAAAATTAATAATCAATAAAAATAATTAATATAATTAATACTTTATATAACTAAAAATATTACCTATACCTATACTCATATATATCATACAACACAATAACCAAATAACACAATAAATAATATTGGACAAATACTAAAAATTATAACACAATTGTCAACAACTGACAAAAGTATGTGACATGACGTACCCAGTAAACATAGCAACGTTAGGCATCTTAATGTCAAAGATGGATAAAATTGCAGCGTCAACTTGCAGAAAAATGACGTCGTCTTATCACGTAGGCGCAGATAAAGTTATCAAAGTTATCTTCTACAGTAGACCAATCCCCTACTTAGACAGCACAAACAGATTAAAAATGAAATTAGACATTGCCTTGGAAATACAAGTGAAAATAGCAGATAGAAATCGAGTACGTAGGAAATGTTAAGTGGAATAACTATGCTCCCAAGAGGAGTAAGAAGAAAAACAAAAAAACTTGATGTTGGTACTTGTTCCGAGGAGTGAAATTTGCTTCTTGTTCCCCTCAAGCAATTCCATCAAATAGCACATAGAAAGGTATCAAGTTCCCACCCTTTCACAGTGGAAGTTCCGAGATGGCTTCAGTCGGGCTATGAAAATTTGTTTATAGTTAGAACATCTCGATTGTGGAATCGCGTCCGAATCGAAGCATTCCCAATGAAAGAAAGATTATTATTTATGATTTACAGAGGTTTAAAACGAATATTGACAACATTGTTCGTCCTTTCCCACAAAATTTTTTTCTTCTTTACTTTCCTTTAACTACTTTTTCCTTTTCCAAATAAACAATGGTACGCAAGTACTCAAACGTCTACTACATAAGATTTGGTTATAATACAAAAATAAAAAATACATGATACAAGCTGATTTTAGATGGCGTATTGTATCCCAACCGAAATAGTAGTTGTTGCATTACTGTTCATTTTAATAACAGAAAATTATTATACTGTGATTCGATAAAATTCTTCAGTTTTCACTTGAACAAACGCTTCACTTGTAGAACTGGCATTATCAAAAAAAAAAAAAAACAAACAGTCAATAATGAAGTTCAATCACCATTGTTGGCCAAAAGGATTCTTCTCAAAACCATCTTCAAATATACTGCAAACTAGCAGTGACTAAAACTATCATCAGGTCAATTTGAAGTCACAGGTTGGAGCTATTGGGTACCTGTAGTACCTTCAACATTGAAATAATTGCACAATTCCAATTACAACGTATTCCTACTTCATGCGAGTTATGGTTCTTAATTTTTGATCCTTCCATTTCAAGTCTTCAAATCAGAAGAAATTTTTCAAGTCGGATCCGGTCGTTCTACAAAAGTGTGTTTTTTTTATCAATTAAAATATCGTTTTTTTTTTCAATTAATATGTCAGAAAACATTACTGGAAATTCGCAGGAAGTATTACTGAAAGTTTCCTGGAAATAATGAAACACAACATCTGAAATTCCAATGTTGACTTTGTTATGAGCACACAGATGACTCAGTGTTAACTAAAGTGTTTTTATAATACATAACTTGCGCAATGATACAATCAGACTGGATTTAAAAATTTCATCTATTGCACATATAACAAGAAAATATTAGATTCGCCCAAATTCTTTAGCACCGCAACCTGAAATCATAAACGAAGCATTAAACGAGCGTACACCGAACAGTTTCAAACAACTGGAATTAAAAAATCAGCTGAACTTATGTCTCCATAAATATTGAAATTTAATTGCAGCTGAAAGTTTTTCTACTTATGTCAACAAATTTTCTTTATAATGACCCGTGCGTCATACTGCAGAAATAAACTCCTTACTTCACTCTCAATAATGTTATTTTCTAAGTTGTTCTTGATTTTCCGACGTGACGTATAGCTTGAGAGTTCCATTCGAAACATTGTCTCACAATGTTGCTGCCCGGTTTCTTTAGAGTATAACTTTTATTTAACTTAGACTAGTGGACCCCTGTGCAATTGCACAGTGATGGTTTTATTTAGAATTCTTTGTTAGCAATCCACAGGGGCTCAATTTATCGTTCAATTTTACTGACATTTATATTGCCATCTCATTTTATCATTTAAGAAAAACAGAGAAAATAGAAAACTTCAAAAAGTTGGACTGAAAATTGAATAACGTCAAAAATATGTCTTTTTTTTAATCTTGCAAATTTTTTGACATTTTAATTTCTTGTTGCATTTTTTTTTACGTGAAACATTTTTTTTTTACGTTTAAACGTCATTTTATTTGTTGTACATTTGTACGTTCAAACGTCAAGTTTTTGTTATTTATTGTATTTCTGAGAATGTAAGTATTATTTTATCTTATTGATACAAATCTCGAATTTTTTTAAATGACATAAAGTATATGGAGAATTATTCTGAAGTAAATTCGAAATTATTGTCTGAAATTTTTATTCTTAATCCCGTAAATAAATTTTTATTACTGCCCATTATGGCAAGAATGCATGTTTTTGTTTTGTATATTTTTATTTTTAGTTTAAGAATTTGTTAACTTTTAGTTTAATTTACTATTCAAGTATTGTTGCTTTTATTCACTGTGTGTGCCTCATTGTGTGGTGAGTAAATATTGGCTTTTTTATTTAATATTTTTGTCAGAATCAATAACTTACTTTTATTTCTATATTTTATTTCTTACTTCTAATGTTTATATACTCTGAATAAATTCCATCTCGTTTAAGGTGAGACGGAAAACGTTCAAAATCCACAAAAACAAAATCCAAAGAAAATAAAATCACCAGAAAAATATTCCCGGTTCCTCAGTTTTGTTATGCGTAACCTCTTGTTTTCTGAAATTTTCACCTTTTGGAATTTTGTCTCAAGGATTTTGGAATGAGGATTTTGAAATGGGATTTTAGCATACACTTTTTTGTTGATGATAAAAATAAATAGAATTAAAATGGGATAATAATGCAAAAACTAGTTGTTAATGGGATATGTATGAAAGAATGGGATAATAATGCTAAAGCAGACACCATTCCCTATTTCCAATTGAATTTCTCCTATTTTCACTTTGCTCATGGTGCATCTTGTTAGTCTTAGTCGAAAAGATTATCGAGTAATTAATTACAACGTAATTTGGAAAAACGAGAGAGAGTAATATGTACCTGATCATTAAAAGCAATTGTGCTTACTAGGTTTGAGGTTTGAGTCTGATCATCCTCATCTCAGAAAATACTGTAGCGAGTTTTGTAAGGTTTTGTAATGTGACAAAAAAATAATTACAATTTTTTTTTTTGGATTTGGTAAGGTTTTTGTCACTGCTGAGAGTGACAATTTTTTCGTTAAATTAACAGTGACAACAAATGCGTTGTCACCGCCAAACAAAATAATGTTTTTTCTCTTTCTACACAGCTATTTGAAATATTTATACTAGAGACCCCTATTTATTATTTGTAATTCAAGTTAAAGCCAAATTTAACGTTTTTAATATAACAGGGTTTTAAATATACTGATATTTTTCACTATCAATGAATAGGTATAAAAAAAAACCAATAATAGTTTTGTTTACAACTTACTACGATACACATTACATTGTCTATACCAAACCAACCTATGTAACTACCTACATTTAATGATGAAAATAAAACGCATATGCTACTTTACCCATGCTATGCACTCTCTTGAAATTTATATAAATAGGATGGTGTACTGGTGTAGGTGAAATCGTGGTGTGGTGATTTAATTTATCTCATTTTTGGTGAATAGATTGAATAATTTTGAGGTGAAAAGTTGACAACTAACTCTATTATAATATATAATTTGTCATTAAATTATCTGTGTTGTTGTTTTTTTTATAATATATGTTTTGCTTGGATTATACATTTTTAGATGTTTCTTAATGTTACTAGTTTTAAAAATGATCATCTTACAAAATACCGAAAATTTTCAGCAACATTTTTGATCGCTTTTATTCCTTTTGTCCCACTAAAAATATCAATATCACTGCACAAAATTCCACTCCCGCTTTTAGTTAAGTTCAACTGAATAAAATTTAATAAAAATGGGGGGGGGGGGGGTGTATCCTACGTTTCATAGATATTTCTTATATAACACTAATTATTAAATAACAAATAGGGGGTGCTAATTGTACAAAATTTTACAATCAACACCAAGAAAAACAATCAAAAAATTGGTTAAGTAAATATCTGTTCTATCCCACAATAGGTGTTAAAGGGTACAAAAAAAATTAAATAAATAAATAAAAAGTAAATTAATACCTATATATACATTATAAGTACTTACTTAAATAAGAAATTGTTTACAAAATTGTAAAAATTTTCATAAAAAATCAAGAGTCGTCTTCGTAAAATAAAAAGTAAAAAAATATATGGTGTAAGAGAGAAAGTTTAAAACTGTCAACAAATTTATCATCATACCAATAAAATCTATTACCATACGAAAAGCAAATTCCTAAAAAGAAAAAACAAAAAACAAAATATGATTACTGACCTAATGTTAAATTTCTCCCTCCATACTTTGAGTAAAAAAAATTTGAATTTTATTAAAAACAAAAAAAAAAGAATAAACAAAAAAACTTTGTTTCCACAAGTAAACAATACTGTTTAATTTAATTTATTTGATTTATAAATTATAAATTTAAATTAAGAAAAATATCAAAACAAAACAAAAATTTAATTATTTTTATTAAAAAGTTATTTTTCTTATAAGTACATACATACAATATAATTTTTGTTTTTGTAATTCTGTACTTAACCTTTTTTAATACTCCGTTTAACTTCCATTCAATTTTCTTCTTTTTTAGTTAAGTTGTCATTCTTTCAGAAAATACAAAAAAAAAAACAATAAACAAGAAAAATTTCTCTTCAGAAAAAAGAACATGCTTTCTTGTTTTTTCTTTGTTGTTGTTGTTGTTGCTTTCGTAAAAAAAAACTTTGTTCAGATTTTAATTCAGATTTTGTACAACAGTAGGTAGGTACTTTTATATCAAAATAAAAAAATTATGTTGAAAAAATAAAAACATAAATTCTAACTGAATTGAAATGAATGATTACAATGATTATGATTGTTATATTAAATGTTGATGATGATAATATAACATCGGCTCTAATTTTGGTGACCCAAATATGGGTCGCAAGAACTTAAAATTGAATTGCTAAAAAGTTTTTTTTTTTCAAATATTGAATAATAAAATTTACTACTTAATTATTATTTATAATTTTTACCTAATTTTCAAACCGGATATAATTTTAGCTTTCAGGAAAAGAATTTTTTTAAATTAGGTAGTATTGAAACAGTAAAGATAAAATTCAAATATCTCGGACAGCAAAAAAAAAAATCGCACAAGAACGAAATATTATTGTATACAATTTTATATCAAAGCTCAACTCCCTTTTTAGTTTTGAGCAAGGACTAACAGTTCACATATTAACCTAGTTTGTTGCTTAAACTTTTACGCAAACCTACAATAATATTGTATAAAGGAATCCGTTCCTAGTGTTTTGGATAGTGTGTTAAAAAAAAGCGTGTATTATTTAACTAATTACGATTAGCTCAACATTTTAGTTGAACATGAGTTAAAGGTAGCTCAATAACCTCAAATTACAAGAAATATTAATTTGTTCAACTTTATTGGAATATTTTAATAACAATTAAAATGTTTATTTATACAAAATTTTCTGTGAATTTAAACTTGTTTGAATTAAGTCAATTCACATCCAACTCAAATATTGAGCTAGCTTACAGTGAAGCAAATTACTTAAAACTAAAACTATGAGCTTTATCTTTTAACTGTAATGTTATTTAAATTTTGTAAATGTAAGCTATTAGTCCATAAAGGTGGATTTTAATTGACCAATATTTAAAATCTTAAAAATTTAACATGAGAGCTCAATGCGTAATGAGATGCTCAATGCGTTATATGGGGGCTCAATGCATACGAGCAACAGAAGATAACGATAAGAACAGAAAATATCATTTACCGGGGATAATTTTACAAAAATTGGGGATATTTTCAAAAAAAATCGGAAATTATACTTTGATAAAGTATATTTTTAAAATATCGGTGATAGTTTTTTTATACCGGCAACACATTTTTAACAATTTTTTGAGTAAATGTATATAAAAAGAAACAAAAAATTTCAACAGATCGTTTTGACAGTTGAATTGTTGTTTTTTGTGTATAAAAAAAATACAAATGTAAGTTAGCTTGGACTTGATCTAGTTCGAAGTTTATAGAATTAAAGCGAATTTTGAGTTGAGTATAGTCAAATTTTGAGCTTTTTATACAACACTACTAATACGCTCAATATAACTGATTTAAGAGAAAGAAACAGTACAATATCATAACAGTAAAAAAATGACTTCATTGAAAAAAATTCATTACCGTTAGTTTTGATACCAAAAAATCTTGCACCAATATTCATCTTATTTTTGAAAGTATAACCAACTTCAAAAATATTTGTCATCTGTTTTGAATATGTATTACAAATTATTAAACTAGATTCTCAGTTGGTATTGCCATTGACAGTTGTCAACATATTAATTGTTGTTATACTAATTATTAATATTAACTAACATTTTTGAAAGAAAATGTTAATATTTTTTCGCTTAAAGCTTCTAACTGAAAATATATCTATTTCGTCGTGTTGACTGAAGAAGTTGACGTAACTGACAAAAAATAGTTATGAGACAAATTGTTATGGATGAAATCCATAATACCACTATAAAAATAGAAAACCCTAATCAATACGGCATTTTTTCTACTATAAGCGTTTTCGGTCAAAGTATTTTTTTTTACTTGTTAAAAATTCCAAATAAATATCAAAGTAAATTTTTACCTTTTAAAAATTCCGAATAAAAATTCCAAAACAATTCCGAAATAAAAAAAAAAGAAATAATAAAACTCATATTTCAAAAGCTAGATTCCGCTTTGTTTTTTTATCAAATAAATTTTCATGCTTGATGCAAAGTACAAAACGCTGCATCAACAAAATTAGGAAAAGCTTTTTAAAACTGTACAAAGATTAAAGGAAAATTAGAAAATCATTATTATTTTATATACCCACGTGAGAGGTCCTACGATTTTATCCAATTATAAAACAGCTTGCAACTTACCTGAAACAAAAAGAAATTTATAAAGTTAAAACAAATTAAATATTAAAAGTTTATAAAGTTAAAATAAATTAAATGCTAAAAAAATTTTATAAAGTACAGAACAATGAAAAGAATAAATTATCTATAATTATAATTGACAAGCATTTAAGGTCCTGCGCAGTAGACACCTTTTTATTTTATTTCGATTCTCCTACTCCTTAATGAACTTCTAATATATGTAATATATAAGATTGTATATAAAACAATAATGCGCACGCAGTTGAAAATTTTGTACTCATATGATTTTATTATTCAGCAAATACATTGTACATAAGTGAGATCTTATGAAAATAATAAACAAAAGCAAACAAATCAGTTATTATATTTTACATTATGTACTTGCAAAGGAATCTATGTACATATGCCAAAAAAAAACAAAGAAACAAATTCATCTCAAATAAAAAATATAAAAACAACAAAAAAACAAATCACTTGAATTCTTCATTTTTATCTTTTTAAGTAACTGTTTCTAAATTTTGGTTATTTGTAGTAATAATATAGTTTTTATTAAAATTATGTATTATCTAGGTATATATATACGCACCTCTTTAATGACAAAATTTTTTATTTTTAGTAATTTTATCACTAAATGCCACTTACTATAGGGAATATATCGGAAACGAAGCAGTATATGAGGGACGTGTATTTATGTGTCCTGAATAAAACTTACTAACCACAAAACTTTTTATTAAACACCAGTGGTTTCTGCTATATCGTGCGAAGTCTATGTCAGTACGTAAATTACTGTTTTTTTAAAAATTTTAAATTTTACTTCAACTTGAAATATAATTACTCAACAGGGGCCCCTAGTATGTTTAAAATTTATAAAATAAGAAAATAAATTAAGTGTGGAAAAACCAGAAAGTTACAACATAAATAAATAAAGAAAAGAACAAAAATATAAATAAATAATTTGTTTGTTTTATTTCATATTTATTATTTTTAAACTACCTAATGATCAGTTAGAAAACTATAAATGTGAGAACTTAAAAAAAAGGCCTGATTAGTCGTACTTAAATTAACTTAATACTTTTCGTTGCAGTTACGTCAAAACTGAAAGCTAGTTAAAGTTAACTAGCAAACTTCGGTTACGCTTGGTAAAAATTCTTTTGATTTGACGCTTTGACAGAAGAAATACCATTTTAAGTTTTGTTTATATTGATTTTTATCCACAAATCGAACGCCATTTTATTCAAACGTCATTTTGCTATACAAACTATGAAGGGAATCGTACCAGCTTAACTTGAATGAAAATTCAATTTTTTAATGAAACTGAAATTAAATGTGCCTAGTTCATAAAATACAAAGTCATAAAAGCGTAGTACATAAGTTTGATATTTGCTTAAGTAAATGTACGACTAGTTAGGCCTAAAGAGTTGTGTGGGTATATATGTTAAATATTCTTATATAAAAAGTAATTTTGACAGATATATGATTTTTACCGTTAGTATTGAGAGACGAGACTTTTCTAAAAAAAAAAAATATACATAGAGCATCTTTTTAAGCTTGCTTATTTTCAAATTAAAAAATGTTGAAATTTAAGTCCATTTCTATTTTAAACATTTTAAAAATTGTTCTTATGTACAAGCTAAAAACAATTTAAACTAAAATCATTTTAAGAGAAAAATAATTTAATAAATCTAAAATTCTGCCTACTGTCAGAACTACTACATCAACATTTTATAATTTTGTTTTGTTTTGTTGCTTTTTTTGTCAAAGATAATGACCATAATAAAAGTTTCAAAATACCATAATTTTAGCGACACCATGGGAACATACCAAACGGCTATTAATATATCATAGATAATAAATAGCAGTTGGGTGCAGAACTATACTGAACTACAGTAAAAGCTTCAAAATATCATAATTTTTATTTCACACCCCTTGAAAAAAGCCTGGGAACCGCTGATGTAAATCATTGATGGAAAAATCATTTTAAGTTTCTTTATTACTCACACTTGATTTTGTAATTTAAAAAAAAACAAAAAAAAACTTTTTAATTTGTTTTGATTTAATTTGATTTGGTTCATTTTTACGCCATATATATTATATTCTACTCTTTCCTTAGTTTTGTTTGCCTCTGGTACCTTCTAAATTCATTGTCTAATTCACCTTAACCTCTTCATAAGGATTAGATAACTTATTTTTATTTTATTTTATTTTTTTTTTTTGTTTTTATTATAAAAAAATGTAACTTTATAATATTCTTGTACATAAGGATGTATTGTATAAATAATAATAATAACAAAATACATTTTTTTTTATTTTTTTGCCTAAGGATAATGAGTGTCATGATCCTTTTTTATTTTCGTAATAAGTCAAAAAAAAAAATAAAATAAACTTTCTTTAACATGAAAAATTCTTTTGTATTTTTATGCTTATATCTTTTCTCTCTCTCTCTCGCTCTCTCTCTCTATGCAATTTCTTCCGTTTGAGAGATGACATTTTTTGACTTTTGGTGCTCTTTTTTCTTTTTTATTATTATTTTATTTTTTATAGATATCTGACAGTTTAATTCAATGTCATTTCTTTATAAGCACACAAAAATCAAAAACAACAGTCACTTTCTTAGCAAGTATAAGTTATGTAAAGTTATATATATACATATCAGGCACGAAGCGTCCATATATTGAGTTGAATGAGTGCTTCTCCAAATAAAATATAATTTATTATTTTTTACAACTTAATATAAAATATATATTTAATTTAATATAAAAATTACTTAACAACAAAAAGTCAAATCGAATGAAAAAAAATATCAAGCAAAAATTATATGCATAGATATTAATTACATTATGTGCATATGTTTAGAAAATATTACGTATATAAACTTAATTATTTTCTATTATTCTTTCAATCATACAAGACAACAAGAGATATTCAACAACCACAAATTTAAAATATTTGAAAATAATGCCTATTAAAAATCATTATTCTCTTACCAATATAGCTATGATAATTAATTTTACATTGCATAAAAATATAATGACAAATTAAATATCATTCTCCTCATTTACAATATACAAACACTCAAAACACACTGTTTCTCTATTTAGTTTCCTAGCAACAGCAATAAAATAAAATCGTAAAAGGAAAAAAATTGAATGAGTCGCTGATATTCATTCCAAATCTACCTGATATAATTAGAAAATATCTCATAGAAAATAGATTATCAAGGGAAACAACAACAAAATATCGCATGACACAAAATGAATTTACAAACAAAAAAAGTAGCAAGGAATGAATTAATTTTGTGCATTATTGTGATTGTTGACTGAAATGAGAATTAATATTTATCTAAATAAAATATATGTAGTTTTGGGTTTTTTTAGAGAGTAGTATTGATTTATGCCTCATATCAAAAAATCAAAGGGACCTACAGAACAAAGTCAACAGATTACAGGAAGAAGCAAAGAAATCGGGACTGGAATTAAATATCGAGAAAACCAAAGCAATGAGGACAAACAATAGTTACAGTGAGCCAATAACAGTGAGTGGACAACAGATAGAATACGTAGAAGAATTCAACTACCTGGGGTGCATTATAACATCAAGAGGAGGTGCAACAGAAGATGTCAACAGCCGTATAAATAAGGCAAGAAGAACATTTGGGAGCCTAATGAAGATATGGCGGAGCAACCAAATATCGAGAACAACAAAGCTAACAATATTCAGAGCATGTGTTAAGTCAACATTAATATATGGCAGTGAAACATGGCTCACTTCGGTCAGAATCAAACAGAAGCTACAAGTATTCATCAACAAGTGCTTGAGAATTATATGCAGAATATTCTGGCCGGCAAGAATTAGCAACGAAGATTTATGGATGATAACTGGAGAAGAACCTATCAACAGACAGATAAATAGGAAAAAATGGAAATGGATAGGTCATACACTAAGGAAATCAGAAAGTGATATAGCAAGAAGAGCTCTAGAGTGGAATCCACAAGGACAAAGGAGACCCGGCAGACCATACAACACATGGAGACGCACAATCGATCAAGAATTAACAGTCAACAATTATACCTGGGACGATATTAAGGAAGTAGTACTCAACAGAGAGGAATGGAGGTTCACTATCGAAGCCCTATGCTACCACGCGGAGTAATAGGAGAAAAAAAAAAAAAAAAAAAAAAAAAAAAAAGTATTGATTTATGTTAAGTAATTCTGTAGTTTTTTGTTATTGAATGCTACATTGTTTATTTTCAGCAATTATTGTGTTTTATGCAGTTTTGAAACAATTAATTTGTTAACAAGTGTAAAAATTTTAAAAAAAATTTTTTTTTATTACTCATAAATAATTAAAAAAGAAAATTGTAATTGTGTTATTGAAAGCTTAAGAAAAAATCATTCTCTGTTAGAAGTTTTGAGGAAAAATTATTAATTGTTAAGGATGGTAAGCCAATGCTAATCTACTAATAACAACAACAAAAAAGTGTTGTAATCAGCATTTTTCAATAAAATCTTATAATTCTTATACGAGGTATTTTCCAACATTAATATAGAAAATTCACACTTTTTTTACATTGTTTTCTTAAAGTCAGAGCTTGAATTAAAGTTATATTTTCAGATGAAAATTTTAATAACAAAAACAGTATTTGCGAAATATTAACATTTTTAATTGAAACAGAATTAAACAACTCTTTTAATGAATAGTCTAAACTTTGTTAATTGATAATAACACTTCCTTTATAACAACTATTGCAGTTGAGCGATCGTTTTTCTGCCTAAACAGAATTAAAACTACTTTAAGGAATAGATGTAAAGAATTTTAACAGTCGAATTTAACAATAAATTTCAATAGAAAAGGACAGCCAAAGCAAACTGATGTTTCCTTTTATAGTGCTTCCCCCGTTGAAAATTGCACGCCCCGTCACTGATACATATACATACATTACACATTTGAAATATGAAAATTAAAAGAAAAAATAGATAATATTATTTTTATTTGTTTGTATATTTATGAGATAATAGTTTTAATAATAAATATAAAATTAAATGATGTGAACATTTTTGTGTATTATCAGAAAAACTAATAAAAAATTCTTTACTGATGTAAAATTAATAAGTGGGGTACTTAAGATGTGGTATAACACTTGACTAAAAAACATTATCAGTGGATGATGCTACTACACCCTACAATTACAGGGTACCCTATAGTACCCTATAATTAGAAGTTTTAGCATATACAAATAATTAATACAAATATGCTAAAAACAGGCAGCAAATAGGCAGCAGTGTAGTGTTTCATTAAATTTTGAGACAGTGATCATTAAATTTCGGACTAATATATTTGCTTAAAAAAACCATTTTGTTTGAAATATTTGAAAAAGTTCGTAAGAAAGTAATTCATATAATTGAAAGTCATTATTTTATTTTACTTTGATTCATAAATGTGGAAAAACTTTATCCAACCAACCAATTATTAATTCTTCATTATTTCGTTACTTTAATGAAGCAAACCATATATTTTCAACTTTGTATGAAATATTTTTCAGACTTCATTTTAATTTAATTTTTATATTTAACTTCTAATTATTTAATTTTTAACTTTACCTTAACAAAACCTCATCATAAATAAGTTGCGCAGACGATGACATTTTCACAACCTTGCACTACCAAACTTCATGTAACGAGTAAAACTACTTAAGGTAACATATTAACATATTCTTATTAGTAAAAAATTTCTGTACACTAATTTGCAAATACATGATTATGTCATCGCTTGATTATTAATTTGTGCCGCACAACAATTTTTATTTTGACCATAATTATTTTATGGTATAGCTATGTAAACATGGAACAAAATAATAATAACAATAATTTTTAACTATTTGCTTGGGTAAATTTAGATATGGCACAAAATTCGATAAATGAAAAAAAAATTGGATATGGGACAAAATTGATGTTAGGTAAAAGCTTAACCATGGAAGATAGAGATTCCGGAGTAAACGCAGTTAATAGAGTGGTCCCCAAAATCTAAAACCTCAATATTTGTTTGAATACATAAAAATTTGGCGTATGACACAAAATAATAATCAAGTGATGATATCTGCCAATATTTAAAATTAAAAAAAAATTACCTTTTACAAATCACATTAATTAAAATCACATCTTTTTTTGTGGTTCCATGTGGTAAAAAATCTGGATTTTCGACGTCCAGAAATGAGAGGATTTTAAATTGGGAAATTTTAATGTAGCGGTACAATCTTATATAGTGAGATTTTATTTTTATATATGAGTATTTTGATACTGTGGGATTTTGATTCGAGGGCTTTTTTGTCGGGATATGATCCTTAAAATATACTAGGGGCCCCTGTTGAGTAATTATATTTCAAGTTGAAGTAAAATTTAAAGTTTTTAAAAAAACAGCAATTTACGTACTGACATAGACTTCGCACGATATAGCAGAAACCACTCGTGTTTAATAAAAAGTTTTGTGGTTAGTAAGTTTTATTCAGGACACATAAATACACGTCCATCATATACTGCTTCGTTTCCGATATATTCCCTATAGTAAGTGGCATTTAGTGATAAAATTATTAAAAATAAAAAAAAATTTTCATTAAAGAGGTGCGTATATATATACCTACATAATACATAATTTTAATAAAAACTATATTATTACTACAAATAACCAAAATTTAGAAACAGTTACTTAAAAAGATAAAAATGAAGAATTAAAGTGATTTGGTTTTTTTGTTTTTTTTTTGGCATATGTACATAGATTCATTTGCAAGTACATAATGTAAATTATAATAACTGATTTATTTGCTTTTGTTTATTATTTTCATAAGATCTAGCTTATGCATAATGTATTTGCTGAATAATAAAATCATATGAGTACAAAATTTTCAACTGTGTGCGCATTTTTGTTTTATATACAATCTTATATATTATATATATTAGAAGTTCATTAAGGAGTAGGAGAATCGAAATAAAATGAAAAGGTGTCTACTGCGCAGGACCTTAAATGCTTGTCAATTATAATTATAGATGTCTAAAATATTAATCCAGATTTTCTTATAATATGAACTGAAATAATCGGTCCCTTCGAGTATTATAATATAAAAATAATGAATTGAAATATCACATTAGAAGCACATTAATTTGATTTGCCCAAATTTGATTAATTGGTTATTTAAATGAACGGTATATGAATTAACTCAGCGGTGATAGGATGCTAAAACCGATGCAATACCCTACTTATTGAAAATTGATATTCACAACTACAAAATTAATTAAAACCAGGAAATTAAATTGTTTAAAATTCAAATCTTCTGCAATTAATGCTGATGATTATCTCATAATTTAAATTATTGTACAATAACAACATAATAATAACATTGTTCAATATACATAATACATACAAACCCTTTTACTAAATTACTTTATTTTCTTTTTTAAATTTGCTGCGAATTTTTAACCTCAATTACTTTCATAAATTATTATTTTGTTTTTACACGAAATTCATTTTTATTTTTTTCTATTTTTTTTTTTTTATTATTATTATTAAAACATTTTCTATTATTTTATAATAACAAATTTTTTCTAATTGAAATATAATCCTTTAGCTTTTCTAAAATTCCTAATTACAAATTTAATATTAAAATACCATTACATAGTTTTTAGTGTACGCACACAAAAACACTGGCATTTTCATTGTTTATGTTCATGTAATATTTAAATTTGTTTTTTTTTTGTTTTTCTAAATTGAGTAAAAAAAAAAAACAAACTAATTTTAAAATTTTGTTTTCAATAAATTTTTTGAAATTTTAAACTAATTTGGTGGTAAATATACAAGATTGTTATATAAAATTCCAATTTAAAATAAACCCCTAAAACTCATTATGTGTTAAAAATAAATAAAAAAAAAAAAATAAAAAATCATTAAAGGTTAATTCCAAATATGTATGTATGTGTTAGTAAATTTTGTAATGGAAAATTATACTAAAAGGTATTATGTTAATCAATACCTTAATAATACTATAGTTACTTTTATTACAAAATGTATTGTGCCAAAACCAATTGCAAAAATAACATATGGTTTGTTCAGTTAACATCAGGGCTATTTAGAAAATTTGCATATCTAACTTTTACCAAAAAAATTTGTTCATTTTACATCTTGCTTATCTACGGTTCAGGACCGGCAATAGACATTTCTTCACCCCGTTTCAATCCAATAAAAAATTCGTCCTAATATAAGTATAATTACCAATACAACATACCTACAAGGTGAAGTAATTTATTATATAAGAAAATTTATTTTTTTCGCTTTTAACCTTGCTAAGTCTTCTATCAGCAAATAATTACCTACATATTTAGGGATTTCTTTGCTTTAATGAATAACTAATCTATCCCGCCTTACTGTTGTTCTTAAATAATTTTTAATTATTTTTAATTTAAAGAAACTGCTTTGTTCTTCGGAAACTACACGAATAGGTTGAGTTAAGAGAAATTTTAATGTTATAATTAAATTTGGAAATAATAATTTCAAATTTTTCTTTCAAAATTAAAATTCAACGCTCCAATGGGATATTTTGGGTAGATTTTCTAAAGCTAAATTAGCAAATATTTTTATTTCTTTGAATTTACTGCAAACGATATGTCAGAAATAATTTTATACGAAAGGTTTGAATTTACCTGTAGAATTAACCTATTTTCTAAAGAAATACGCAGAAATTATAAAAATTTCATGTTCAGAAATTGGCTCAAACCTTTCCTTTACAGATTACAGAAATTTGTTAATTAATTTTAAAATAAAACTCTACTCTAAATTGGTTTTCTGAACAAGCAAAATTAAGCTGTCACTTTAAGACCCCAATCACATAGAGAAAATTCATTGTTAGATCTTTAATGTTTTTACTTCACTATTTTTCTGACTGTAATTGTATAACGGCCAAGTGAAAGAGTATGTATTCCTCATTTTTCGAATGACAATTATTCATTCCGAATTACTCATTTTTTGAATAAAAATTCGTATGTAAAACGAAATGTCAAATTACTGTCTGTGTTAACAAGATTTTACTAGCAAGATAGTTTATGTGCAAATGACGCAATATATACATAATAGGTTTGTTCAGCAAACTGTTCTAGAACGTTTTCGAGTAAAAAAAAATACTTTTTTGTGTTCAGTAGTTTTCGTTAATTGAAGTTTTTTATCCAAAAGTGTACTGGTTCATTAGATTGTGAAATCAGTTCTAAATTGATTTTTTTTGGTCTGAATTTTTTGACAGTATTGGAAAACTTCTTTTGTAGTTGTTTTTTCTTTAAACAATTTGACAGTTACAGTTTGACAGTTTTGACAGTTAAAGAAGACAGTTTTGACAGACAGACTTTTGACAATTAACCAAAAAAAATTTGAGATAAACAAAAAAGTTCAAAAAAGATCAAAAATAATATTCTAATCTAATTTCATTAGATTTTCTATTCTAAGATGTTCTAAAATGTTTGACAGTTAATTTCGTTGTCAAAAACTATTATACCCAATTCTGTTCAAGATCAACTGAACAAAATTAATATTTATAAATTTTTTTTCAATTATTTAAAATTGATTTACTGTCAAGGTATGTTACTATCAGTAGTAGAAGTAGATATAGTATAATAGAGCAGACAGTAGGAAAAATATAATTGTATTGTCGAAAATATCCTTGCATTTATTTACCGTCTTTATAGTGTAGCACACTTATAACAGATCTACCGCAAAGCAAAATAAACATATGTAGATAACATTGCAACTTTTCTTATTAAACATAACACATTTTTTTAGCATAGGTCAAGGCGTATTAATCTCACAACTCTTGCCTGATGTGATTGTAGGCTACATCACACCAGGACTGTAGGTGACACATATAAATATATATATATAATAAAAGAACAAATTTATTACAATAGTATTCATCTATTTAGCTAAAAGGTTAGAACAAGCATATCGGAGTCTCTATTAATTGACCAAATTTTGATAACATTTTTTTTAGCAGTATATCATAATTCATAAAGAAGATAATTGTCATGGCTAGTTTTATTATCAAAAATAATAACTTCAGACAAGCAAGCCCATCCTTGAATAGTCAGTGCGTATATCAATTTTAGTATAAGCCACAGATTGTGAACTGCAGAATACAACCCAACAGATATTGCATCTAACAGATATTACAGAACCCAACAGATATTGCATATATAATGTAATATAATAGAGCAGCACAGCAACATAACCTGAGAGAATTGCATCGTATAGTCAAGCACTTAACAAACCAGCCGGAACAACAAAACAAACCAATTAAAGACAAAAATGGTGCGCTCCTCACAAACTTAGAGGACCAATTAAAGAGATGGAGAGAACATTTTCAAGAACTGAGCAACGAAGAAAGTACAAATAATGAAGCAGACATAAGAAACAGAGACGATGCAAATATCTACCCAACAGAGAAACTTGCAATATCTACTCAAGCTCCAAATATAGAAGAAATCAATATCCTGAAACCCAACAAAGCAAAAGGTGAAAATGGCATTCCAGCAGAAATAGCAAAACTGGACCCAGACCTATTCGCAAAAACAATTGAACCTCACATCAGAAAAGCATGGATACAAGAGAATATACCACCATCATGGAAGAAAGGAATGATTGTCAAGATACCAAAGAAAGTAGACTTCGCAAATTGCAGCAACTGGAGAGGAATCACGGTTCTAAATATTATTCATAAGATAATAGCAATTATTATAAGGAAAATATTAGAAGAAGTACTAGAACCAATACTACGGAAAGAGCAAGCAGATTTCAGACCAAACTGAAGCTGTGTTGACCAGTCAAATACCTTACGGATCATAGTTGAACAACCAGTAGAATGGAATGCCCCACTATATCTACTATTCATAGATTTTAAGAAAGCATTCAACACAGAGCATGTGTTAAGTGAACATTAATATATGGTAGTGAAACATGGCTCACTTCGGTCAAAATCGAACAGAAGCTACAAGTATTCATCAACAAGTGCTTGTGAATTATATGCAGAATATTCTGGCCGGCAAGAATTAGCAACGAGGATTTATGGATGATAACTGGAGAAGAACCGATCAACAGACAGATAAATAGGAAATAATGGAAATGGATAGGTCATACACTAAGGAAATCAGAAAGTGATATAGCAAGAAGAGCTCTAGAGTGGAATCCACAAGGACAAAGGAGACCCGGCAGACCATACAACACATGGAGAGGCACAATTGATCAAGAATTAACAATCAACAATTATACCTGGGACAATATTAAGGAAGCAGTACTCAACAGAGAGGAATGGAGGTTCACTATCGAAGCCTTATGCTCCCACGCGGAGTAATAGAAGAAAAAAACAATGTAGTTTCTATTATTACATTGAATTCGAATTAGATTGTTTTTAAATTTTTTAATATTATAGTTTTTTATCTTATAGGTCACAGAAACGACTACAATATTTAATTTTAAATTTTTTATTAAGGTTTGTTTTCTACTAATATTTTTGGAAAAATCGTTTAATAAAGATTTTCTCTCATACACAAAAACCGTAATTTGTTTTTAAAACCTATTAATGATAATTATATTGTAAAATATTTAAACACAATTATTGAATATTATACATATATGTATTTATCTACCTATACATATAGTCGTATATAGATATATTGGGATTGGGATCTATAAACATATTTTAAATAATTAACACGACGTTTCTTTGTATTATAAAAAAAATTTAAAATTTAAGAGAAACACCAAAAACAAACTGTCATTATCATAGATAGTCATTTTCTTTTGTTTTTGTTATTTGACAGTAGAAAAATGTTTATATTATATCAGATAGAAAAACAAATTTCCCTGAAAACATACATACATATATGTGTGTAGTGTTTAAGTAGTTAAAATAAAATAAAATTACATGATAATCAATTAACGAATCAATAAAAAAGACAATTACTTTTACTAAATTAATTAAGAGTGACATTAAATTTAGCGAATAATCATGTGAAAATACCTGAATTAAATCACCGCTGATTTATTATTTAATTATGGTAATAATTTTCTAAAAATTAACCAAAAAATATACCTATTTAAATAATAATTGTTTTTTTGCATGGTATTTCGAGAATTGAATTGAATAGATCAAAAGTGTATTTATTAAGTCAAAAAGTATGGGACGCGATGAACCCAGTACTGTCTGTTTGTTGTAATTGCAGCATTTTTGACGCATTTTTGGGCAACTTTCCTTGAGCCAAAACAACTATATTGTCGGATCTACAAGTTATATCATCCTTTTATCATATCTAAGAATTAAGCGACGTTATCAGAAAATATTTAACAAACCCCACACATCAAATGTATAGACGATAATATTACATACCTAGAATTAAAAATTTAAAAGACAACTGTAAAAGACAAATACAATAGAAATATTGATGTTGATGAAATTTGATTTTCGTAATGATGGATAAATATAAGATAATGGATAAATCTCTATACATTACTACATATTTATTATTGTTTATTTATACGGTATGTATTCGATATACAATGAAACGATTGATCTCTACAATTTGTCTATAATCTAAGTAAGTGTATAGAATATGATTACAATACTAAAACTAATAAAATTGAAAAATAAACGCAAAACAAACTAAATTTCCAAAATATAATAAAACTACAACTAAAATAAAAAAATGAATATGTACTCAACTATGAGGATGATGAAATGCAACATGTCAAAACAAATTACAGATGGTTTCAATATCTACAAACTCTTAAAATACTCGAAGCATATTCTAATAAATGATTGGTGCATTGGAGCATTCCTTACAGCAATGAGAAAGGAATTTCACAAGCATCTTAGTCCACTTTGATGACGAGAAATATTTATGGAGAGGGATCTCGAGGATTTCCCAAAATCAAGTTTGTTATAGATATAAACAGTAAGCAGTAAATATTACATTAAACAAAAACCAGATATTATTAAAATTTAAATAATTATTGAATGTGCAGTATATACATGAACATAGAATAACACAGAATATACTGAGACATATCAGAGATCCTATCATATCTGCGACGATTTGACATACTTGGTGCAGATGAATTGAAAATAATGTTAAGCTTCGCAACATCGTTAGCGCTCATCGAAAAGTAAACTACATTGCAATGCAAAAAGTGTGGCAAGATGAGAGACTTTACTAATCTGCACTTAGGTCTTAATTAAGAATAAGAGTAAAAAAACTTCTAAAGTTTACGTAATATAGGATACACTCGTTGTGCAATTCGAGTAATGTGATCGGATGAAGCTAATATATTAATATAACACTTAAATTTTTAGCATGATCAACAAAAGGAATATTTTTATTATTCAGTATCAGAGATTGGAGTATATGGGCTAAATTATTAGAATATATCACAGTGGTTTGTGACTTAGCGTGATTCAGCATGAAAGATTAGCTGCAACCCATTTAGAAACAGATTCCAGTTCAACATTCAGTTTGGCTATATAATTTTGAATATATAAATTATTCTTATATAAAATCATTTTTATGATAAGCACCCAGTTTTCATGAAATTCAAGTAACAAAGCTAAAATAATTTCTCAATTCTTCATTACTAACCCAGTTTTCACAGGTGATGAATTAAAATTCTACCATGTAGACACTTACCCAAAAACTACTTTGAGATATTTGTGGTGATCACTAGATGATAAAAATATTACAAAATTCTAAAATTGCTTGATGGTTTTCTTAAGTTGGCCTTAAAGATCTGCTTCAGTTGCGTTGGTTGCTCCATTTTATCTTTATCATTACCACTACAACCCAGGTTTAGTTAAACCCCATCCTTAAAAGGTATGTCAGGTTTGGTCTCCATTTGACAACAGAAAATAGAAAGGGTACACACAATTGTTTTACAATTTGCACAGGATTTCGTAGGATGATTTTATATTTAACTAAAATATTATAAATAAAATTTCAAATCTTCATCTTGAACTCAGTTATATTAAAAAAATATATATACTTTAGGGTGTGAGAGCAATTCATAACACACGATGGTATTAGGTTTAACATTCTCGATATTCTGACAATAAATAAATTTGCCTATAACCTGGCTATCACCAAGGGCTTAAACAGGAATTGAGTTTAAAATCCCAATCCAAAAATCTGCATTACAAAATTTTCAAAAAACATACCCAAAGACAAAATTCCCAAAACAAAAAATCCCCAATTGTGATACTTCTGTTTGTTTTTTATCTAACAGCAACTACGCAAACAAAAATATTTGTTCCCAACTTTAAAGAGAGTTGAATTTCTCTTTTTTTATACAACAGAAAATACGCTGGATTTTGTGACACTAAGTGAAGAAATAAATTTTTAAATTTTATTTCACATCCATAATTTTCATAAATTTTTACAACTTTCATGACACAAAAATCTAAATTTTAAGTAAACCATGATTGGATGGGCTGCCTGGACAGGACACAAGCGATCCTTAAATCGTTTATCAACAGAAAACAATAGCATGATATACAATCACTTATTTAGATTGAGACAACAACTATTAAGGATTTTGTCTGCGGCCATTTTGTTTTTGGGGGTTTTTCCCACCTTCCCTTAAACATTTTATAAAACAATGAGTAGTAAGTTTTCAAAAATTTTCTTCATTTTTATCATTTTTGCCTTCTATTGAACAAAATTTGATTTCTCAACAGAATTTAGAATTGATTATAATAAAACAAAAATTCAATTCAATAAAATTAGTTAATTAATTTTAAAATAAATTTCAATACTGCATTGCTCACATATTTTTAATTAATAATATAAATATTTAATATTATTTTCTTTAGTGCCCCATGACATTATTATGTAACTTTTTAATAAGTAATCCAACTGTGATGTAATTGTGTTACAAATGTCAAACTAATACAAAATCACCCAATATTCATACAAATATTTATATCCTACTTATACTTAAAATTTCTACATTAAAAATTTTATAATTCTTTATGTCACACACAATTTAAATAAATTAAAAAAGTCATTGGGGGGTGGTTTTGGAACACATATCAATACATATTTCCATTAAATTACAATCAATGTTATTACAAATTTCATATCAATAATATTGAATGTTCTCACAATAATCAAAATACAGATACACAACAACACAGTAAGTATTTTACAAATCAGTACAATCGTTCAACAAATCATTTCTACAAAAATTTTGTATATAATATATATATATATATATATTAATACTTATATAATATATAATATTCAATTATCAATAACCAAATTATTGTTATCAGATTTAGATCATAGATGTCACAATATTCCCCATTAATGAAATAAATTACATAAAGGTGTTTTTTTTTGGAAAATATGCAAAACAACAATAATGTTAAAGTTGATATTTTATATTGAATAATAATTTACCAGCACCTGTTCATTGTGTTGTATTTGCAACATAGCAAATACTATACTTTATTCGTCATACATTAAAGTGTTTGAGTATGTACCTATAATTTTTCAAAAAGGATAATAAATAATTGATTCTTATATCGATTTTTATATAAAATTTACTTAATATTGACAAAATATTAATTTAATTTATTTATGAGTACTTGAGTATATGAATAAAAATTATGTGGGTAATCTGTTGGGGATTAAAACAAGTAAAAAAAAAGCAAAACAAAATTACTTATGAATTTTGATAACATTTTGACTACGCGGTTAAATATATTCAAATTAAATTTTATGATGCGATCGCTTCTGATGCCATTTTCAACATATAATATTTTTGTTGTTATGTTTTTACAGTAAACCATTTTCTTGCGACCTTCATGTTTTTTGTACAGTTTTACAATTCCTTCCTGAATTGTGATTTATTTTATTTTCTAAAAATTTAAAACAAACACTGTCACTAATTCTCGTTCTATAATTAATTTGTTTATTTATTTATTTACTTATTAGAGAGCTTGAATTAAGCAAGTCTCAACATATATTTTATATTGCTCATTACATCTGAAGAGTTTTCCAATAGTAATAGTAATGATAAAATTTAAAATGGTTAAACTGACAACTCTGCGTATTTTTTTTTGACATTTGTTATGTCATTTGTGTTTTCATTTAACCATGGAAAGATGCAAGCTTGAACAACTTTTGAAAGTTGTTAAATTGAGCAACGCGAAAAATTATGAACATTTTTATCGAAAATTATAATTATTAACTGATGAAGCTCATTTTTGTTTAAATGGTTATGTAAACAGTCATAATTACAGAATTTGGAGTGCTCAAAGTCCACACGAAACTGTTCAGACACCATTACATTCAGATAAAGTCACTGTCTGCAATTCATACTGGTGGAGTGATTGGTCCATATTTCTTTGAAGAAAATGGTCGAAAAGTAACAGTCACTGGAGAACGATGCAGACCAATGTTAAATGCATTTTTTTACTACTGTTGTTGAGAATAATCTGCACGATATGTGTTTTCAACAAGACGGTGTCAGCTGAAATGGTCCATCTTATCTTAACTTTGATAATTTCTTATCTCAAGAAATGGTCCAGTTAATTATCCTCCCAGGCCATCTGATTTAGCATCTTGTGCTTTCTTTCTTTCGGAATATGTTAAGTCACAATTTCATGCTGATAATCCAACAACTATTGAGCAATTAAAAATAATCATTGAACGTGCTATTGATGAAATACAGCCAAATTTATGGGAAAATTTGATGGAAAATTGGGTTCACAGAATGCAGTACGTACGGAAAAGTCATGGTTGGTGGTCATTTGAATCATGTTATTTTCCATACATAACGGCATAATGTAACCTTTCAAATAAAACAAATTTTATGTCTCACTGAATAATTTATGTGGTTTTTTTTAATTTTTAAATTGTATCATCCCTATTGGGAAACCCTTTATAAAAATTCTGTATGTTGCTCATTACATCTATTATTATTAAATTTTAGATGTAATGAGCAATGGTGAAATAAATGCAGAATCTACAAATAATACCAATTCCACGTAACATTTTATTATTATAAAAACAAAATTAGTGCTATAAGACTTCTATATGACTCCCGATAAGTACTAAAGGTGTTAGAATGATATTTTTATGAACATATGATTAATACTGCTATAAGAATGTTCTTCTCATACTTATCTAACTCTCGCATACCATAAATTATTTCCATAATACCATATATTATTTCAAAATTATTTCATTTCAAAATAAAAACATATACACTAATTATATAACATGTATACTAACCCTATAACAATATTACAGAAATTGCTCCGGTGTCTATAGGATTCTCTATTTTAGTATTATAACGTTAATTGGGGAGGACTGAAATTAACACTAATCCTTTTATAAAAATGTTTATAATATTGTTATAAGAGTGTGCAAGAGTCTTATAGCAATAAAATTGTTACGTGGGAATACCACCAGTATAATATAAGACTTTTTTACTGCCCTTAATTATAATAAGGACTTTTCTAAGCTTTCTAATTTTTTTTTTTTTACAACACTAAGTAAAAAATTTTTTTTTTTTATTTTCATAAATTTTCATAACTGTTATTACAAAAAAATCTGCATTTTAAGTATACCATAATTAGATGAACTGCTTGGACACAAACAATCCTTGAATCGGGTTTATCAACATAAAACAATAGCATAATACACAATCACAAATTTAGATTGACACAATCTACTACAAATGAAGTTCATACTAATTGTACAGAACAGAAACACTGTATACTACAAATCAAAACAAAGAAATAGTTCTGGACGCAAAAACAAAATCTACTCCACAGTGTTCTTGGATGTTGAATAAGATTTGGCAAATGAAATGTTTCGTACCAACACGAATATGAATTTTTCACAGGAAATCAGTGTAATACCTATAATAACCTATCACCCATATGCATATATTTGACATTTCAACAATATTATAGTGCAATACACAACCTTACTCGCGATTGATAATAAACAAACAAAAACTATAAAAAATATCAAAATAAACAGAGTCGAAATTATACAAAAAACAAATACTCTACAAATGTTAACACAAAAATCTGCATTGTGAGTATACCATGATTGGCTGAGCTGGTTGAACTGAACAGAAATAGTCCTTAAAGCGTTTTTCAATGATATTTTTTGCATCTAAAAAATAAAAACTAACAATTTGACAGTCATTACGAAGTGATATCGGCTGTGTAAAAAAATTCAAAAATTGATAAATTTAAACACAATCATTTTAAAAATTGCAATTTCACATTGTCCCAAGTACACTACAAGACTTTCTGATATAAAACCTAAATTAATACACCATCATCACCCTAGAAAACCAAAAAACCAACTAATTGGAATTCGTTTTTCAAAAGCTGAAAAAAAAAACAATTTTCTGTTATCAATATTTCGAACTTATCAGTATTTTACATATGTGAACCCAACCACAGGCTTCTCCTTCTATTCCACTCAACCACCGGAAAATATTTAAGGCAAAGAAGAAAAACTAAAATCAAATCAGATAAATGTCATTGAAAATGTTACCAAAAAAAAAATTTTTTTTTATCATTTCAATACCATTCTACTTCACAACCTAAACAACAACAATTCATTCAATATTAATACGTCAGCATAATATCGTCACTTCCAAAGGACTAAAATTCAAAAATTATTACTTTAATATACGCAAAATAATACTATTATTATGGGAAAAAAAGAAAAAAAAAACATAAATTTGTTGTTGCTGTTGTTTTAATGTAATTTGAAAGTAATACTCGTAAATTTACTTTCATTCATTCTCACAATATTTTTATATAATGTACAAATGTTATTTACAGTCACAAAAATGTTGCTTTGTGTTGGAAGCCAACAAAAAAAAAAAAAAAATTACAATATAAATACATAAGAGACTGTTCAACACAAAACACAAAAATTATTGTAGTAAAATTTTTGATTTATTACCGAATATAAAATGTTGTTATACATATCCATATACATAATATACGTGTACGTTCTTAAACAAGGATACAATTACTTCATTCATTCATTTTGTAAGCCCACCTGATGAATTTTAAGTCATGAAATTTTTTTACACTCTTGTCACTTGTAATTGAAATACAAATGAATATGAAATAAATAAACAAAAATTTGGTTTTATTCAGGGAAAAATTGAAAAAATAAAAATTATTATAAATTTGTTAGATATAACGGTATATTTCTATCTGTTATTTCCTCTTTCCTAACAATTTCCTTTTTTTTTATTTTTTTTTATTTTTCTTTTCATTTAATGGATAAATTTCAAATTATTTATTAAAATTTGGAATTTTTACTCTTTAAAAGTAACTCAGAGAAATGTCATTAAAATGTGCTTTTGTTGTGTAATGATAAAAATGTTGTAAGTCAAAAATTAAAGAAAATACATTTAAAGTGTAAAAAATTAGTTTTTAACCTGAGCTAATTAAATTCTTAGAGTCATATGGAATTAAATTATCAGACACTATTTAGTAATTTTTTTTAAACAGTTGGTACATAGGAACAGAATACAGAGTAGAAACAGTGCCAAATAGAGTAGAGTACTATCAACAACAATCTAACAATCGCTGGTAAACCTCATTTGATGTATTATCATGAGACCAATGAATTCCAGAAGAAGAAGAAAAATACTTATTCCAATTATATAAAACATTGCATTCGAATATCAGTTTCAAATTTGTGAATGACTTCAGTCTAATAAAATTTTCGTTATCATTATGTTATAATTGAAATGTTCCGCAAATGATAACAGTAGCTTTAGAAACAACTCTTTTAACACAAAGATACAATATGAACAAATTACCATAATTAGCTAATGTCTATACAAAACATAATTCATTTGCGGCTAATATACACAACATACATGTGTCTCTATTTTTCTATCTTCTGTATCATCCATATTCTATATCAGAGTTGCTACTTGGGTACAATAGTGTGGTAGATTATTTCTACATTATTGAAACAATAAATTTTAAAAAAAAATTGGAGAAATTTCTGATCTTACAGTTTTAATAATTAATATTATATACAAGTACATAGTTATGTATGTATAAAAGACTTTATTCAAAATGTCAAAGAAACAACAAGAAATGTCAAAATGACAAAAAGCATGTCTAAAGCTACGTATGTACTTACTTACTTACTTGCTGGGCGCTACACACCTTGAAGGGCCTGGCGCAAAATTGTCCTCCACTGACTTCGGTCACGAGCGGTATCTCTCCAGTTGGTGATTTGAAGTTTTTTCATATCTGCCGATACTTCATCTCTCCAACGAAGGTGTGGCCTCCCTCGACGACGCGTTCCCTGGGGTTTGGATTCGAAGAGTTTCCTAGCCGGAGCATTTTCATCCATACGCTCTACAGGCCTAGCCAATGAAGCCGTCTTATTCTGACTTTTTTTTTAGCTAGGTCCATGTCGTTGTACAGCTGGTATAGTTCGGCATTGTATCTTCTTCTCCAAACCCCTTCGTCAGACACAGGACCATAAATGCGACTAAGAATTTTTCTCTCAAAGATACCAAGTGCATGCTCGCTTGCTTTTGGTAATGCCCACGATTCAGAACCATATAGCAGCACCGGAAGGATGAGCATTTTGTATAATTGTGCCTTGGTATTTTGGGATAGGAGCTTTGAACCCAGTTGTTTCGACAAACCGAAATAGCAACGGTTTGCAAGGGTAATTCTTCGCCTTACTTGAACATCGATGTTATTGGTGGAGTTGATGTTGGTTCCAAGGTAGATAAACTCCTGAACTACCTCAAAATTATATGAGTCGACAGTGATGTTGTGAGGACATTTTATTTGTCGACAGCATATATTTTGTTTTATTCTCATTTATGAGAAGACCTGCTTTATCTGCTTCCTCTTCAATCTGTGTAAAGGCTTCGATGACTGCTCGTCGTGATGTTCCGATAATATCGACGTCATCAGCGAAACGCAGGAGCTGCACCGATTTGTAAAATATAGTGCCCTGTGTGTTCACACCGGAACGTCGCACTATATGCTCCAACACCAGATTAAAGAAATTACATGACAGCGCATCGCCTTGTCGAAATCCGGAGCACGTTCAAAATGAATCAGAAATGTGTCTCCCAATCACCACAGCACACCGGGTGTTTTCCAGGGTCATTTTTGACAAACGGATAAGCTTAGCTGGGAAACCAAATTCCGACATTGATTCGTAAAGCACTGATCGATGTATGCTGTCATAGGCAGATTTAAAATCGATAAAAAAAGATGGTGCGTATCGATTTGAAATTCGAGGGCCTTCTCCAGGATCTGCCTTAATGCGAACACCTGGTCGGTGGTTGATTTACCAGGACGGAAGCCGCACTGATAGTTTCCTATCACAGCGTTACAATGGGGCTTCAATCGTTCGCACAGAATATTGAAAAGGATCTTATACGCAACGTTTAATAGGGATATTCCTCTATAGTTGGCGCAGGACATGGAATCGCCCTTTTTGAATATTGGAGCTTTAAAGCTACGTATGTACGCTGTGCAAAAATTTAATATTATTTCATGTAATTTGTTTTTGTAGAAAAATGATAGTAAAAATTTTGCTTCAAATTTTTCTTTGTAGCGTTAGTGTGGTGTGGAGATGACCGGGTATTTAAAAAAAATTTTTGCTCGGCAAAATTTTGACATTAGACAATAAGCAACGTTTGATCTAGTAAAATAAAGTGAATAATCGAAGTATGCATAGTAAAATAAAATAAATCTAAGTAAAATAAGTAAATCTTAAAAAATATTATTTTAAAATATTATAATTAAGGTTACACTTTTAAATAATATTTTTTAAGATTCACTTTATCTTACTTACGATTTATTTATTTTTAATAATTTATTTTAGATAGATTAAGAATAGATAGATTAATTAATACTAATAGGTTTATTTAAGATAAATAGTTAGATTTTAACAAAAATTATAGAAATTAACAAAAAAAACATCAATACAACACAAAAATAAAAACTAAATGGACTTTTCTGCAATTAATGATAGAAGCTCACATCCCAAATGGTGTGAAGTTAATACAATTAGGGATGAATATAATATAATTAACTTATTTTATATTTATTTATTGAATTAGCAATATTACTTCAATATAATATATTTATGACTTAATCTACTTTAATATTTAAAACCATTCAACATTCAAATAACTACATATTAGAAGCAATATTATATGGATATAAATTTCTCTATGTTTCTCGTATATGGAACACATACCTATCATTATATACAAAAATGTAATGAATGACATTATTCGAAAAAAAAAAGTTATATTTTTATAACACTGAATTGTGTTGATTGACAGATTCTCAAACCGTTAATTTGTGTCAATATAAATAATTTGAGGTTAAGTTTTAAAAAACACATTCATTCGTAATGTGTATGAAAATTAAATATGCAAATGATTGTTGAATTTAAAAAAAAAAAAAATTAAATTACCGAATAACAGTAAAAAAATTATTTATGTAAAAAATTAAAATTAAATACATATGAAAATAAAAATTATATTAAATGTCAGTATTGTGACATTTATGACATCTAAATTAAATTAGATATAACGAACGACCTTGTAATATAACATGTAATTTCATTTATCATTTTTAATAATTTAATATTTTTATTATTAAAATCTTTGCATAAATTTTAAAAAGAATTTTTAATAAAAAATGTAGGAAAAAAATTAAATGTGAAAATGAAGATTAAATAAATTGATTTATATGTTTCAACATTATGCTTCAACCCCAAATCTAAACTGAATTAATTATATAATACTGTAAGTATAAAAGTGTTGAACTACCTAGACAGCACATATTTTAAGTCAGATTAGTTTATTAACTGTTATATAGATTTAAATTAAACGCATTTGTGAGTTATAAAAACCAAACAAAATTCGCATTTGGTATTACCTATTTGTTGAAAAAATAATATTATAGTGTCTATTATAAGCTTATTTCACAAAAAGTTTTTCCACCTTTCCTTGTAAATAATGTATTTCTAGATAGCTATTAAAATCATAATTTGTAAATATTTCAGCTGTAAAGACAACATTTCTTTAGTCTAATCTATGTAAAAATAATAAATAATTAGTAGAGTAAGAGAAACATTGTATATTTTGGATTAAATAAATAAATAAAATAAAAATTATTGTATCTATTTTTGGAAATTAACAATATTAATTATTTATTTATTTATTTTCAGTGGGTCTGCGACTGAGCTCATTTGAGAAAAATAAAATAAAAATAAAATAATAATAAAATAATAATAAAATAACTTCAGGTGCTTTCGGAATGTGGGCCTATTTAACAAAAAAAAACAAAATAAAAAAAGCATTTTATTTTAATTTTATTATCTAATGCTTATTATACTTATTGTCTAACCTATGCACTAAAAATCAACAAAATATAATTTCATTTTAACAACTAGAACTTCAAAAATAATAATATTAAAAATTGTAAAGCTACAAAAATAATTAATTATTATTTTTGAATTGTTGTATAGGGTCTACATTTTACTAATTTTTTAATAACCAAAATAAATAAATTCAATTGATTTGCAAAAAAAGTGAACATTGATACAATAAATCTTTTTTTCTACCAGAGTATCTACCCATAAATGAGGCTTTATATAAAATCGCAAATTTTGTTTGACAATCGAAAATTTCCCTCAAACAGTAGTCCATTTGAAATGAAATAAATGTTATAATTGATAAAAAATTAATTGTTAGTCACATTATATGGCAATATTTGAATAGCCAATTAGAGATAGAAAATAGTGTTTTAATCACACTCTACTTTACCGGCCGTTATTACACGCGTCATTTCTATTTACACCGACCGACCGATCATTCAATTACATATTCGAAGATCTTATATTCTAAACCTGCTTTTAAACCCGTTTGTTTTATTTTAAATTATTTTAAAGTACAATTTCATTATTATTAAAATACAACGCAGTTATGCTATTATGAAAATAAAGCGCAGCTATGCTAGTTAGTGTAGAAGAATCCTGAACAAAGAATATATTCCAATACTCTATGCAACGTAGTCATCTCCCACAGTCCTAGTAATAGGGAAATAATAATTAAAAAAAAGATATTCACAAACGGTGACAACGGCATATTAACACATTTACTGCCAAGTTATATAATAAATATTCATACAGGCCTAAGCCAAAAACTGCATTTATTTTTAGTCATACAAATATATATGGCGCCGCCTATCGGGAAACTTTTCCTTGCACTGCCAATGGGTTTATTTATAAATAACACTTTTTTGCCTTTTTATTTGAAAAAAAAAATTGCTTATAAACTTACAAAATCAAACTCATCGTTACGATATAAGCCTATTCAAATATTCAAATCATGCTCAAGTGAAGGTAAAAGTTTATTCGGGAAAATTAGAGTCTGTCAAATGTGAAGTCAAGTTTGTATGCCGCGCACTCAGTGAAAGAATTTCAAATGAACCCCAATCGTTATAGTTTTGCGAAAGCGAATCAAGTGATACCGCAAACTTGCAGCTGAACTTATGTTAGGAACAGCAGTATTAAACGCTTTGATTATTTACAAAGAAGTAACAAAAAACAAAAAATCAAATTTGAATCTTTCGATGTTTGTGGCAGAATTATTATACATTGAACATAAAGAACAAACAAGGCAGAAATTAAATATTAATAAACACCAATTCCCAAACAGAATTGACTGCACTAGAAAGCCTTTACGAGGAAAATGTTCAGGAATGTTACGCAATACTACAAAAAAAAGCATGGGTCCCACTCAATAATTTTCAACAACACAAAAAACAATTTCTATTGCAATTCTTATTTAAATTTATACATATTCGAATGACAGTGTTTTTTCGTCCTGAATTATACCGTCATATACATTTAAATGAAATAAATAAATATTGAAATATTTCTTGTTTTCATAAACGCAGAAAAAGTGCGACGCTACTGTGCAGATTTTTTCTCTGATGTTTATGAACACGAAATTATCTGCTGATGAGCAGAAAAAATCTACGCAGACTTTTGTGTTCAGAAACGTCATAATATTTTTTATACAAAATAACTTTCAAGTCCATTTTAGTTTGTTTTATTTGTATTGCAGAAATTGCATCAACTTTTTTGTACCTGTAAAACCTTACCGACGCTGACCCAATACTGATGATTACGAACACAAGCGCATGCTTTTTAACTTTAGCAGATTTATCGCATAACTTTGTTTATGAACACAAAATCTGCAAATCTTCGCATGTTCTGCGTTTATGCGTTTATAACAAGAATTCTGTTAAATAGATAAGATTGAAAAATGTTGAACTAAAAATTCAAAAAATCGACGAAAAGTAGTTACAGTACTCATTGAATAGTCCTGGTAATAAAATAACAAAAAATACTTACATTTAAAATGGGCCATCTGGTAGACACGCAAATTCAAACAGTATATTTTAAGTCAGGCTATAAAAATTTCCAAAGAATTAGCCATACCAGCCAAAACTCTTGAATCAAAACCTTAAATACTAGAGCAAATGTTATTAAGTACGATTTTATCTACCCCACTTACGAAAAATAATATCATTGCAATAACTCTGTATGCTCGTATATGTTTTTTTAAGATTTTATTTAAACCTTGAAAATTAAAGCAGAACATTTTTTTTTAATATTATAAAACCTTTTCTTCCTGTTACTTATCTCAACCCAAGCCAAGATTTTTGTTGGATATAATAAAGCGCGCTCCAGTGAAGAAATCCTAATGTATTATGAACCAAGACGAAAAAGGCATTAAATGTAAAAATTCCCATTAAAAACAAATTTTCCCTAAACACAAAATAACAAAAAAAAAAAACAAAAAAGGAAAACTTTGCAGATTTTTCCTATCAAAAAGTTTTAAGAACTTTTTATTTTTGTTTTTAATATTTAATTTTTTTTTTTCATTTCGTTGCATTTTTTGTATCTCATAAAAACACCAACAAAAAAATTTTAAATATAAAAATTAACTTTAAAGAAGAGTCTGCTTGCCTAGGATTTCATGCATTTTCTGTTGTTTTCATCGTTTTTGTTTTTATTGTTTTTGTTGTTGTTTTAAAAAATCTTGTTTTTTTTAACAAAATAAATTTTTTAAGCATGATTTCATTTTAAGTTTGTTTTTTTTTTTTTTTTTGTTTTCCACGAGTAAAAAATTATAAAAAGAAAATGTAAATAAAATGAAAAAAAAAAACTTAAAAATTATAAATGGGATACCTATCATAAAAGCAAAAACAATAAATAAATAAAATTAAATTAATAAGAACTTCCGCCGAACTTTTTTTTTTTTGCTTTTTATTTTTGTTTATCGAATTTTCATTTTCATATATAATAAAATTATTTTATTATAAAAAAAAAAAAAAAAAGGATTTTTTAATTTTAAGAAAAATCTGATATTTTCATTACAAAAAATATTCTGAAAATTATCGTACAAGAGTGAATGAAAAACTTTTGATTATACAAAAAAAAATATGAAACTTCCTGTCTTATAAAATCGGTTTCCAGCTAATTTTTGTGCTATCAACTTATTTCATACACTCGTGTATATATATTATATATGTATATGTATTATTAAAAACTCAAAATGTCGTAATTGTGTTAAATTATTTAAAAGGGAAAAATCAAATTTCATAGGGTATACAACTGTGTGTGGATGTGCAGAAAGTCTTAAAAGAGGCAGAATTTCACTAATTTATTTATTTATTTAGTATAACGTAAATGTACCTATCACCGACCTAGCACAATATGCCACCCAAACCCTTTTTTTGTAAAAACAATACTCCCACGCTTTATATTTGAAATTTATTTTTGAAATAAAAAAAGAATATTATTTCCTCGTTGTAATGCAAAATAATGTACATTTGAATTCATATTAATAAATATGTTATTGATAGAAAACTAAACTAGGTAGACATTTTAGCGAAAATATTGGTTCAAAAGTTTAAAATTTTTTTTATTTTGTTAAAACCATAATAATTAAACTATGATGTTCACTTATTTATTTTATTCAAATAATTGTAAGAAATATATTATTAAATAGATCATAATACATACTTTCTTCAATTTCTAAATAAAAAATATTTTAAATTGCTAATTAGTTTTGAGCGGGAATTAGGTACACGTAAATTTATGTTGTACGTATTTACGATCGACCGGGCGGAGTTGGGAAAATGATATATCGAAATAATTAATTAAGTTCTTCAACTATTTTTGATTATATAAGGATGCAACTGGACAATTTTAAATTTAAATTGAACAAACTAAGCTGGAACTAATTACGACATATAAGATTAATTTTGCATATGTGATTTTTGTTACAACTAAATCTTGAGTTTTTATAAAAATTTGTATGAAAAAGCGAGTCGGTAATACGTGCAATATGTCCTAACTAGCTTTGTAATCCGCCATAAATGACGGAACGCAAAATAAATTCTAGCATTTCTTTCCTTCGTTAGAGTTTTCATTTCAAGTTTAAGAAAAATACGTATTTGTTTACTAATTTATCATACCTTTATTTTTGTATTATAACGCTTTTAATTACCATATAAACAGAATATTTGTAGTAAGATGCAAAATTTCCCTAAGGGTCATTTACTCGATCATTTTAGCGACATCGTTTTTGCCAACATTGGAAATTGATCGTATAATTCAGAATCAAGTTAATCCTGTTAACATTCCATAACATTCGCTGCGTAAGTTTAGCGTCAAAGTTCAAAGCGAACAAATAATATTTTATAATGAGCCACAACACAACTTTGAACGAAAACAATTTTAAAAACAAAAATAAATTAAATTGTAAATATAAAAAAACAATAATATTGTAGGTACACACTACACATAATATTTATTTTGATGAATAAAATAAAAACTCGTGTTGGGGAAAAAATTAAAATAAAAAATTTTACTGCAAATAAATAGGTATTTACAAAACTGTTCATAACTTGTGAACCATTGATCGGATATTTAAAATTTCATTTCATTTAAAAAAAATTCATTATCGAACTGTTCATGTTAAAATTCATACATTCTTATTATTTATAACATACATTAAAAAGATGAACAACAATCAATATGGTTTAACCGATACCTATATATACCTACCTACTATATTAAAAAATAATCATCACTCTCTACAACATACATTTCTACACACTTGAAGAAAACAAATATATACCTAAAAATTATAAATTTACAAAGATAAGAAATAAAAAATAATAGTACAAAATTTCATTTAATTTCTTTCAAAATGTATAGGTTGCTATTGTTTTTATGTGTAAATCAGCAGAACCAAAACCTAACCCCATAATACATATTGAATATTATATACGATCATAAATATAAAAAAAAATAAAAATAAATAACAGTTTTAACGTTTTAACTCTTCATCGCATCGCATCACATATCTGGCTAGAGTATATACACCTATAGTACTATACAGGCTATGCATACGGTAGCAAAACTATGATGCTATGATCATTATCATAACAACAAACAAAACAAAAAAAAATCTGTAGACACTTATGCATATTGTGTATAATTTTAAGTAATAAGAATAACCTTTAAGTGCATTATGTTTTTTTTTTGTGTTAAATGCTGTTTGCCTTTTCATTATTATACCATATTAAACTATTGATCAAATTTCTATTAGTCCTTATTATTATAAATCAAAAAAATCGTTTGTTTTATTTATATTATTATTTCTATTTTTTATTTTTCCTTATTATTTGCGAAGAACACTAACATTAAATTAAAAATTTTTTTTTCATGCAATGGTATTTTTTCCTGCAAAGGTTCAGCATGGTAGACAGGGGTTAAAAAACGAGTACCAAAGCAATTTGTATATGTGTTAGAGTATTCCGTCGGACCTACAAACATGAATGTATAAAATAAAAGATGTCCAGATAAATGCAGAAAATTATATATGTCCTAATTCCGAACTAAATACGCAGGTGTAAGTTATTTTCACTAAATTCATAGCAAGTCTTATATTGAAAGAAAAAACTATATTTTAATTGTTGAAAATAAGCGAATAAGTTTTTCCAAAACTATGTTTTACTTATATTATAATTTGTTAAATCTAAAACATCTCTGGAATTATCTTGCCTTGCCACCAAAATTTTATTAAGGTGTCCCTTATAAATTACCAAAATAATTTCTTTGTATACATTTCACAATAAGTTAACTAGAGGAGTGACAACCATGACCATGTCTGGCACATTTTGGAGATGGCATGTAAAAGAAGATATTCTAATATATTCAGACAGTTACATAGTCTGCAAAATTGAGCCTCCAGTTTTAATGAACATCAGAGGACAATATAATGTAGTCGAAATCATACAAATAAAAAATGCCAAAACTAAGAAGTAGTAAATGTGATTTTTACTTTGTATGTATATGAAATATTTTGCATTTTTATTTATTTATTTTAAATGTGCATTGTTATAATATTTAAGTTAATTATGTAATATTGAATTATTTTTGTTTTGTTTGAAATACTGAATCGTTGCATTGTTTAATTTTTTTTAATTTTCATATTGAAATAGATGTAAATTGATTTTTATGTGTAACAAATAATTTTTTTTACATTAAAACTATTTTTTTTTTTTTTTTTTTTCAAATTACTTATAGTAGTATTGATTTTTTATTATAATAAATATTTTTTATAATTTAACTAATATAATTTAATTTTATTTAAAAAATTAATTATTAATTTTACTGTTAATAGTTATTTTAAATAAAATCTTAAATAGGTACTGTGAATCACAAATAAGTTCAAAAAGCGGAATTGAGTTCATATAAGGGCGGAATTAGTTCAGATTGAAATTGTCGAGCGGAAATACGTACAATCAAGCTTTTTTTGGCAGTTATAATATTTTAATATTTATTTAGAAAAAATGAAATTATAATTAGATGAAAATATGTTTTACTGATACTAATTATTGTAATTTGAGAAAAAATTATTAAACAAAGCTTATATTTTGCTTATTTTGTCAACTTAAACTAATTTTTCTTTAAGAGGCTGGAAATTGGTACATTTACGTTACTTCACCATTATTTATCAACAATTATTTTTACTAGTTTTATTTTTAAATAACTTTTTTCCCCCTTCTTTACTCCCTTTCAGAATATAGGACTTCCACAAAGCTCTTCCCTTTGACTCTGTTCTGCGCTAGGTGTTTAATTTCATTCCATGTTCTATTCTTATCCTCTATTTCTTTATGAACTGGTCTGTGTTATGTTTCCCGCAGTCTACCCTTTCCTCTTTTATCCTGCGAATTCCAATCCAATGCCTGCAATCCAATCCAATATTCAACTTCATTTTCTCTGCTTTATTTGCGTATTTGTTCTTGTTTAGTCATTTCCTAGAGTTCATTGTTTCTAATTGTTGTGGGCTGGAATATTTTACATATTATACTCTCATGTATTTGTTAGTGAAGATCTGCATTTTCTTTGAATAATTCTGGTTTATCAGCCATGTTTCGCTACCATACACTAGGGTTGTATATATACTGATTGTTTGGGGGGATTGTACTGACGAGATCACTACTTGCGTTAATTGTATGATGTACAACGTCAAAATGTCAAACAAAAATAATCGTCTTTGTAGTCAGTGCAACAAAAAGATTAATTTAGAAAGAAATTTAATCGTACAATGTGAAGGCGAAAATGGTTCTATAACGTATGTCATGGCATGGACATGGAAGTTATGCAGGATCTTTCTTGTGATCCTGTAAAATTTTGGCTTTGCCAACCATGTAAATTAATGCGTCAACATAGAAAATCAATGAACACAACAACTAGGTCCACAGCGAAGAAGTGTGCTGCAACCATTCGAGGTAAACGACACTATATTGAACAAATGAATAGAAAGCTAGAGCACATATTGACTAATCAGGTAACCAATTTCAATTACTCTTTGAGAAATATATATATATATTTTTTCTTTACACTCTTGACAGTAACTTAGGTAGAAATGAACAAATAAATAAAATAAATAAAAATAAATAATTCAAAGTTAGGTAATTCAACTCAAATAGTACATTGAAACACTAATAGAGTAAAACCTTAGCCTAAATAATGAAAATAATATCCTGAAAAATGAGCTGACATAGTTACGGCGTTACGAGAAAATATTAGAAATAATAGAGAACACACTTGGGTAGAGATTCTGGAAATTTACAACCAAACAAGCGAACAAAATCTTGGAATTTCACAACCACAAAGAAAAATCTGGATAACCGATAACACATGGGCCTTGATTAAAAGAAGAGGTGAAATGAAGAAAATGATAAACAACAGGATGGCATCAAGAAGAAAATATGAAGAAATAGGGAAAACAGTGAAAAGAGCAGCAAGGAGATAAAAGGAAATTTCTAAAAAATTTAGCCGGAGAAGCAAAAAAAGCAGCACAGCAACATAACCTGAGAGAATTGCATCGCATAGTCAACAACTTAACAAACCAGTCGGAACAACAAAACAAAAATGGTGCGCTCATCACAAACTTAGAGGATCAATTAAAGAGATGGAGAGAACATTTCCAAGAACTGAGCAACGAAGAAAGTACAAATAATGAAGCAGACATACGAAACAAAGACAATGCAAATATCCACCCAACTGAGGGACTGCCAATATCTACTCAAGCTCTAAATATAGAAGAAATCAAAACTACAATCAATATCCTGAAGCACAACAAAGCAACAAGTGAAGATGGAATTCCAGCAGAAATAGCCAAACTGGACCCAGACCTATTCGCAAAAACAATTGAACCCCACATCAGAAAAGCATGGATAGAAGAGAATATACCACCATCATGGAAGAAAGGAATGATTGTTAAGATACCTAAGAAAGGAGACTTGGCAAATTGCAGCAACTGGAGAGGAATCACGATTCTAAATACTATTCATAAGATAATAGCAATTATTATAAAAAAAAGATTAGAAGAAGTACTAGAACCAATACTACGGAAAGAGCAGGCAGGTTTCAGACCAAACCGAAGCTGTCTTGACCAGGCACACTTTACGGGTCATAGTTGAACAATCAGTAGAATGGAATGCCCCACTATATCTACTATTCATAGATTTTAAGAAAGCATTCGACACAGTCAAGATATGCGCAATATGGAGAACACTTACAAAGAGGGGAGTTCCTGAAAAAATCATCAACATCATCAAAGCGATGTATAAAGATGCAGAGACAACAGTTCAGCACAGAGGTAACATCAGTGATCGATTCTACACCAATATAGGAGTTAGACAAGGATGTCCACTATCTTCACTTCTCTTCAACACAATACTAAACGACATTCTAAGAAAAGTTTGCACTGGAATAAACGGAATAGAATGGGATCTCTTCGGCAACTTAGAAGACTTAGATTACGCAGATGATGTATGCCTCATATCAAGGAATCAAAGGGACCTACAGAACAAAGTCAACAGATTACAGGAAGAAGCAAAGAAATCGGGACTTGAATTAAATATCGAGAAAATCAAGGCAATGAAGACAAACAACAGTGACAGTGAGCCAATAACAGTGAGTGGACAACAGATAGAATATGTAGAAGAATTCAACTACCTGGGGAGCATCATAACATCAAGAGGAAGTACAACAGAAGATGTCAACAGCCGTATAAATAAGGCAAGAAGAACATTTGGCAGCCTAATGAAGATATGGCGGAGCAACCAAATATCGAGAACAACAAAGCTAACAATATTCACAGCGTGTGTTAAGTCAACATTAATATATGGCAGTGAAACATGGCTCACTTCGGTCAGAATCAAACAGAAGCTACAAGTATTCATCAACAGGTGCTTGAGAATTATATGCAGAATATTCTGGCCGGCAAGAATTAGCAACGAGGATTTATGGATGATAACTGGAGAAAAACCTATCAACAGACAGATAAATAGGAAAAAATGGAAATGGATAGGTCATACACTAAGGAAATCAGAAAGTGATATAGCAAGCAGAGCTCTAGAGTGGAATCCACAAGGACAAAGGAGACCTGGCAGACCATACAACACATGGAGACGCACAATCGATCAAGAATTAACAATCAACAATTATACCTGGGACGATATTAAGGAAGTAGTACTCAACAGAGAGGAATGAAGGTTCACTATCGAAGCCCTATGCTACCACGCGGAGTAATAGGAGAAAAAAAAAAAAAAAAAAACAACCTCGTTGAAATTGATTTGTATTTGTAAAAATTATACCTAATGATGTTGGTATAATCCTCAAGGATGTCGACATAAAAAATATTTACAGAACAAACTACAAAAATAAGTTGAGTGAACCTTAAAAAATAATTGTAAAGCTTAAATCCGTTGAAATTAAAGAAAGGTTTATAAAAACAACAAAAAATAATATGAAATCTACAACGAACCAAAATACAATATCCATTAATGAAAAATTAACACCTTTTACTTCAATTTTCTATTCAACGAAGACAAGAGATTTAAAGAGAGACAATGTTCATAAGATTGAATAAACTTGGGTAAAAAATGTTAAGCTTTTCATTAGGAAATCTGCCACTAGTAAAACAATAAAAGTTGACTTGACTTTCAACTTAAAATCCACTTTCCACATTGACTTTTCACTTAGAATCCAAGTTATACTGATGTACTGAAATCAACTATAATGAATTAGAATAACTAAAAATGCTACAAATTAATGCAAGAACTATGAGAAAGAAGATTGAAGATATTAAGTATTATTTGAAAAAATTTAAACATACCATACATATTATAATTACAATAAGTGGATTGTTGATACGGAAACATTTAGTATGATTATTTCAAGCTACACTAAATTATTTTCATGTAGAAAACTAAGAACTGGAGGAGGTGTTGGTTTTATTATTCATAAAATGAAAGAGGTAGGGGCCGGGGGGTAAATAACTGAAGAACATAAAGAAGAAATAAGTAAAAAGTTAAATAACACTCGCTGAAAATCGGGCTATCAGGTGATGTATTTTTAACGAGACCAAGGCTGTCGATGAGCTACGCCATAGAAATAAATATAATGTAGTTGCAATTTTAAATAAGCAAAATCGAACCAAAATAAATTTCATATTATCAAAGTTTTTCATTTTGTACCAAAATAATAATTTACAAAAATTGAATTCACAAATTATCTTGGAAATGGATCCACAAAAAATATACTTATTTGAAAAATGGTGTAATTGATTTTTTTTTTAATCTAAAATTTTTAAACTTCGACAATATACCATGTAAATAATGTAAATTTCATCGATTAAATGTAAATTTCATGTAAATTTGAATAAAACAAAATTCCTCGGTACCATACACACACTAATAATGCCTCAACGATCATTGTTAACAAACACAACAAAAATAAAATATTATAGTTTAACAAATTTTCAAATTTTCTTTTAAAATATTATGTAGGTAACTTTAATATTTTTAATATACATTAACGTACTGTGCATTATCTTCTATTTTATAAAATATCGTATATAAACATCAACATTGATACACAATAACAATATTTTTAATATGACTGAAAATAATATAAATAACAATTTAATGGTGCATGATAGAGCACATCAAACATAAAACATATTACATACATTCCACAACAATTTTTATTTTTAATGCATTGAAATGATCTTAAAAACATGCTTATATAATATATTATATTTATATACACACACGTACATTACATAAATATCTTATAAAAAACGATTGAATAATTTTGAAATTTTATATTTTAATACACACGGGGTTAGGATACAGTCAATAGCAAAATTATTCTTACACAATAATGCAATTCGAATTGAAAATTATTCTCAAAATTATTCTTAAAATATTTTAAATATATAGCTTAATTTCCTAACTGTACATTTTTTTTTACTAAAATGTTTAATTCATTATGTTCCAAACTAAAAAAAAATGTAAACCAGCAACTGAAATTGACATTTTTTAATTAATTTCCAAATTTTTGTTTATTACAATCTGGTAAATTTGCAATTATTAAAAATCAATTATTTAAAAATTAAATAAGAAAAAAAAAATGTTTATGCATAATGTTTCTTACATTTGAGAATTGTTAAAAAAAAAAATAAAAATTACAGCACAAAAAAAATTGTTCAGAACACAAAAGTTAAAATTAATTCAAATTTTGTTCCTGAGAGAAAAAAAATTTCCAAAATTGAAAGAAAATTCAAATTTTCATATAAGAAATATGCGCGCGCATGTGTTCGGAACAAATGTTATAAATCAGTGAATCAAGCATGACCACTGGAAAATAAAATAAGAAATTGGAACACAACTAAGGGAGCGTTCACAGTTCGTAAAAATATCAAATGTAATGTAATGTCAAACATTACTTTACACGATTTATACGATTGCTAAGTGAAAAACATTGTCATCAGTCACTTGATTTATTTTTCAGGGATGGGTTTTAGGTGCTAAGCATTTTGAGATAATATTGTGTTTGCTTTGAAGAGAGAAAAAACTTATTGTATTTTTACATAAGAAAAAAATAGATCGTTGCAAATAGATTTATAAATTTCTATTTACAAATACTGGACATGCAAGTGAAACAGGTTAATTTTTTTAGCTGGGGGTGATTATATTCTGTATTCTTTAAACGTAAGCTACTAACCCAAAACAATTGTTTAAATTTGAAAATTTAACAAATGTTTTCTGTGAACAGTAGTACAGATTCAAACCCAAATTATAATCAAATATAGATCACATTCACGATTCAAACGAATTATCCACGAATAGTATAGTTGCTTTATATAATTATCTTTATGGTATATAAAGGCAAGAGTCTCAAACTCATGAACTTAGTATACTGATTTTGATCCAGTACCAAAACTAATATTTCACGATTATGCTTTTCTTAAAACCATATTATAATTTTGCTTTAATTTGTAAAAAAAAAAAACACACACACACATCCATTTTCACTATACTCATAATTTCCAACTTATTTAAAATGAAATCAACGTTTATTTTATTTATTCAAAGTCCTTAACAAAACCTATATAGAATTAAAAAACATATAGATTAAATAATTTTTTTGAAAATTATATTTCACAGATCTACCAAAATGTTCATGATGTTTTTGTACTACTAGGTGTTTGACTGCCCTTATATATTTCAGTATCATAATTTGTTTCACTATTGTATTAGCAAAGCAACAGGATATACTTGTATAGGATAATTTCAAATATGAGCAAGGTAGTAACACTAAGTAAGGGTAATCTGTTGCAGACCTATTGTAGTTACTTACAACTCTGTCAACCCAAATACCACTATTAAGATAATACTGTTATCATAGTTTTTAACTGAGAGTTAGAATTAATTAAATAATGCTAATTGCTAAATAATTTTGCTAAATAATAAGTAGTTAATCATTTTAATAGGGAGATACTAAACTGTTAAACAGAATTTAATTAATTGAATATATTCAAAGAAATATATATTTAAAGTACTAAATTACTATTTGCAGTGTACATAAATAAAATATTATTTAGTAGACACAAAAATGTACAATTTTGTTTCTTACTGTGTAAAAAAATATTTTTTAACTGGTATACCTATACCTATATTATAAGAAATTCAAATTGTTAGTATGAAACATTCATTTTGTATGTTCATATGTCATTTATGAAATTATATAATATTATATGTATATATATATATATATATATATATATATAATACATATTAAATGTACATATTTATCATATTTATATAATTGAATATTAAAAATATCCTTTTTTTCATAATTTAATCAAAATGGGAAAAAAAATGTTTTTTCTACATGAAAATGTCTTTTAAATTGCCCTAAGGAATTTCCTGTTAAAGTTTTCCTTATTCATTTAAGAAGAAAAAAAAATACATAATTTTTCTTTTTCTTATATATACATTACATTTTCTAGGGATTTCCTTATCGTAGTTTAGAGAAATGAATGTAAAACAAAAAAAAAAAAAAATAAAAACAAAAAAAAAAAATAAGGAAATAGCATATTATGAATGAAAATACAATTTACTATCAAATCATATTGTATCAAACAATACAACATATTATTTTTAATGACACTTTTAATGGATTCTACTAAAAGATAATGGAACAAAAATAGATTTAGAATATAAGATTTTCTTCAATTAAGAGCAAACAAAAACCAAAAATATTAAAAAAAAGTTCTGAAATATATTTCAAAACAAAAAATAGCTTTTTATTTCAGTACATACTGTTATATTCGAAAAGCTATACTAAATAATTTGGTCAATATATGGTATTGGTTTTTTTTCATTCTTTCTTTCTTCAATCTTGTTCACATTTCATTTTGAACTTTCATATTATTTATTAAGTATCAGTTTTTCAACCGAACAGTAATTTATGTTAATTCGTTAAGTGAACTGTCAACTTGTCAACAGATCTGTAATTTTTTGTCAATTTGCCAACTCTTTCAAACTTAATTAAAAAAACAAAAAATTACCGTTATTAAATATTTTTAAATTTTAAATTTGTATAGATATATTACTATATATAATAATAGAATACTACTATATAATACTACTATTAATATAATAATAGAATATATATATTACTATTATTATATTGTTTCTAAATTAAATAATATGCATTTGTATATCTTTTCACATATAATAATATGTATACTTAAATACTATACACTCTATACGAGCAACTGAGCTCATTTGAGAAACATTAATCAAAAAAATAATAAAAATAATAAAAAAAAAAATAACTGAACTGTCAATTTATAGGCAAATCTAAATATGATATTTCTTCAATGTTTTTAAATTTTTAAGCTTTGCATTTCGCTAATACTTTATCTAATATTTGTTTCACAGAAATTTTGTATCAATTATACCTCTCTATTCGTAATAATTATAATACTACCAAGATAGCTTAAATTCATTATTTCTTCTATTTTATACTTTCATTTCTACAAAAATTTACTTTGTACCACCAATAATATAATTATAATAATTATTACAAATTGAATAAAAATATATTCAAAACTTTTATATACAACATTTACAAATATACTCTGTTATAATTATCCATAATTATAATTGAAAAGCATTTAAGGACCTGCGCAGTAGACACCTTTTCATTTTGTTTCGCTTCTCTTTAATGAACCCCTAATATATAAATAAGTTGTACATAAAACAATAATGCGCACACAGTTGAAATTTTTACTCATATGGTTTTATTATTCAGAAAATACATTATGCATATGTGAGTTCTTATTAAAATAAAAAAACAAAAAGAAACAAACCAGTTATTATAAAATTACTTGCAGTGAACATAATGTAACTTATACATAATGTCAAATAGAAACAAAAAACAAACAAATTCATCTGAAATAAAAAAATATAAAAACAACAAAAAAAAAAAAAATCAGTTGAATTGTACATATGACTGGCAAATTCATCTTTATATAATAGAGTTATAGCATCTATAATTATAATTGACAAGTATTTAAGGACCTGCGCAGTATACATCTCTTCATTTTATTTCGCTTCTTCTTAATGAACTCTTAATATGTAAATAAGTTGTATATACGACCTAAATACGCATACGGGTCAAAAAAATTTCTATTTGGTTTTATAATATTCAAACTTTTAATTAAAATAATATAGCCATTTTGTGCTATTCAACATCTTATTATTTTTATACATAATTAAAGGAAATTAATTTTTTTAAGTAACTGTCGCAAATTATTGTTTTCTATATTTTGGTCATTTGTAGTAATCATATAGTTTTGGTTAAAAATATATATGTATATACCTCTTTAATATTTTTGTAATTAATTAATTAATTAATATAAAACTTTTATTTTTAGTGATTTTATCCATTAAATGCCACTAAGTATAGAAATATTTCGAAATGAAACAATATATGAGGGAGCAGTATTTATGTTTCCTAAATAAAACTTACTAACCTCTAAATTTTTATGAAAACATGAGCGGTTTCTACCATAACGTGAGAAGTGTATGTCAGTACATAAATTTCTGTTCTGTTAAAAACTTTAAATTTGGCTTCAACTTAAATTATATATACTCAGCAGGGGCCCCTAGTATTATTATATTAAAGTCGACTTACTTTAAATTTTTTAATTTCTTTGCTCTTTCTTTAATACATTTTTTTTTCTCTTAGTTCTATTCTCTTTCTTTACATAATTAATAGGTTTATTAAAATGTATTATTTTAATTCTTTTAAATTAGAAATGATTAAAACGTAATTGTGCCCTTATTTGTTTAAATGTAGAATGAAACCATAAATTAAAAAAGCATAATAGAAATGAAAGAAAGGATATTTATTTATTAAATTATGTATACACACATATTTATTTCAAATAAAGTATTGAGTGAAGAAAAATAAAATATTTTTCAATCTTCATAAACGAAACGAATAAATTTTAATATATTATTATAATAAAGCGAAAAAAATTAATTAAAATGAACCATTGAGCATAAAATGACCCATGTTGTTATAAAGATGAGAAGCTGTTACTCCAAGTTATTTTCCTTAACTCTTATTCATATATTCGACCCGGCTAATACAACGTATGTACCACTAAAAGTTTAAACAATGAATGAAGAAATTGCATATAAATTGGTTTGAATCTATATATTCCATTCTTTGTTTTTTTTTGTTTTTATATTATAGCCAAAACTTAGGTTAATTAAAAAATATATTAATTTTGGTGTATTTTTGTCAACAAGGTACATTTTTCAGAGAGAATCAATTACAAAGTGTATGACGACGATACAGATTTTGTTTAGTTAACTAGTAATTCTCATTAAGGAAGTATACTTGAAACTTAAATAAATTAAAATAAAACATAAAATTTGGTTTTAATTGTTGTGTTTTAATTACAGAAGTTAAGATTTTTTTTTATAAATACCTATTGTTTATTTTTATATATTTCTGCAGTAGTACATACATATACCAGCCGTTTTCAGAAGTAGTACTACATATACATATGTACCAACAGTACGGTGCACACTATATATTATACTAGGGGCCCCTGTTGAGTAACTATATTTCAAGTTGAAGTCAAATTTAAAGTTTTTAAAAAAACAGCAATTTACATACTGACATAGACTTCGCATGATATAGCAGAAACCACTCGTGTTTAATAAAAAGTTTTGTGGTTAGTAAGTTTTATTCAGGACACATAAATACACGTCCCTCATATACTGCTTCGCTTCCGATATATTCCCTATAATAAGCGGCATTTAGTGATAAAATTACTAAAAATAAAAAATTTTGTCATTAAAGAGGTACGTCTATATATATACCTACATAATACATAATTTTAATAAAAACTATATCATTACTACAAATAACCAAAATTTAGAAACAGTTACTTAAAAAGATAAAAATGAAGAATTCAAGTGATTTGTTTTTTGTTGGTTTTATATTTTTTATTTTAGATGAATTTTTTTTTTTTTTTTTTTTTTTTTTGGCATATTTATCATAGATTCATTTCCAAGTCCATATCTAAATTTTAATAACTGATTTGTTTGCTTTTGTTTATTATTTTAATAAGATCTCACATATGCATAATGTATTTGCTGAATAATAAAATCATATGAGTACAAAATTTTCAACTGTGTGCGCATTTTTGTTTAATATACATCTTACATATTATATTAGATATTAGAAGTTCATTAAGGAGTAGGAGAATCGAAATAAAATGAAAAGGTGTCTACTGCGCAGGTCCCTAAATGCTTGTCAATTATAATTATAGATTTTATTCTATTGCAGATATTTAGCAATGTTGTACCAGACCACCCAGGTAGGGCCTAATTGTAGACTAATTTTGCCCATATAAATGTATTTTACAGTACATACACAAGATATTCTTCAAATAAATTTGATCCAACTTATATATTAACACAAGCATAATTTTGGACTAGAATAATTGAATAAAATACAATTTTCTTTTTAATACAATGCCTATATACTACTAGCCTGGGATGACTGAGACCAACTTTAAAAATGGGACATTATTTACATATAATTTTGTCTTTGTATATAGGAAACTCATTTTGCTATATGAATAACCCATTATTATGATATTGTGTTATTTTTTTAAAAAAATATTCAAGATAATTTACTTAAGTTGGTAAAATTTACAAAAATTACAGCGATATTTTCATTAATAGTTTTTAATTTAAAAAAGCAAAATTCATATTATCCGACATGGAATCCGACTTCTAACAAATTATAATGAACACTGAAAATACAATAATTTTTTCTTGAACTTCAATAGAACTTGCAATCGATAGGTTAAAGAGCCAGGAGCAGCTGAACTATCATGATATATCATTCATTATTATTATTATAACCAAATATAATATTAATAATTTCCATTGCAAAAGAATCAGCTTTCTGGTACAACTACAATTAATGAAGGTGGATTTGAATTCCAGGAATAGGATATTGAAGTCACTGGATTCTTTCAAGGTGGGGTATGTTTTAATTTTTTTATTTTTATTTTAGTAATTCTATTATAAATCAAAAATATAGTCATTAAGATAAAACGAATTGTATAAATTTTTTATATTCTCACGGCCGAAACACATTTATTTAATTGAAATATTTGGGTGTTGTATTTCCAAATATTTGCCCATAAATAAACAGTTTATATCAATTCGCTATATAGTATTTAATATTGTTAAAATTAATTAAATATTGTCAAAATTGCAACTTTGCATTTTTGCACTTTTTTCGTTATTTATCAAATATTATCAAAGCTTTTGCATTGGAATATTTTAATTAAAGTTAGAATAATTAATTCTAGTAAAGAAGTTATTTTGTAAGAATAATTATTGTCAATTTTGTAAAGTTGTCTCTGAAGGGCATTGAAATTTATATTGAAACGCTAATTTAAACAGATACAGTTAAATTTATATTAAAATCGTATGTAAATTGTTGTTGTTTATTATTTTTTATCTGAACAAAACATTTGATGTTGTTTGTATTTAATTTTTGGTATTAAATTTAAAGAATATTTTTGTAGCTAACTTCTGTTAGTTTGTGCTTTTCTGACCTTTTATTTTTATAAAAAAAAAAATACATGTAGATATACACAAAACAAAAACAAAGTTAAAAACGAAATAGTAATTCGGTAAATTCCGGAAAAATCTTCGCAGGCCTCGGCTACAAGTAAAGAGGCATATATTGCTTAATATAATATTGGTGTGTAAACTTATTTTCATTGTGTACAATACATTAACGTATTTATTTTTTTAATTTTTCATTATTCAAAAATCTACATACCTAACTTTATGTTTAATAATAATTTCATAATTAAAACAATATTTTTCTTATTTTTATTTGTTAGCTTGTCTTGAATATCTTAAATTATTCATTATTTATAATTAAATATTGCATTGTCATGAATTTAAAATTTACCGTTTGTTTGATTTTAATTTTGATTATTTTTTGTACAAAATTTGCATTTGGAGTTTGAAAAGTTATACTTAAAAAAAATATATTTGATTTTATAACTTGAAAACTTTTATTTTACTTTTATATATTTATATTTTTATTGTATGTATATAGAAAACGTCTTTTTATAAAGAAGAATTTTAGTTTAAAATTTAAATTTTTATATTATTTTAAAAGCACATAGATACATACACATATTATAAATCAAATCAGAATAATAAATTATTTATTTGAATTTTACAAGAAAATAAATATTTTTTATTAAATAAATTGATTCCCGCTTCCATGTATGATGAATACTTTATATCTCATAATAAATGGCAGAGATATGTACCAATATATATATAATATGTATATATATATATATATATATATATATAACTCCCTTGAAATAATATTATTAGCTATTTATAAATATATTTTCAGTAAAAATTTAAAATTGTAAAGCAAGATATGGATACATACATTCATCTACACTACATAGATTCAGTTATAACCTTGTTTTTTAGCATTATAAGTACATACATACTTCAAATTTTTGTCATGGTATCATGGACTATTAAAATAAAAATTAATTAGCTGAATTTTAAATTGATATATGTATTTTAATTTGCCTACCTACTTCATATTCATTTTTTAAATTTAATTTTGAAATTATATCATGTAAAAGTATTTGATTGTTTATAACCTTCAAAATTGATGAATTAAAAATGTGTTTAATTGCCTTACAAAGTAGAAAAAATTAGAAATTCCCTAATGTATAATTGCAATTACAACATAAATTTTTATCAGTTTTATATTATTAATGCCATATATTATAATTTAAACTTTGTTTATTTAATCATTAATAAATATAGCCAAGGCCGCGACTACGAAAGTTTCACTAGTACCACAGGATGCACTGATGGTCCTACAACTTTGATTGATTAATTTCTGATATATTATGCAGCTACATAGTAAAATAGTCACTTTTACTATACGAATATGGGATATACATATAATACGGAAACAAATAGGTCTATTGATAAATTCGACCTGGGCCGACAGAGGGTTAAAGAAAGGTGGAATGAAAATAGAATGGCTAATAAATATCCACTACACCTCTGAAGAGATGCAAGATCTTTTAGAATAAATTTACTTAACTAACGGTTTATATTTGATGTATGCCAAACAGACTTACCGTTTTTGACTAATAGTTGCCAAAATTTAAAATTTTGATAAAACAAACTGCATTTTTTATTTAAAACCTTAGTTATCTCTGCACAATTCATCATTTTTTTTATTACATTTTTTGATGAAATCAACCATTTCCTACATTTTTAATTTAGGTAGACAATTTTAATGTCAGACTTGCCATTTCTATAAGGTGATATCATATTCTGATAAAGAATATGGATGTTTCCAAAGCTTGAAAAACTTGTGAAGCTTCAATGTTAGTTATCGGAAAAAAATGTTATTTAAAAAAACATTCAAAAAAAAATTTACTTTGAAAAGCAATATCTACACCACCAATAAGGATTTAGAATTTGGTAATTGGTTGTTTGAAAAATTTGCATACATTTTAAAGACACATTTAAAGCCATAGAAGTTGTAAGTCAACTTGCTACCAATGAAAAAAAGCTGTCAAAATATCTGTAAGTTTCAATATCTCCGAAATAGTTGGAATAGATGAGGATAAGCCTGACTTAATCTTCGAAGTTAGGTCTTTCAGCCTGTTGTACCCCCTCTCAGTCATCCCTTTGAGCAAACTCTTTTTTATGTAATATTTTACTCTATTTTTCTTCCAATAATTTTTGTTATCAAAAAGTTTACAAACTTAACTCCCAATAATTGACAACAGGTAGAAAATTGATCAAAAGAAATATTACACACACACAAAATATTAATTCAGTTAAAACAACAAACCCATAACCAATAAGCTGACAAAATGTAAGTCGGAAAATCATTGTTTCTGTAAAATTAATGTGAAATAACAACAATGATAATTACGATTGGGACCGCGAAGTGTATGTCCCACAAACCGAAATGTTCCTGTTATAGCCAGGTTTAAATTATTATTCAAGACATTTTTAAATCTGCTCGTGATATGTATTTACTTATTTATTTCTTGTTGAGATCAAACAGATTACAATTTATTCTTAAACTAAAAATAAAGAAAAAGTAAAAGGTACGTGGGGATTTCTAGTTATTTAATTTACTTAAATAAACTTGTATTTGGAATGCGTCAAACTGGATCAAAGGTATGGGCATTGGACGGATTTCATGCTCTTATCGGAGTACCATCTACTTCAAAGATGTTACCCTAATAAGAGCATGAAAAGAAAATTTTAAATTGTGGTACAATAGCTTCAGAGTTATTACTTTTTGTGTCCTTATAATAATAATAACAATAATAATAATGTCCCAACGACCAATTACCCCTCCCGTACCGCGCACGCGGGGTGTCTCCATTCTCATTATTATTATTATTTAGCATATGACTAGGAGTTTCGTATACAAGGTCATCACAGTACTTGGAAGAATAATTCTCTTCTTATTAAAAGTACAGAAAGGTTTTAATAAATTAAAGTATTCAGTATGTAATACTGTGACGAGCATATACTCAATGAACTTTCATTAATTAAACTTTAATATTTATTATTATATTTTAATTTTATTCAAAAACGAATACAAGCACTTGATAACCCTTAATGAAGAATGTGTTTGTAAGGAGAGAATTGGGTCAGGAAATGCTTAAAACAAGCATGCAAAAAAGAAAAGAGGGAATTAGTAAACACGATTAAGGAAATTAGTAATTAGTAATAAATTGATAGAATACTAAAAACAGAAACAAAAATAAAATCCATAAATTTTATACACATTCTTCATTAAGGGTTACATGTCCTTCAAAAAATGATGACCTGTTTGAGTAGAGCAGATTCTTTAGTTTGGACTTACTAATGTGAAAATCGAAGACATTAGAGTTATTGTTTACGTTACTCAACATTCTTGTAATTGGCTCACTCTTTCCATAATCCGGGCGATGAAACTTTAAACGAAAGAGGGCAGAATGCCTAAGAGATCGAAAATTGATATTGAAGTTTATAAGTCATGTAATTAGGGATCGATCTGATCTACGTTTTAAATTAATGAACCTCCAGACAAATTTGGAGTTACATCTAACCTACTAAGCAACATTGGTTAGATAACCATTGTATCTAGATTTTACTGAAGTCTTGAAAGTATTAAAATGATCAGATATAGAAATTCAAATATCTATTGGATTGCGTCGGCAGATTTTTTTTTTTTTTTACATTATAAACTACATATATTAAAAAAGAAAATAAGAACAAATATTCAGTGCAAATAAAAATATTAAGAATACAAAGATATAAAGAAAAGAGGAAAAAAAAATCATATTAATTAATGTTAAAGATATCAAACAAAAGTTCATGATAAGTTAGTGATTATACATAAAATAGAAAAAGATATAAAGTAGAACAAAACGATAGGCACTTTTATATTTTATAGTTTTCTAAAAATGAGCTTTTAATAGTTTTTTAAATTTATGTTTAGGCAAGTTTTTAATTTCATCTTCGAGTTGATTGTAGAATTTGTAGCTACTGTTGATAATTGCCTCTAGTCCATTCAATCTCAAACCTGGCTGACACCGTAGTTGATTTGCAGATCTAATACTGTAGCCATGTATGTCTTTGTTTTTTTATTATTTCTGTGTTTGATTTTATGTTTTGGTATTCAATATTATGTATATGGATAACTTGTGACACTTTTTTTAAATCATATAATTTTAAGATACCATATTTATAATGAATTTCATTGGTAGTCGTTCTCATAGGTAAGCCGAATAGATTTTTTATAGATTTGTTTTGTATTTTTTGTAGTGCATCCAGATTTTTATGAAAGGCATTCCCCCATATTCCAATATCATATGAAATTGAGCTATGAAACAGACTGTAGTATATCGATATATTTATAGAAAACACATGCTATTCTTCTAGTTTTTGTGATTATATTATAGACATGACTATTCCAACTTAGTTCTTCATCTATAATCACGCCAAGTTACTTGTATTTATTTACTTGTTCTAATTTATTTCCGTCATAATACACAGACAAATTTATATTTTTGCTTTAATTAGCATTTACTTTGTTTTCTTTACATTTACTGTAAGTTTATGTAGTTTCATCCAATTATATATAGTGTTCATATCACCATCCATTTTTGAGCTCAGATCGAGTAAATTTTAGGCACATCCTAGGTGAAAACAAATGTCATTCGTTAAAAAACGATTCTACTATTCTATTTTTCGGTTAGATTTGTTGTGAATTTTTCGGGTTTATCGGACATTTTACGTATACCACTTTAATTTAACAGTGCGCATAATATATGCCAACATATAGTCTAATAAAATTATTGTGAATTAATATATAAAACTGAGCAAATTGCAGTTGCCAAACTACTGATTTAGACTCTAAGTTTTATTCAATTTAATTTCTCTTATCAAAAAGTTTAAAAAATATAACCTTTTAACTTACTAGTCTAGTGATTTATAAAAGTTTCTAATTTACAGATTTACATTTTCTACCTACATATAAACAAAACAAGACCTACGAAAATATTTAACCAAATTCAAATGATTTTAATTTCGAAAACTAATTATAATCTTCTCGGTAATCCTTTCTCCAAATACTAAAGCCATTAACCAACACTTCTTACTATATTTGGATATGAAATTTTTTATTTGATATTTAATATACAATGAAAAACTTTACAAGCACCAATATCCTTAAGCATCACCATTTTCAAATCAACGACGTTTTGTTAAGTAGAAAAAAATAAACCATTCTTCGTAGTACAAAATTCCACAGTTTTTCTACAAAAATAAATAACTTAATTCTTAAAATTAATATCAAAATTAAATAATAAATTTATTTAATTTAATTTAATTTAATTTACACATGTTCTTAACACCATTTAATACAGAATTAAAACTGACAAAAAACAATGATTTTTACTTTCTTATTTTGTTTTCATTTTTTTTTTCTACTTTAATTTTTGTTGTAATAACATGAAAATTTTCATTTTTAACATAACCTCAAAATAAAATAGAGCATTAAATTTTCATTTTTATAGACATGTAAATACATACATAAATGTATGTTTCATATATAATATTATTTTATCACGATCGTCTATTTAAATGTGTTACACGATAAAAAAAAAAAAATTTTAAAACCAAAATTTACAAAATCAAAAAAAAAAACAACAATAATAACAAATAATTCGAACTCCTCTAGAAATTACAAAGTTCAAAAACATAAACAATAAAATTAAAACTTTTTTCATGTCATTTTAATCTTAGAAAATTGACACACCTGAGTACTACTTACTATATATGTATATATGTATGTACCTTATACAACAATTTGCTATGTTCGAAGAAAATGTCTTTGAAGCCTCAAGGACATTAAAGTTGCGAGCATTGAATTTTAAATACTGCTTTTTGATCTAACTTTAATGTATTCTATGTATGGTATTTATTTTTTAAATTACTTGTTAAAAAAAATTTAATAATATTGAATATAGGCACACATTAAGGTATGTATATATACAATTATATTTAAAAATATATGCACAGATAGTATGATTGTACAAAGAATAAAAAACTTAATTTTTAATGTTATAGTTTACTGATGTTAATTCTAAGGACCTTCTTCGCTATATCAAGATGGTCCTACTATAGTAGAATCAACTCTGAGAAATTAGATTCAATGGCAATACAATAAAGCTCTTTAATTGAAGTTTGTTGGATTGATGACTACCGTTACCTATCTGCCATGTTAATATTTACTTACCAAAAGCATTCAAACATCAACAATTTGAAATATAACTGAGCCTATAAATCCCCTAATTAATTAAATTAAATCGATAAATCTAATTTGAATTTTTTGAACATTTCAATTTCAGTTTACCAACTCTGTATTTCTAATAATGGTTATTTACTAGTAAGCCTACAAGGTTTTATGAGCAATATTTATCTATTAAAATATTTTCTCTATTTAATACCATCACACTACTATAAAGTATAATATCACTATAAAATATTAATATCATTAGACAAAATTAAATAATTCAGACTTAGGCTGGACGCAAACATGCAATTTGTAGTTTTACACATTGCACATTTGTGTTCTATTAATTTGAATCAAGGTGCGCTAAGGTGTGAACACAAATGTGCAATCAAACAGTGGTAAAACTAAAAATTGCATATCTGTGCTTATGCTTAAAGTTCGTTTTTGTTTAAGGTTTGATATAAATGATGAGATCCAGCGATAACAGTAGCTATAAAATTTATGTGGCTTTTTGATACATTATACATCAATTGATAACATTTAGATACATTTAATATATGTAATCGACCGATATGATTTAGTAGTAGTTATTATGATATGATTATAACTAAAATAAATGAAAATAAACTATCATGAAGACGAAGTTATACTACACAATAGATGTAATTGTTCAGGTTTAAAAAAGTTAATAAGCCAAGAATTAAAAATAAGGAAAATTTAATGCGATATTATTTTGTGTTGGTCGACAATCTGCGTATCGCAGTTATTCCATAACTGCTATCATCATCATCATCACAAACGAATGAGTTTGTATTTTAACTTTCCAACTTCATTCCTATACATCGAATCTTATTTTAACTTTCCTAATTTCCTATTCACCTTAACTTCACTACTTCAATCTTCTCGGCTTAGAAACTACTGTGTAGTCGAATTTGAAAATACCACTAGCCAAATGCATATTTGGTCTATGAAATTCTACCATTACCCTTCACGGCTTAGCTATTTACTTTAAGTTTTATCCTTTCCAGCCCATTTTAATATTCTATACTCTATAACTCTTTGAATATGTTCACATCATTGCATAGTTTTGGAGAATTGGAAAACAGAAAAAAACCTATTAAAATCACCCTGAGATGAGAATTTCTGAGAACTTCATCTTTATTATAAAATATTTAATATTGGTTGGACCTAGGTGACAATATAATAGCTGGTATATAATTATGTTGACAAATCAAACCAAATTATTTTTGATAATCAAATTTGGTTTTAGTGATATATTTAATATATTGAGTCGAATTTTCGCCCTATTTTTCTCTGATGCAGTTACAGGACGGTGATGATGATGATGATGATTTAGTCGAATTTTCTTTCACTATGACAATTTATTTTTATTATGCAAATATTGATATTTCTTGAGCAATGTACTTCCTTCATTTGTTCTTGCTCTCTTAAATCTCTCTTAAGATTCTCTATCTCGATTAGATCTTTATAATCTTTAATAAATTTGTATTACTTAGTATATTCAGTTTGTGAATTCAGAATAGAGCTATTTATTACCTATTTATCTATAAATAAGTTAATGATACGAAAATCGATAGAGTGGGGATATAGCCTCCAATTGAATACATAAGCAAATCTTATAGTCCTTTTTTTTCTAATTCATCTTTTACAAAACATTATATATTCGCAATTCAATTTGAGCCGATTTTCTTGTATACGAGCATTCATTTCAATTTTGTTGTTGAGAAATAGAAAAAATCAATCATTGCTTGTATATGGTGCATCAATAAGGTACAACATCGGTGCAAGCTTAGTGCAAACTGTCCGAAAATTTGAAAGAAAGCGCATATGAGTAAGTGTACAAATACATATAGAGAGTCCGATTTCGAAAACAAGTATTACTACTCTAGTAAATACTTGTACAAGGAAGTAAACATAATTAGAGTCGAAAATTTTATTATAAAAGTAATTCGAAGACATTATTATAAAGGCCAACACACTTCAGAAAATTATTTGATATCGCACATATTCTACCACAATGAGGAGTACATCAAAAAGACGGTGGGCACCGACTTCAGAGCATTTTATCTTTTTAGATAAAAACGGTTATATTCAAACCCGTAATCATGTTCCTCTATTATACCATAACAAACGGTATACACGTAAAGCTATTGTTTATAACCCGGGCAATATAAACGGAGAAAATTTAAAATTTGAAATGTCCTTACCAGATAAGGAGAAATTAATTAAATCAAACTATTTTTGGTCGGAAAACTCTAATTATAATTAGCACAAAGTATAATACATATTATTATTTTTTTAATTAGGTTAAGGTGTTTTAGTTAGAATAAGATAGATTAAGTAAGGCTATTTATTTAATAAATAATTTATTGGATTGGAAAAGTAGGGAGCTTTCAAATAATATAATTCGAAGAAAAAAAATTTTGTAAAGTTTGTACATAGTATTAAAAATAGTGCATAAAATTAACATAAAAACGAAAAACTGGTTAGATGTTAATAAAATTTTAATATATGTCTGTGTTTGTAATTTTTTGTAGACTAGACTAGTTTAAGAATGTAAAAATAGTGCGAAAAAATAAAATGTATATTAACAAAACATAAAAACAATGCAAATCAACAGTTATCGGAAGGTTTAGGCTTCTCTCAAATGGTTTTTAACAGAGCCTATGGAGATCATGAACAACATGAAACAATAGAATATCCTGTCTGAGACGTTTCCTGCTCTAAGCTCTTAAAGAAAAATTTATCTAGCTAATCCCATCCTAAAAACCCCTCCTACTTCTAATATTAAAAACGTATATCCCTTCGTTGACAGCTCAAAATTATTCAACGTACTAGAATCTATCCGGGAAAATTTGATTTCGGGCTATCACTACTTAATACTATGCCAGATTAACTGTTACCTTACCTCCCCAACTTGATTAGAAACTCAGTTTTCAAAATAAGAATTCTAAAAACTGAATTTATAATTGTTAAAATGAAGAACCCACACCCTACCCTATTTTATTTTATTATAATACTAAATAAGTTAGTTATAATAAATTATTATACTATATAAATAGCGGTAACGTATGCAAATTCTTAGAATTTACATGTTACATTCTTTGATCTCAAAAGGATTTTAGTCATGATAATGAACCAAATTGTAATTATTTTCAGTTTTAGTGTGCTTTCTTAATTAAAAATTGTTAACACTTAACAGAGTACCTATATGTACCTATTTTTAAAATTATTTTAATTTTCATAGAAAATACCACAAAATCAGCTAAACATTAAACAAAATTATATTTTACAAAAGATTCAAAAAAAATAAAAAATAACATTTTAAAAATATGTTTTGAAAATTAATTTTTCAAATGATTTCTTGGAAAATTAAAATAAATAAATTTAACACGATTTCAGAGAATTAATTTATTATTTTAGAAGTTCAATTGTTGTAAATTTCATAAGTCAACAACATACATTATTATTAATAACAAAAATGTTCTATTTAGAAGCAGGGCCGGTATTGTGAAAGTGCCTCCGTGGTGCATTGTTACCAGTGCTTTGTTTAAGGTCTTATTTCATAGATTTATGAATTGAACAAAAATTTTACCAAATTTACTTACAAATGCGGTAACACTTTATTAAACGAATGCGGTATTAATAAGCAAATGTGGTAATACTTTCATTCAAGCATGAGAATACATCCTAAAATATTTCTTACTTTAGGTGGTATTTCTATTCAGATCAAAATGTTCCAGTAATTTTATTTTTACACTGTAATGTAAATACAAACATTGAAAGAAAGGTTTAGGATTTTCGCTCAATGTGCAAAAGACTGATAACAAAATTTGACTTCAACTTTCAAATTCAAAACACATGACTAAAAAAGCATTAATAAAAAATTCGAACCTACCACAAAAACATACAAACATATAAACACATAAATAATAAATAGACACTGGCAAGTTAATATAAAAGTATATAAAAATTTGATATTTGAAATTGCATATGCGATGCGAATACAATATTAAAGAAAAAGGGAGATAGAAATAATATATTTATCAATATTTAATAACAAATTATTAATCAATCTTCTTCTTTTTCTTCAGCCTTCAGCTAAAAGTAAAAAAAAAATTAATTAAGAAATTTCCAGAAGAAAATTTTGATTGGTCATAAAAGTAGTTCGGACATGCGAACACCTTAATAATTTCCTTCTCACGAAGACTGACAGCTTTGATGATGATAGTACCCTTGATTTCTTGTATTTTTTTTTTTAAAAAAAGCTGTTGAAGTAACCCAGACTTCAGTACACAAAGAACATCTCTTGTTCTCTAAACAGCGATCTTCAAAAAATACATGACTGGGGAAGTGTAAATATGGTAAAATTTAATGCTTCAAAAGCCTAGAGTTGTCTCATATCAACAAAGCAAAACCCATCAATACCAAATATTCTATTTGGAAATGTAAATATCGAAAACTTTGAAAACTCTAAGAAATCTTGTAATGGAAATAAACTGCAAACTTTCGTGGCACGATTACATTTCTTCTGTCGCGAAGGATGTTGCAAAAGCTTAGGATTCTTAAGCAGAAATAGCAAATATTTTACATCTTCCCACAACTTCCTATTAATATATAAGACATACATTCAGTCTCGACTTGAATATAACTTGCATATTTGGGGAGGTGCGCCTAGTCCCAGCCTACAGTATCTAGCGATAAGATGCAAAAGCGAGCCATCAAAATTATCAATGATGGAGATGTTTCACAACACCTAACACCATTAAGTCATCGCCGTAATGTAGGACTACCCACTCTGTTTTATAAAAAGAGTAATTGCTCTGACGAAATTAAATGTAGTATACACAAAATACAGCCATTCCAGTGTAATTCTCGCAGGCTAGCCCTCCCTCACAAATTTGCAGTAGAGCTTTTTCGAACCAGAACTGTGAAATATAAAAATTCATTCATCAACACGAACCTCTAAACTATGGAAAAGCTTACCATCTTTTGGGTTTTCACAAGTATTTAGTTCAGCAGTTTTCAAGAGACGGGTAAATAAATATGTTTGAACCTATCCGTAAATTTTTGTACTCACTTTTCTATTCTTTTCTAATTTTTTTCTATTTTTTTTTATTACTCTTTACTAACCTTATTTTTCTTTCCTTCATCTTTATATGGCTAAAATTCTACGAAGGCTTTCTGCATATTTGGGGAGATGATTGGTTCTGCATATTTGGGCAATGAAAATTGCTTATCCCATTACTTTGGCCTAATATAAATAAATTTTAAAAAAATAATGTTTTGAACGGAATTCAAATTATGTCAACAAAAATCCTTTTTAAGGATCCATTTAACAATCCTTGATTGGCTTTTGTCTTCTCCGCAAGATTTGCCTAACTCTTTCTTTCTCTTACAGATATCTTCAAATTTATTATTTTATTATTTTAAGATTTCTCTCATTTACAGTTTCCCTCTATCTTTTATATTCATTGGATTTGCTGAGAATAATGAATCGATGTCTGAAGCCACAATTGCTGTATCATCACATTTATTTTTTTATTCACATTTGATGTCGTTGGGATATCTGCCATTTAGATGATGTAGTGTCTGGGTCTGGCGCACCACCAGATTCAACATCGAAATGTTTTGTACGACAATAGTACTGTCTGACATAGAACATACAATTTGATGTATAAATTCTCAGCAGTTTGTAGAAATCGCACGACAAATCATTTTTCAGATTACATAATAAGCCCAAATGCCACCACACCTTATTGAATGTTTGGCTTATATCAGGGAATACGACAGAACAGATATATTTTTTTTCTCCAAGTCGGAATTTATTTGATTCATAATTTTATGTTCTATAGTACCATGTCTTATTCAAAGACCAAACTGTTTTTTTTTAATTATATTAAAGGTAAAAAACAGTTTTGGTATTAAACTGATCGGTCCCTATGACTGTATGATAACGTTTCTTCTGCTCTTTTTCGGGCTTTGTGTGCCATAATTATTTCTGATACTTTCCATTGTTATGGAAAAAATAGTTTCCTTAGTACAGCATTGTATATGTACTTAAGTAATACTTACTTGTAATGTAGTTATAATTGATAAAAATTTTATATACTTATAGTTTAAATTTAATTTATTGACATTAATGACAAGTTTGGTTTTATTTTTAAGAAAAATTAGAAAAAAAAAATTATTCCAAAATTAGTTTACAACCTTAATTATTCAAAATTCAGATTTTATTATTCAATTTATAATCAACTTTAGCCAACTTTACCGTCTTTCTTCATATAAACAACTACCCCTATATATCTTAAGTTAATGAATATATACATGTGTAGACGAACACTAAATGACGACCCAACCTGTAGACACTGTCTGGAAGAGTAAAAAACCTCCACACATGTTGTAAGATAGTGCCTAGCTCTTTTAAAGCTGAAATTTAGGCCTTCGGAAACACACTACATAACCTCAGAAAGCTGCTGCAGTATAAAACACTCAGACATATTGGCCTTTATCAAAAGGGTCGATTAAGTAGAGGAATGGAGGAGGGTATAAAAAGGTAAAAGCCTACATGCCAGATCTGACATAGTAGAGCCACCTCTGTAAGAAATAAAAAAAAAAAAAGAATATATGACAGTTGTGTCAAATGATGTTGCGATGTATTAATGTTATACACCATACACCCTATCATAGTTCTTACATATATATGATAGTAAGTTTAAATTTTTTACTGACAATTCCCGTAATCTGCGATAATGATACGATCTCATTCTTAATAACTGTTACAATTTCATGTAATTTTATTTTGTTTTGCTGGTAAGTTCATCTGGTAGGGAGCATTCATGATGTTGTTAATTTGTTCCATATCACCTAAGCTGTTTTGCTCGTCCCAGGTCATAATCAGAGTTATTTGGGTAGCTATAGTATGAATAGATAATAAAAAGGATGGTAGATTTGCTTTAGAAAAACATGCGTTTTTGGTTTTACGGGGATTGATAGTCAGAGACGATTGTCGATACCAACCCAGGGCTTACACATTTAGAATTTTTGCTTATCTTATTCATATAAAATGATGTTCGAACAACATTGAGTTTGTATAGAGTCTGTTTCACATTTTTGTGGAACACCAAAATATCGGTAGGCAATGTAGGCATTACCTAGTACATATAAATCAAAAGAAGTAGGCTTTGGTTTAAGTGAAAAACAAATATCATTACAAAATACATATACAACCATGTATGATATAGATTTAAAATTTTACATACCATTTTGACATACCTACATCATACCTACTCCTACATATGTACATAGCTTGCTTTTGCTCGTGTGTGTGAATTTTTCTGTGTGATGCTTTGGTCTCGTATAATTTTTTTTTTTTGACTAAATACCGCCTGTGGTTTTTTTCAGTGTGAAAATATGCAAATAGAAGCATTGTTTTAGAATACTAATAGACAAATTCGTTCAAAGACTTAAATTTTTTTTTTTAAATTAAACATCAACACATCAGTGTTCTGATTTTTATTATATCCATTTTGAAAAATGTATGTATGTACTTAAATTAAAATACAGCTGGTATCATCTTGGGTTTGTATGTATGTAGTATTCTTTGACAGTCATCGTTTCAAATCTAAATCATCATGAAACGAAACGAAAATTTTGATGAAAACAAAATAACTAAAAATACAAAGAATTTGGTATGAACAAGTTTCCAAACAAACAGTGTGGTGATGCAAAACCAACAAAAAAAAAACAAAAAAAACAAAAAAAAAATCTCTCTCACAAAAACAAAATCAAATTGAACCTAAAATTAAGTTAAAAACTTACATTTCTGTGATAAATCCAATTGCAAAATTATTTTTTTAAATTCATATCCTTAATTCACATGAAAGGAGAAGATCAAACAAATAAGGATGTTAACATAAAAGTGAAAACAAAAAAAAATTTTAAATTTTAACTACTATTAAACAAGTTTAGAAAAAATAAAAATTTAAAACTCGTCATTCTCAGTATATTCGCATCCATCATTTTAAATTCACTGTTTTGTACCATATAAAAGCATCATCATCATCATCACCATCACTTCAGCTATCAAAAGAATCAAGCAAGTAAGGTAATCAAAATGAAAACTTTTTCCAACAAAAGTTAGTTATTTACCGTTATGTAATAATTTTTTTTCTCTCTCTTTTTCTTCTTATCTTTATAATTTCCAAAACTCATGTAACTTTTTAACTTACTTTTGAGGGAAAAAAAATAAAAATAAAACAAAAACAAAATAAAATAGGTATAAAATGTTCACTGTACTTTAGTACAAAATTGAAAAATTTATGTTTTCAAGAATTTACTGAAAAGACTTACTGCTGACATATAATCTAGTTATAAAAACAAAACCAACCCCCAAAAACATCAAAACATCAAAAAGTATAATTTACATGTAAATACATATTCTAAAAATATATATATATATTTTTATATATATTTTGCGATTATTAAAACCTTCTTTGTGCCTTCCAGTGCCACCTACCTAACTTTTTGGTTATCCCAATACAATACAGTGGTTTTGCATAATATTGCTACCACCTTAGCACTGTTGTACTCTCTCTGTTTTAAATTAACAATACACAGTTGAAAAATATTTCACAAGAAAAAACAAAAAAAAACAAACCATTTATTTTAAAACATTATAAGATTCTGTCATAATGTAATCTAAACTTTAGAAATTATAAAAAAAAAAAAAAATCAAAAACAACAAAAACAAGAAAATTTAGAGAAAATTTTTTTTTAATTTAAAAATGGCAGCTCATTTTAACTTATATTTTATATTAATAAATTTTTCAAAGAAATTTTAAAAAATTTCTTTGTTGTCAAAGTTAAAATGTTTAATTTTGTTGTAACCAGAACATAATTTCTTGTGATGCACTGAATTGACATGCTGTGTCAGAAAAAATTATATTCTTATTTCAAATTCGATCTTTGGGTGAGATAAAAAAAAAATACGTTTTAATAATATAACCCTGCAGTTCTAATATAATCTGTGATAATTTTTTAAATAATTTTTTGGACTTAAAAGAGAATGTTCAAACATTATTATGTATGGTATGTTCTATATTTAAGAAATCGATTTGTTTATTGGAAAAAAAATATCCACAGGAATGTACATTTTTTCATAGTTAGTTTAATGTTGTTATACGCACTAAAAGTATATACCTATATCTAATTATATTAATGTCTGTGAAACTATCCACACTAAAGAATTAAAGTAAAAAGTAGTGACTGGAACCAAAAAATTTAAATGTGAAGTCAAATAATTACCGCAAATAATTGCCGGTTAAGAAATGTACGAAACTGAAAAAATAGTACTATTTTTGTGCCCATTTTTCAGTGACAGGAACCTAAAAATTTGAATGTGAAGCTTTTTTTCAATAATTACCGCAAAAATTTACCGGGTAAGAAATGAAAAAAAATAAAAAGTAATCTTTCAGTGACAGGAACCTATAAACTTAAATATTAAGCATTTTCAAATAACTACCGCAAAAATTACCGTTTAAGAAAAAAAAATCAATTTTTGTGCTCGTATTTCAGTGACAGAAACCTACAAATTTAAAAGTAAAACATTTTCAAAAAATTACCGCAAATAATTACCGGTTAAGAAATGAAAGAAAAATTAAAAAGTACTATTTTTTGTGACCATCTTTCAGTGGCAGGAAATTAAAAATTTTAATGTAAAGTTTTTTTAAGTACTTACCGCAAAAAATTACCGTTTAAGAAATTTTAAAAAAAATACTATTTTTTGTGCCCATCTTTCAGTGACAGGAAACTAAAAATTTAAATGTCAAGCTTTTTCAAAAAGCTACCGTTTAAGAAATAAAAAATTTAAAAAGTAGAATTTGTTGTACCCATCTTTCACACAAAACATTTCAGATAAAAAAAAAAAAAAACATATCCAAGTTCTAAACCCATATATGAAAACTATATTATTTAATGCATGAACCAAATAGCAAAGCATCATAAAATCAATAAAATAATATAGCTTTTTCCAAATTAAAAGTATTAAATTAAAAGTATTAAAATTACCCAAAAAATAAAGTACCTATTAAAAATTTTCTAGTTTTCCTGGTTCGTGTCTTTGAATATTAACCACCTCAAAATATTTGTAATTGACCAATGCTGGCATATCTTCAATTTTAAATGAATTTTCATTTTGTAAAGAAAAATATTGACAAGCAGAAAAAAAATATTCCTATTTTTCCCATGGTAGTAAATTTTGATTAGCCACCGTTAAAAATATACTAGATTTGCAAAAAATCCTACTTATAAGAAAAGCACCGGAAGCAAGATATTATAAAGAACATATAAAGGACCAATATTGACTATTTCTTCAATTGATGCTGAAATTACAAAATGATCATCTCCTTCATCTCCACATGGTGTCTGCGATGTGAGCCCCAAAATAAAATTAAACTAGAATGGACAATTGCACATTTGTGACTCCACGTTTAGAGAATGAAAAAAATAATTATATGAATACAAAAATTGTATGCTTAAATTGGACAATATGCTAAGAAAGATTAATTGTTTTGCAGAAATAAAAAACTTTTAGTTCAATATTTAAATGAAGATGAAAGAAACATTTTTTTATTACTGGACTGGCGAATTTTACTGTTGTATACATACCGTGAAAATATCTGGCTATTATTTAATTTTTTAATTGAAATTTCATGAACGGAGTTTTGAGCGATTAGCTTAGAAACTATCCCCAGAAACAAATACAACGTTCAGGACTATGAACTTAAACCTTGAAAAGACTTAAGTCGACCTTGGCAACGTACAATAGATCACCAAAGTGTATAACAAAATGCTTAAACAGAGAAAATTTCAGGAACGATTACAGGAAGCCAATCCCTAATTTGTTGTAGATATAATGTAGCAAAAGTATATATGAAAAAAAAAATACATAAAACAAGCAAAACAGTAAAAAAAAATTTTTAAGTTATTTCAAAAACGAAGATTTTACTGTATTTTTTACTTTCGTAATTCAGAATATTTTATGTTCTTGTTTCTTCTGGTTAAGTACAGTACTACTGCAAGTTTTACTACATATTTTATTACAATATTTTTCAAGTACATATTTAGTTTTCAAATTTCTGACTTATGTTGAAAAAATTAAATGTTGAAAACTACTACTATCAGGAACTAAGTCTTCTGAGCGTAGTTTGTTTATCCCAATGACAAAAAGTACTGAAGCACGTCGAAAAATCGATAAAGCATATTTTTTTTTGCTCGGGATTATTCTAATTCTAATGGAACTTTTCGGTTGAAAGGCAGGTGCTCTGCCTTAGCGTATAAATTATATTTTAATTAAAATATATTATTGGTATGACCAAAAAACGGATTTTATTATGTTTAAGCATCGATTGAGAATCGAACCCACAAACTAAGTATTGTGTTCTCGGAAATTAATTATCAACTGAAATCCATCAAAAAACATCCTATAACATTCATCATCTATTCTAAGGTCATCAAACACTGTCTTAGATCTTGAATGTCATACAACACCTAGTGATGGGGTGTAGTAAGTCTCTTGTCGATATTGGTTTATAATTTTCCTACATCAAAAAATATAAAAATAAAATCAACTTAATGACAGGCTATGTCTCAAGCTATTTCTACATATTTGAATATAATTTTAACAGATATAATTTTACTCAAAAGACTAAACCAATCAATTAAACCTTCCTAATAATCAGGATAAAAATTTTAATAATTTTAATTCAAATTAAATTACTTATATTGCTTTAGGTGTTGTTGTGGTTCATTTTAAATTGACATTGAATAAGATCCTAAGGTGATTGGAATATTTTTTTGTTTTTTATAATTATATTCTCTTACATTATATGTCATCGAAAACAACAGAAAATTTGCCTCCAGGTTTGTTTGATGTGTTTTCTAATCTGTGATACAAAATATTAAAATGCCTTTATACCTACTTGAATTTTTTTAGTTTTTTCTTTTTGTGTTTTATTTTGCTTCTCCTAAATTTTCCTTCAAAACACATCTTTTTGTGCATTCATGTCATTTTCATACCCCTACACATACAATATTATTACTTCTGCTTGTGTATAAGATTTTCCATCACGCGATTTAAGATTTAACAATCAGTGCTATCAGCTATTGAAAAAAAATAGAAATGAAAACTCATGAAGGAAAACACCAACGTCATTTCGATTAAGTGCGGTATCATTTTTAATAGATGGAAAGAATACTGAAGATAATTTTCAAGAAAATTTAGTTTTATTTTTTGTTTTTTTTGTTTTATTCTGGAGAAATTGAGTCTCGCAATCATTAAAAGAACATTTTCTCTGAAGAAAATAAAAAAAAAAACAAAAAGAAATGTTTCGGTTTTTTTAATATTTGGTTTTCTTGTTTTTTGTCTTGTAAATGATTTACAAAAAACAAAAAAAAAACAAATAAGAAGGTCACATGAAATGGCAATTTATTACAATATATTTCTTCTAATAATAATTGCCCCTTCGTCTCGTTTTCTTCTTGGTAAATTATATCTGTTTCCAGTGTTGCCAAATGAATGTTTTGCAATTCAATTGTATATTTTGTTAAGGTAAACTTTAGGAAATCGAGGTTGAATGCATGAATTCTTGAACAGATATCGAAACATTGAAATTATCAATTATTTTTAGTTTTACAAAGTAGGTAGGTATTGTTTTCAAATGGGAGATACCTAAGAAATACATAAGAAAAAACTGTTCCAGTAGTTTGAAAAAATCCACAGTAAGTTAAAAACCCCTGTAGAAGACATAATCACCAAATAAAAAAATCCGCAAAAAACAAAGTCCCCACAGACAAAAACCCAAAAAAAAAAATCGCTCAAATTTTGTTTTACATAACCACTTTTAGATACAAAATTTCCATTGAAGATAGTGTTTATGGGGATAATGTTTTGGGGAATTTGTTCTTAGGAGTTTTGTCTTAGATATTTTAGGATGAGAATTTTGTATACACCCCGCTTCGATTATTGCGACTAATACTCTCAAAACCTTTCAACAACAAACTTGTATTTTAAAGCAGTTAAGCGGATAATTGGAAAAGAAAAATTATATATTTTATGCTCACTTCTTTAGTTTTATAAACCAATATCATAGGTTAAAATCACTTTAAATTAAAAATTAATTTAATTTCTAATTTTTCTTGAACTTCTAAAAAATTCTGAGAAATAAGTCTGATAAACTATTTGTTCTTCAGCTGCATATCAACTACTGGATGTCTGCGACCACATTTCTAAAGCTCTCTCTATCCTACCCTGCGTGCATTAGTTCTCCAACCGTTTGCAGGCCCATCCATTTCCTGATGTTTCTTCGATATGGCATTTTTGTTTTCGGCCAACATGTCTTTTACCTTCAATTTTACTTTGCAGAATCAGTTGTAGAATATGATATTTGTCATTTCGCATCATATTATCCAGATAAGTTGTTTTTCTGCTTTTGATTGATAATAACAACTAACGATCTCTATCTAATATATTTAGAACATCACTATTGTTCACTCGATTTATCCATGATATACCCTATGGTATACCCACATTTCAAATGCTTCAAGCTCATTAATAGGTCGTTATTTCCAGTGTCCACTCTACCATACCATAGTGGAGTACCGACGTAGCACTTATCGAATCGGATTTTTGTTTCGAGATTGATAGAAATTTTATTAATTGATAGAATTTTTTATATTGTGCAAAACTGTTGCGAGCATATTCTGTTCGGCATTTTATTTCGATATCTGAATTCCAGTTTTCATTTAGAAGACTTGTTCAATTATGGTGTTTATTTATGGTTAACGTTATGTTGTTGTTGTGATAAATAAAAATAATATGCAAATGAAGTTGACAGATTTACAAAAATAATCTGCTATAAGAGGTCCCAAAATAAATATACAAATATTTAATTTAAACAATAAATCAACACGTCTATAATGACTATGAAAAATGGTTGGACACAACTCAGAAAATTCAACACTTTATCAACACATGTCTCAGTTGCATTCTTAGAATACAATACAAGCATCATACAAATATACAAATATTTAATTTAAACAATAAATCAACACGTCTATAATGACTATGAAACATGGTTGGACACAACTCAGAAAATTCAACACTTTATCAACACATGTCTCAGTTGCATTCTTAGAATACAATACAAGCATTAGTAATAGTATTAGTAGCAGTAGTAGTAGTAGTAGAAGAAGTAGTTATAGTAGTAGTATATAGTAGTAGCACTAATAAGTACATAGTAATGCTACAGTTAACTTGCATCGAAATAATATGTCGAAATTGAATAAATTGTCGAAATAATATGTGCAAAATATTGTCATCGTACTTGTCAAATATATTTTATAAAAATTTGAAAGCAGTAATAAATATTGTATTCTATAGTTATACTACTCTAGTATATTAATATACTCTTTAACGAAAACTAAAGTAGCACAAGAAGCTCGTTGTGTTTTAATTCCACACGGTATTCAAACATCAACAAACTTCGACATACAGAAAATTACTTTCGCAGACGATATTAAACTGATTGCAGTAGAATCAAAAATTGATGAAGCAACCATATAATTTCAACAAGTAGGTAAGTGACACAATCTGTCAAATTGAACGAAAATCAAACTTAAAAAAATTCAACTAGTTAAACTAATACAGCAAGTAATTTTGTAATAATAGAAATATAGAAGTCTCTGACAAAAAAAAAATTAATAATGGATGTTTAGCTCTCTATGCCAGATTGTAATGAAATTATGAGTGTTTTCCATGAATAACAAAAAATATTTTTAATATTGATTTAAATATACCATACTGAAACTATCAAAGCATAAATAATTAGATTTTTATACACAATCAATACTGAATAATCTTGAACATTATATGAGATACAACTGTGGTGGGACTGATAAATTTAAACGTTCAAAGCATAGCGAATACACTGAAATATTCTAAGATACTTTATTTAAGACCGAATTTTTGTCTTTTATGTACATTTTTTACATCTGATAACACTTTTTGTTCTTCATTTTCCTTTAAAATTATCTTATTTAGCTGCAAATATTGTTTTTATTATAGGAGTTACCATATTTGTAAATTATTACTCAAAATTGTTTTCTTTTTATGTATTTCAAATTTTTTCATTATTTCCATTCTACCTCCATTACCCATTTAACATTTTTATAGTAGCAGTTAATTTGAATAATTTATGTTAAAATAGCCTCTAAGGACCTTTTCGGAAAATTTTTGATTTTCTTTGGTGTTTGTTTTTTTTTGTTTTTCTTAATTATAACTAAAATATTTGGGAAAATCTTTTATGAATAGAGAAAAATATTTTTTTTTAATACCAAGATAGATATTATTGTCATCTTACTGTAATGATCTGGAAATGGCCCAACAGTTGGGTATTCAATTATTTACTGAATTAGTGTAGCATTTACAGTTAAAATATAAATTTTTTAAAAATGTTCCTAAAAGTTTTTAAAATGAATTTAAAAAAAAAAAACTAGTATGGAGACATAGATTAAATAATTTTACCAGTTAATTGAAGCCTTTATGACAGTTCAGGGATATTCGTTTTTCAAAGAGTCTGAAAAATATATTTTTTCTTCTTTATTTGAAGGTTCAATGGTACAATCTTATTTTCATATTTAAATAAATTATAAATATACTTAACGCAATACCAACAACTATTCAAAAACAAACTAAATACTACCTATAAAGACTACATACCGATATACACAGATGGATCGAAACAAAATAACATAGCAGGATGCGCATTTAAATGTATGCAACATGAAAAAAAATACAGACTTAACGAACATACAACAGTATATTCGGCGGAACTATATGCCATAAGCAGAGCAATTGAGTATGTCAGCCGAAGCTATGAGGGGAGAAGGTTCATAATTTGCACGACTCCCTTAGTAGCCTACAGGCTCTCTCATCTGCTACCTCAAAACACCCGACAGTGATTGCAATCCAAGATCAGCTGCAGGTATGTAAAAATCATATAGCATTTCTATGGACTCCGGGACATGACAATATTACCGGTAATGAAGAAGCAGACAGACTGGCAAAGGAAGCACTTTTAGAGCCACTTTCCGAACAACAAAGCCAGTACTACAGGGATTATTAAGAGATATGTGATCGAACTTTATGGGACATACACAACACGAATTGGGAAAATGAACCTCTCACCAACAAACTAAGGCACATTAAAAGAAATGTATCCAGATGGAATAGTTTAGACCAGGCCAGTAGGAAAATCGCTGTTATTCTGACTAGACTCCGAATAGGACACACACGATACACCCACAGCTATCTCTTTGATGGACCCCAAAACGCACAGCCAACATGTCACTGTGTTCCAGATACACCAATCAATATACAGCACATATTTGAGGCTTGCCCTTTATACACTGATGTAAGAGCCATGCTTGGAATCACGGGACTTGATATACTCACACAGGATACTATAGAAGCAACAACTAATATCATGGCATTCCTTAGAGAAACTGACATTTTCAATAAAATATAATAAAACTCAATAAGAACCAATAAAAAAAATTTAATTTTTCTAATATAATATAAACTAGGCTAAAATCAAAATTATAAACTTAAAGAGGAAAAAAAAAATGAATTTGAAATTACAATACAAAAAAAGAAACAAAAATATAAATCAAAAATCTAAATTTAAAACAACATTATGTTAAAATAATAATGAAATAAACTTAAGATATTTATATAAAAAACTTTAAAGAATGAGGGCTTGACAAAACCCACGTGGTTGATAAGCCCATAATAAAGATCTTATAAATAAATAAATAAATAAATATACTTTTGAAATGTGCTTATAAGCATAACTTGTGTGCGATTACAGAAATCTGTATTTCTGTTCCCTTATATTTTATTCTACCGCTAAAATCTGTCTAATAACTCAATCGCTTTAAAGTTGCTATGTTGATTCAATAGTTTTGCGTGTTTAATGGCACTAATTACGTCATCTATTTTTTTTTTTATTTTTAGAACTCTGTGTAAATTACCTTGTTTGAGTCATAGCGATATTAGATGCTTATAGCGATTCGTGATAGTTCGAAGGGATTAATTTTGGCAGCGCTCTATAATTAATAATGTACAGCGATTTTAGATGCTTTTCTGAATCCCCACAGTTTTATATCGTAAATTCATATAGGTTTGATTATACTTTTATATACTAGCAGCTTGGAATATAAGCTTAGCTTAGACTGTTTTTTTATTAGCCAGTTCATATTATTTGATTTTCTGTTTGATTTGAATTGCTTTTTATTGAATGTGTGCTTCCAGTGAAAACGCGAGTCAAGGTGTAGTCAAGATATTTCACTGTTTCCGATTTTTGTAGCTGAATATTATTTATATATATACAATGTTGTGTTGTGTTTTTGGTTTTAATGCGTAAGTTAATGTGAACCGATTTTGGCTCTTTCAGTTTAGTTTTCCAATTTCTGCTTCATTTATTTAATATATCCAGCCCTTGCGTAAATTGTTCTGTTGCTTGTCTTTGCGAATAGCCATTTAGAGCCGTATCATCTGCAAATACTGCAACTTCTACCTGTGATGTTATCGGGATGTCAGCGGTATATAACAGGTATTAGATGGGTCCTAGAATCCTTGGTTGAGGAACCCCTGCTAGTATTGGGTATAAATTGAGTCTTGCTTCTCCATGTGCTACTCTGAATTTCCGATTAAACACGTAAGACCTAATGATCATACAAATCTTTCCTGGTAAGATTTTGCGTATTTTATGTATGAGAGCTTCACGTGATACTCTATCGAATGCTTGTGAAGCATCAAGAAATACTGCCGTACTGTATTTTTTTCTACAGTTGGTATAATATTTTGTTTCTACTTGGGGTGGCAGCACGTAACTTGTTACAAACGCTTTTTGTAACAAAACACTAGCGTGACAAAATTGTTTTGACAGCATGTACTTTGAAACGCTACTTTGGGATTGAAGCAAAAAAAAAATTTCGAAACATTTCAAATGTTACGTGCTGCCAAAAGTAGTGAAACAAAATTAAATGTGGTGAAACAAAATTAAAATTCGCGAAACAATTTTACGTGCTACCGTTTTTCAAAAATAGCGTGACAACATGTTTGTAACAAGTTACGTGCTGCCACCCCTGGTCTACAGTTGAATTTTTTTCTCTGAGTCCAAATTGAATGTCAGGTATGTTGATCTACGGTTGCAAACGTTTAAGAATTAGATACTTGTCCCGAAGAAAGGTAGTAATAATAAACCCTGGTTTTTTTCTTAAATATTACATATATAGGTAAATATAATATGCATACAACAGATATGAATGTGGATTTTTGTGATAGGTCAAAAGCAAAATAAGTATATTAGGAGTATTTATATATATCTTGGGCTCAATGACAACACCTTCTGATCATTAACAAAAGTTTTTACACAAAAAAATGTCATTGTGTTGAAATAAACTGATTTGTAAACAAAACCGGAAACAATCAACTACGCTCTGAAGCTTATGCACTAGTTTTAACTGAATTTATTTTTAGGCAAAACTAGATTAACCTAAAACAAAAACTTGTACTAGTAACACGTATACAGAATATTTTAGAATAGTATCTCTTTACCTTCTGTGGTGATTGGGAAGTTCATAAAAAACAAATATTTAACAGTTAGTGGGGTCTATTCTAAATCATTTAGACGTTATGGGATTTTAATGAGATGTTAACATTTTCAAAATATTTCGTATTCAAAGTTTTTCTTTAAAGTCGCAAATTGTGGAGTCAAATAAAAGCGGCTTTGATTACAAAAACCTTATTTAAATTTTCTACTATACGATATGGTCCAAATCTATACGAACGGAAATTTATTAGACTCCTTAAGTAAAATGTTATTAAATTTTTTACCAACAAAACATTTACTATTTTTGTTTAAAA